>VXAY01006543.1:3170277-3317907 GCA_013399855.1 Oxyruncus cristatus | reverse complement strand
TTTTTTTTTTTTTTTGCAGTGCATGAGGCCCTTCACAGTTGTAGGATTTTATCCACAAACAGTCAGACCATCACAGAGATGGAAGCCATTTCTTTTAATAATTAGGCCACCTTCTGTTCCAGAGAACTGCTTTTGGCATGCCTACCTCGAAGTAATGTGTTTTTTTAATATCACAGTATATCTCCTCCCCTCCAATAATATACAGTGAGCGTTCACAACACTGTGAGTTCATATTAATATTACATATTCTACTGTAGTTCAACTAACAGAAATCTCTTGGTCAAAGCTTTAAAAAAATAAATCTGTGCCCATGAATCTCAAGTACTTCTGTTCAAGATTCATTTGAGGGTTAATTTAAAAAAAAAAATCCACTTTGATTTCGTTACACCTGCAAATCCTAGTCACAATTAATGCCACAAATGTCTGTGCCTACCCTGAGTCATGGTTAGGCAGTTAAATACCAAAGAAACTCTGTCTGCTCGTAATTGAAAATGCAAAACTGAACTAAAAATTGTTTGCATTTACGAAACTGTAGCCACTACAAAGGGAGACTGTGTTAATACCAGTCTCAAAAGTCACAGCTAATATTAATTATCTTTAAATACACACCCGTATACAACTGAAGCATTAACTCAGATCATGTGGCTCGCAGTATTTCTAACACAGGGCTTCAGACATTCCAAAGATTTTTATGCTATCCTTTAGGATGTACAAAAATCAGGCTTCACACGATCCTTTGCTTTACCTGTCAGCCCCCTCCTAGTGCAGTTGCATTTCTCAACTGAATTTGACAGAAGGGCAGAAATGTCGGTGATAATGAAGTTCTTCTAAGTTTGGTTAAAACTGGTAGAGGAGAGAAAGCCAAATGAGTGCCCCCACAGAGGGGAAAGTGGGCAGGGCTCAACCCTTCCATGCTGGCTTCGGGAACAGCTGGCGGGCTGCAGCATCTCCTCGTGCTTCCTGAACAGAGCGTATGGTGAGGATAGAGAAGAGCAAGGGCTAAAGGACAGAAATCCGTAGGAAACCAGGCTAGCAGAAGAATTTAGATGTGTGTTTTTTAGGAAGAGCAGCTAGCTTACGTTTTCTGACATCTAGCCTTTCTTCGGAGCAGTAATGGTGTTGGCACTGTAAGGAAAAATTGATGCTGTTATTAGGAGAGTCTGCTAATCACTGTTAAAAAACAGGGTATCCCTGTAACAAGCTTATAGTGTTACTAAATGTGTCCTCCAAGGTTATATTTAAAGGCACAAAGGTGGGAAGTTTCTGAAGTCAGGTGTTTTATTTTGTGGATCCCATTCAAATTAGCAAGTTCATGTGAGTTGGAAAGTGACTCCCATCACGGCCTGAATGACACAGAGAAACCTGTGTTCTGTTAATGCTACCTGTGTTCTCCTGCTGAGCAGTTTTTAAAGAACAGGAACTGAAATACAAGGAATAGAGCGGGACAAGTCCAGTAGGATGGACCAGGATGGAATTTGTCAGCACACTGATGAATTAGTCTTGGACCAGAAGTGTCCCGACAGTGACACTGTTTGCATTTATTCCTGGAAGGAAGAAAAGCAGTCCCTAAAGGTCCCATTGATTTATCAGAAACTTCCTGGGGTGACCTTTTGGCAGGAGCTCACCGCAATACCTCTCTGGTAGTTGTGGCTGTAAGTCAAGGGAACCATTATTGATGTTATGAGAGTGTATGGTATAATCCATATAGGGTAACATATAATCTAAAAGAAATAGAGCTCGAGTGAAAATATGGTGGTGTCTAGCTGATTTAATTGGAATGCCATTGACTTCTAGGGGAACAGGTTCAAATTCTTCATATAATTCTTATAGTTACATAATATTTTGTTTGGCAGTTTGAGCGATCATGTAAAGTTATAACCTATGTTTGTTATGTTGTTATACACAGAAACAGAACTAAAAAAAAAACCACAAAACCCCACACAATAAACAAACCCAAAACTTAGGATTTTGTTTAATTGTATCTGCTCAAATTGGTTGTTAAGCAAACTAGGTATACTTAAAGAGGGTGGGTGGGAGGAAGAAATGTTTTCTTGCTTTCTTTTGGCAGTTGCTCCAGTATTAACTGTACGTATCTACTTGGAGTTATACAGTCTAAGCAGTAAGCTCAAGTGTAAACCTGAATTGGATGTTGAACAATAGGCATCCCATTAGTAGATAAATTAGATTACAAAAAATGATCTTTAACAAATGATGGAATGGCTGTGAAACCCATTCTGTCTTTACTGACCCAGCCTTGGGGGAAAAAGAAAAGGTAGTCTGAAGGTATGATCAGAGCTCCAGCTAAGAGTACCAAATATTGCTCTCAAGTGTTTCAGAACTGTTGTAGGAATAGTCAATGCCCTATCAATTAGTAAAACTTGCAATTATCACTTTCAGTAAATGTTTTTGGTGGAAAATAATTTCCCCCTCCTTTTCTCATGGACAACTTACATTCAGTTTGCAGGTGTAGGAATCTGACAAGTAATTTCAGCACCCAGTGGCTTAAAGGAGTTCAAATGACCACTAAAGTCATATTAACTTGTCAAATTGACCAGTATTTTCTGCCAGTGAAACAGTAGAATGGATGGCTGGAGACAATAAAATTGTTTCAATTATACTGCATTAAGCATCTTCACGGAGAAGTGAAAATGCAGAAAGCAAATAGGAAAGGATCTAGGAGACGAGCTCAACAATGACAAGAATTTCACTGGGACTCTTGAGTGAATACCCCATTAAAGAGGTATATGGGAAGAAATATCTACTGAAGGTGCATGCCGCTAATTTGTACCTAGAGTTGAAGAATCGTAGATTTATTTAGATTGGAAAAGACCTCCAAGATCATCAAGTCCCGCCATTAACCCAGTACTGCCAAACCTACCACTAAACCATGTCCTTAAGTGCCAAATCTACATGTGTTTGATGCCACCACCTCCATGGGCAGCCTGTGCCAGTGCTTGACACCTCTCTTGGTGAAGAAGTTTTTCATAATATCCAATCTAAACGTCACCTGGAGGAACTTGTGGTCATTTCCTCTTGTTATGTCCCTTGTTACATGGGAGAAGAGACTGACCCCACCTCTCTACAACCTCCTTTCAGGGAGTTGTACAGAGCAAGAAGGTCCCCACTGAGCTTCCTTTTCTCCAGGCTGAGCCCCCCTGCTCCCTCAGCTGCTCCTCAAAAATACAGAAG
Organism: Oxyruncus cristatus; assembly: GCA_013399855.1. Lineage (NCBI taxonomy): Eukaryota > Metazoa > Chordata > Aves > Passeriformes > Cotingidae > Oxyruncus > Oxyruncus cristatus. The sequence continues at coordinate 3,314,718 of VXAY01006543.1, read as the reverse complement.
CATGAACTTCCCCTTAAATATTAATGGCAGTCTAGGAAAAAAAAGGCCAATATTCTGAAAAATGCCGCTAGCCTTTAGTATGTGACAAAACAAATGGTTACGCTGTCTGAGAGTTGCCAGGCTCAGCATTTCCTAGAATTTCCTGCTTGGGAGAGGTGTTTTGCTCCAAACATGTATAGATAAAAAAACTTCATTGGCCAGCAAATTTGAGTGTCAGTTATAACTCTCAGTTGCATGCAGTAAACTTCTGATGTTCTCTAAGCGCTTTAGCAAAAGAGGTTTTAGATTTTATCTAATGTAGAAGTTGTTAGACCAGCATGCTTTCCGTGTTCATATGTTGATGTGCAATGAGCAAGACCAAGTTCTTGGTTAGTTGAGTAGGACTGCATTAAATTCACACAGAAAAACACCAGTACTGAAAATTAGTTGTTTAACTGTAAAGGTGTTGCAGGATGTGATGCAATGTAATTAGGAGCACCTCTGATTTTAAAGAAATATTCTGCTCAAAACCAGCTGTGAAGAAAAGAGAAAGAGCTCTAGAAAGAGCTGTTGCTGAGGGTTGGTGTGGTTTCATAAAGTGAGGAGATATGGGTAGAGGCTAGAACAGAGGGTTGGAATAGTTTTGGGGATTTTTTTTTTTTTTTAATGAAACTCATGCTAAAGATTTAAGATACTGATGAATAGGTATGCAGCCTTCCTTCACTGTCACATATCTAAACAAATAGTTCCATGGATTTCTGAGAAAGTTTTCTTCAAGGTGGTGAATTTAATCCAGAGCATGAGTAGAAAATATATGGGATCACATTCCGCCATCCTCCTTACAGTAAGCATTTCTAGAGTTTGAACCTTATGGGCCTAATCTGACTGGGAACAGGGCAGGAAGGGAAGAATTGCTGATTTTAAAGATTGATGAATCCACCCCTTATTTTACACTGTGATGGATGACATTATAAAAAACCACACACAGTAATTCTGCTTCTTGCAAACTGAACACCTAAAGCCAAGTTCCCAAGAAAAGTGATATGGAAATCAACTCATGTGCCCAGAAAAACTTGAATAAAACCCCCAAATTGGTGTTAGCTCTTGGGTGTTCATCAGTTCAAAGCTAGAAGTGCCTCCTTTGTGTTTGGGTGTATATGCCTTTTCTTTACTCACTGGAATGCATTAGAAGAACATTGTGGAAAAGTTTCAATTGGCAAAAGTGAACATGAAATATATATTTTCAGAGGATAAAAATGTTACGAGCATCTACAAACAACTGGCAGAGAGTTTGATATAGTAAGAAAATGGCCACCCGTGACCACTCAGATTCAGTTCGACTTTTCACTTACTTAAAACCACATTTCTTTTTATATGCCAGGTTATATATTTTACTCAGTGAAATGTTTGGTTTATTTAAAATATATAAAAGTACAGCCAATCTCTCCGTCCAGTTTTTCTTAGAGCACCCACTCCAGTTCAGTGTGCTCCTCTGCAGTGAATAAATCCAGCAGTAAATTATGTATGATTCAAACACACACACAGAGATTTATATTTATGCTTACAATGTCAGTATAATTTTACAGTCAAGACACAGTGCATATACTTTGCTGTAAGTACTAGCTTGATATAGTAAACTCAAAAGAGCACATTGGGGGTTAGCAGTTAGAGCTGAAAGTGAAAATCAAGAAACAGCAGTAGGACTGCTTTTGTCTTCAGCATGCTCTTCAAGATGTGAGATGCTCCAGTGGGTGGGAGACCTATGCACCACCCCCCCAATTCTGGGGATAACCCCAGCAGATATGCTTTACAATTACCTCTTCTTAAAATGCCAATTAACCCTTTCAGGGTTTTGTGGCATACTGTGAGCAAGCAGGAGAGGGACACTCATTTATCCCTTATATTGAACATCAAAACCAATTATAAGGGGATTGGGGTGGGAGGAACAGGTCTCATGCTACTGAAGATGTATCTGGAGTGCTTCCTGGTTTTTTTCCTTGTGGTTTTTAGCATTTAGGAGGGTCTGCAATTGCAGTTAAAAATACACCAAAACTAAAAAAAATAAGGATAACTGAGTAAAAAACCTACAGATAAAGATACCACTTTATTAAATCAAATAGAAAAAAGGCATTGATTCTCTATGGCAATAATGTTCATACTTGTTAAATCTTACCAGCTCACAAGGCAATGATAGTTTTAATTTTATCAAAATGTTCTAGTGTTTATGCTCACAAAAAGTAGCCACCAGTGCAAATTAAGCCTTAACTTTACCAAAGTAATTAATACCACGCCACTGGGAGACTGAAATTTCTCAGTAAAAATAACCCAAAAATATTAAGGTTCTTAGGGGAAATAGAGTAGTCCTAGGATGAACTAGAATGAAATATCGCTAGAATAAACGTAGAATGGCATTAATTAACCTGAAGATTAACTTAGTCCATTTAAATATGTTGTGCTGCTTGGACTCTGATCCTTCAAATCTCACGTGGAGATTGACTTCTCCGTGGGGTCTCATTTGGGTAAGTGTTACTCAACGTCAGCAAAGGTGAGAGAAACAGTTGTGTTGGTTAGTGGCTGAGCTGGTGATGTTTTGGCAGTGGACACAGTGGGGGTTTTTTTTGGATGCATTTGGTTTGTAAGTTGTTTGACAACTTTGCCAATTCAAGTTATTTATCTTGTCCCTTACATTTGAAAAAGGAGAAGGAAAAGGTACTAAATTTATAAAGTGGGGTTTTGATACATAAGTAGGTAATACTTTTAGGTTTTCTGGTAGCTCCCATTAAACTGTGTCCACATCCTTTCCCCATCCCATGCCTCCAAGGGTCAGGAAATAGGAAAACCCTGATGTTTCTGATCACAAAACTGCCATCTGAAATAGAGTAAAACACTTCCCAGAAACTCTGTAATTACTAATAACTGGATTCAGTCTGGCTGTTTTACTGAGGAAGAGATGATGCGTATGGAACTGTGTCTGGTTGCAAGTTTTTAAGTAAAAGCTGGACTGTGACAATTTCGGTCAAGCTGGAACAGAAAGAATGTGGGAAGATGGAGACTTGTGGGTCTTTACATTGGCAGCCTCACCTCCCATAAATTATTCCCAAAGCTCCCATTAAGACAAGGATGAGTATCCCCCTTATCAGAGGATGCAGCTGTGCTCTGGTCTGTGATTTCTTGACACACTCAGCTTGGAGCAGGAGGAATTTGGCCAAAGTAGATGAAACTACGCAAGGTATGAACTGGACTTGGGCCAGTGTAAGGAAGATGGCAATTAGGTGGATTTTTGAGTAAAATAACTTAATTCAGCTCAATCTCATCCAGAATATTTGCTTGTCTTTGTAGAGGTGCAGTGTTCAGTTTGTCTTTGGAATTGGATCAAGCCCTCAAGTGAGTTAAGGGTATGTTTTCCTTCTCTTCTTAGAAGGCTCAAGGCTGAGCACAACTTGAGAGCAGTGCCCTGTTTTACACTAAACTTTTAGCCAAGGTTAAGTTTTCAAGGTAGATTCTTAAGTTATTTATTATGCAAGTGCAAACTGTTGCTGAAGCACTGAAATGAGAAATTTCATTATAAAGTTTTTGCCATCTCCGATGGTCAGGTACTTGACAATGAATCAGAACTAACATTTGCTTTATGAGACTTTGAACATACTGAAAAGGTAAAATACACAAAAAACCAACAAAATAGCCGTGATAACACCAAAGGCTGTCCTTGTGACGTGCATTTTAAGAAGAGCAGCGCCTACTGAGCTGGAGATTTGCAAGCATTTAGCCATTTAAAAGAGATTATATGTGTGTCCTTTATATGCACACATATGTATGTATGTCTGGTTGGGCAAGTAGGTTTATATAAACATAGATAAGTTGATCTTGAACTGCATGTGAGCACGTTTACTGTACACATTAGACATGTATCTTTAAAATAAAATGTACCCTATATAACTAAGACAAAAGTAAGTACCTTTGCTTTATGCAAGTCCCTGCCTTCACCTGCCATGCGAGAGAGTGAAGGAAAATGCTATGAATTTCATATAGAAAAGGGAAAGTGCCATTAATGTCCTGACAGAAGGAAGGAAGCAGTGTCTATCACTGTTTTAACTGCCTTCTAGGTGTCCAGATGTAATGCAGCATCAGAACTCTGGGTGATTGTGCATGCTACCTATGGTGCAACAGTGAGGTATAGCAGGGTAAGTGAAGTATGGTTTTAGCAGCCCCTGACAGTGTAAGTAGAGGAATAGGGGTCTGTTATAATGATTTCCCATGGAGATGAGTGCCAATCAAGGGGGGGAAAAAGGACCTCTGAAGGTCATCACTAAGGAAAATTATATACTATATTTTTTTCTGGCATCCAAGTTAGATCACAATGCTCAAGAAAACAGTAGGAATATATACATACTGTGCACATACACCTATATGCATTGGTTTGCTGTGTACTACATAATAATACCTGGGTTTTTCAACACCTGGGGTTATAATGGATTCTCTTTGGACAGGCAGAGCAGAGGAAGATGAGATGTTTGGGTCATGTCTTGCAGAGAGGGGGTGAGAGCCTGAAGATGGTGATTCTGCAAGATTGAATAACACAGACATAACTATAGGGTGGGAGGGTTGCTGTAGCACTGTTGAAACATCACTGCTGGGCACACTTGCAGGTTAACCAGAGAGTGAAGAGAGTTAGGGAACACTTACCATTGTGCCATTAGCAATGTTACATCATCTAATTGATACCTCTACATCATTGCTTAATTTGTGCTTCAAATTCAAAGTTTTTAGCTAGTTTTCCATCTCTTTTCATTTCTTAGTTCCATAAAGTGTTACTTAAAGATACTGTGTCTGTATTTTTCATACAGTGCTTTTCTGCAGGATATTCAATCAGATTTGGGGGGTTTTTTTGTGTGTGTTTTTGTTTGTTTGTTTTTTTTTGTTTTGGTTTGGGTTTTTTTTGGTTTCCGAGTTATTTGTTTTTTTAATCGGTGTTTGTCTAATTGTTCTTTAAATTATTGTGTGCCATACAGAGAAGTCTGTATATAAAAAAAAAAAGGGTAGGATTAGCCTTAACTCCAAAAGTATATAAAAAGCACTAGGCTATAGCACTGACCATGTCATAAATTCTGTCCCTCTTCAGGCTGTCTATTCCTCTTCTAACGATTTCAATTTTTACCTAGTTAGCAAAATACAATTATCTCCTTGTTAAAATAAACAGACTTTAATGGACTATTGAATTCATACATATTTTAGAAACATAAAACGTGTGTTAATAAAGCCACTGTGAAGAGAATACATCAACATATTATATAAATTATTTTTTCACTTCTCTGCATCATCTCCCCTCCATCCTGATATTAATCATAGGTAGCAACTAATCTGGAAGGCAAAGTTGAGGAGAACAGAGTGGAAAGGAAAGGTACAGTTTTCCTTCTTGTCTGGGAAAAGCTTTGTACAGTGCTAATGGAAGACAGTTTTTTCTGGGGAAGAAATGCTAATGTGAAATTTTCTCTTTCTCTCAGCACAGTCGTACATTAGAGATATTTGTAGCAGTGGAGATGCAGACTGCAATAGGTGGATGGATATTTACCCAAGAAAATTTGAGCCATGCCCTTTCATTTCCAGAGAGCCGCCACCTAATCTCAGTGTAGCATCAAGACAAAGGACACATCATTCCGTTTGCGCCTGCCCTGCAAAAAAAAAAAAAAGAAGGGGGGCGTTGGTGGTGGGGAGAAAAAACCCACAACCCTTTGTGAATGCTATTAGAATAATGATCTGGGGGGGGGGAAAAAGATAAAATACAAATTTCACTCCGATCTGGGTTGGATTACTTCCCCATGCCCCTGCCTTTATTGGGCGATTTGGAGTTTCATTAGAATTCAGAATTCCTGCAGAAAGAAAAACCACAGTGGCACGGACTTCTCTTTCAAGGGGATTGCAGGCTGACCCATCAAAATGAAAAGGCTCAATGTTTTGCTGACAGGTCCCTGAGCAGGCCTGAGTGACAGCTTCATTTCAGCACTTCTCAGATGAGATTTGAATTGGGGGGTGGAGGAGGTAGTAGGAGAGAGACTTTGTTCCCTAAAAAGTGTCAGTGTCAAACTCTGCAGTTCAAGTTCTAGTGTCTGAGGTACAAAACCGAGTCAGAAATCATCTTCGACTTGCCCACTTCCCAATTTATTATTAATGTATCCCTAATATTAGCACGCGTGAAGCTTCATTTAAATCTTAGAGTTCATGTCGAGTGTACGTTGTTCCTTTTATTGGAAATAAAAAAGGTGGAAGAAGATGGATTAAAGTACAGTGAACTGCTGTGTAACATCTGCATCAGAGATTGCTTAGTGGCATTTTTATGTTGTGATAATCAAGACATCAGTGAGAGCCTGATCCTACCTGTTGTATGTGGGAATAGGAGCAAATTTCTTCTTATAAATTGAACTAGGTCTTTGTGCCTGCAAAAGAAATGTGGATAGGAAAATACCTGAAGGCGTTCTCACTTTAAAGTTCAGAAGCAGACTTGTGTCTACTTCATGATATCCTAAATGAGCAGCCCTTCATTGTTTACTTCAATAGAAAAAATGGTGAAAACTTGGCAAAACTGTCCTGCCATACAGACAAGAGGAACCAGAGAAGTATCTTAGGCAGTTCATATAGGGGAAGTAAAACTCATTCACTTCCTACTTGTTCCATTACCAAAGGTTTGGTTTGATGTCTGCATGGTCATTAGCAAATTGTTTTTTCCTAAAAGTTTATTTCATTTTCCGGGTATCTGGTGTTCATAACTTTCATGAATTATCTTTATTTTCCTCCTTTCTGGGGCCTATTAATGTGTACTTAGTGTGAGTACAAAATCCAACTGGTGGAGTTTGCTTTTAGGAGCCATCACAAATAGAGGGACAGAAAAAAGTTAACCTGATTTTTTTAGACAATATTAGAAAATTAGGTTTGAAAATACAGATCTTCAAAGTAACATTGATTCTTACACCTTATTCCTATACATTATGATGTCACCCCATCAGTAACTGTCACAAAACAAGACATTATTCCATAGCACAAATCTGTGCTTCAGAATCAAATCGATTTTTGTGTATTAAATTCACTTTGGAAAAAATTCTTCTCTAATTTATATTGATGGAAATCTGTAGTAACTTCAGAAAAGCTACAGGCTTTACCATCTAGGTAGAAAAGGAGTTTTGAGCTCGCTTAGAGAGCAGTATATTAAGCTTTAAATCTTATGTGAATGTGACTAACGGGGCTGTGTTGGTATTGTTGTTCTGTAAGTGTTTATATTGAATGCAGCAGCCAATAATGACAAAAAATCCATGTAAATGATCAGAATATATGTTAGGACCATCCCAAGGAAGCTGTATCTTGTAAAACTTTCACTAATTGTTCATGGTTTGCTTCTCTTTAAAGAACTGTGTGTGCATTTGGAAAATGGAGAGCTATGACACTAAAATTGCAAAGCCTCCCAAAGCTTCATTTATGCCTTGTCCTATTTCTACATTTCAAGAAATATTGCTACTTTTAGCTTCTATATTTTACTGAGCACAGAGCAAAAAGCTCACTTTGCTCAAAACAAGCCTCCTTGTGTGAAAGTTAAGTGTATTTTACAGAGAAGGAAATACTTCCCTCAGATTCAAGGGATGCCCTGCATTACATTCCTTATATACTTTCATAATGTACTTTAATAATCAAGTTTTTGTATCTTGTGAAGCTCAGTGGCCAATTTCATTTCTGAAGCCAAAAGGCCTGGCAGCCTCTGTATTTCCTTATCCCAGGGATGAATTTGGTTTCAGACATTTAAAAGAATCAACTCAGCAACAGCATGCATGATTTTGAGATTAAATATGCAATGAAAAATTGTTCAACATAGAGGCACAAATTTCTCTTATTAAAATCAGTGTGCGGATTCAACTGTCTTTGTAATAGCAGTAGGAAATGGGTATGAGCAAGGGCACATTAAAAAAAATTACATAAAAAACCAAGTTAAATATTGCAGGTTTTGAGAGTCTTGCTTGAGACTCCAAGATACCTCTTGAGCATTGGGAGTAGAAGCAGGATACTAAGAACAGTAATGCAAATACTTAGGGAAACACAGGGTTAGAAGAGAAATATGCTATCCTGAAATTTAAGATAAAAGCTCAAGTCCAGTTAGGGTAGGGTATGTATGCTTGATGGAAAAATGTGATATTTGTCTATTATAAGGCCAAAATGAAGAAAATATTAGTACACTGCACTGGGAAAAAATCCTGTGCTGATTGAATTGACTTTCACGTCCTTTGCACAACTTCAAAAAATGTTTGTTGTATGGGCAGCCACATAAACTAAAGCCTGTGAGTTGGGATTTGTCAGGATTCAGCCCGTGGGTCGGTGGCAAAGCTGTTGAACCTGCTGCCAGTCCAGGGCACTTGCTCCCTGTGTTGATAAAATCTGGGAAGTGCTTCTGGAAGTTGTGTGCTGTGTTTTGTGAGTACCTGCCTGAGCTAATGAGGGAGGGAGAGCAGGAGAGGACTTGGCAGTGCACGTCCCATGTCTGAACATCCTTCTGTTTTCTTTTCCACTCTCTCTTCAAACTTGCCCTCCTCTTCCACACTCCTATTGAAATGGTTTTGGTAAATCTCATGTGCTAAAGTGGAGTTTGAAGCAAATAAATTGGGCAAAGTTGAAGGAGACACACCTGCAAGCTGTGCTCCCGACTCGTCCTCTTCATCAATACCAGGTCACAGAGGAGGCTGCAAGGCGACAACAGGTCAGTCCCATGGTCAAGCCAGGCTAGATCTGCTCTGCTTTACTCCTTTATGTAGTCTCCCCAGTTTCAACAGGGATGCCCTTCTGAGGAGGCTAAGTCAGAGAAGCTTAAAAATGTGTGTGCTGTAATGCCATTGTAATGTATTAGCTGGTCTATTTTTAGATCCAGCGAGCTGTACTGTGCTTTGACCAGTGAGACAGTAGATGTAAAATCTATCAAGGGAAAGGTGGGTCTTTTTTGGGGGGATTTTTGAGGATTGGCGATACTTAATCAGCTAAGGGGTTAGAAATATTGCATTAAGAGCTTGCAGAAGAGGGTAGAGGGGAGAAGAGACTGTTGTAGAGGAGTTGCTTGGAGAAAGATACTTTTGTAATTATGAAAGTTAAAACCAGCAGCGTGTTGGTAAAAAAATGGCATTAAAATGTTTACCTGGATGTTGATTCTTCATATGAATAAGCTGTGAAGGCATTTAGGCCCCAACATCAGCTTGACATATAAGAAGGGAGGCTTTACTTTAAGCTTGGGCTTAAGTACTTTGTCAAATGCACAAACAGAAATATTAAAAGTATTGAACTTCTAGTTTCTTGTGCTACCGTCCTCATCTGACATCCTGCCCCATCTTATGCTTTTCTTGCAGCACTTTTCAGCAAGGAGCTATCATCTCACTTTGGCATCTTTGGGTGTGACGTAATCCAAGATCAAAAATCTCCATCCAGTTTTACCACATCGTCAATTTTGCTGGCACTCCATTGTTCATAGAGCACCAAAATGTAACTCTTGCTTTCAAAGTCTTTCCCTGAGTTCAATGTGATAATGAACGTGAAGGGTTTGCATGGAGGTGGTAAAACTTTTTTATTACCCTCTCCCCCCTTTTTTTTTTCCTCCAGGTTCACACCAGATAGGCATTTTTTACAGCCTGAAAGGGGATGTTTTCTTTTGTTAATAGCTTACAATCAGATGAAAGGACTCATCACTCTATTTTAGTGCTCCACCACATGGCGTGTATCTTTTATAAATTACAGGCTGGCGTTGTGTGCACTGGGGGAGAGAAAGGTTGGTTTTCTTGCTGTGAGCCATCCTGCCTAATTGTCGTATGCAAATAAAAGCAATTATAAGGCTTTTAGGGTGAAGGGATGACAGCTGAGTTTGGCAGTTGAGGAGGCCTCACCCACCTTGTTGTCATAGCAACAGGGAGGAAAAGGACAAAATGGTGTGTATACAGTGGAAACATTTATTTTGGTTAAAGAATTAAAAATACATATACCGCTGTTAGCATGCAACATCAATATGTGTAATGAATGGGTTTGTTTAAAACATTAGAGAAATTAAACTGTATTTATTCCTTGGCCCTTTAAATGATCCTTGTCATCTAACTACCATTTACAAACCATCACTTGTGATTTTATCTGCTACTTTTAAAGTTATGAACAGATCATAACAATCCAGCCAGTAATTAGGAGATTACAAGTTTCTGTGTTTTAGTGCATCTATTTCAATGGTATTGGACCCAGAGCTGCATGAAGGAGAGGGACATTCAGTGGTGTGTCCGTGAAGGGGAAACACTGAAAAATAATAACCTATTAGCAGTCCATAAAGTTCAATATAAAATATGTTTGTGCTAAAGTGTTAAACAAGTAGAACAAATAGCGTGCTAGTAGCATACAAAATTAAAACGAGTCACAAATGGATATTTTCTATGGCAATTTATTTCACAATTACTCTTGTGGAAGCTTTCATGAATTAAATATGAGTTCTATCTTGAAATTAGGTGTTATAAGGCTAAATTACAAGAGGCAGCCAGTAATTGAGGTGGCTGAAACACGGGGTCTAGTGAACTAATCTCTTGCTGTGCCACGTGGCTGTCCCCTCGCCAATGGGAAACCTCCCCATCACAAAAACAGAGGCAGCTGAGAAAAATTGATTTCTCATCTGAGCCATATTTGATAGCTTTTGAAATCGAAAATTGAAATTAACTAACCTAAGCCCCGTTGTAACAAAAGAGCAAATTAAATATGCAACATGGCTTCCTATTGGCAGCAAGAGGGCCTGCCAAGGTAAATTTGTAAATAGAGTTTAAGATGCAATCCTCCCCCCTCCTCTTTTTCCTTTCTCTCAGCGCAAAAAGTATAAGTCTGCAATGGCTTAATAAATTATTTATAAAAAAAAAAAAATTCATCAGCTGTAAATGGCCACTGTGGTTAAGGTCTTCCATGGAGAAAATCATTGCATTAGAAGAGCTCATTGAATGAAGCAGAATTAAAATTATCCACCGTCATCCTTGAGCTTGTAACAAATTATACATGAAGAGACTATGTTTTCTTCTAAAGAAAAGTTTTGTGAATGGAAGTTTACAAAAACAACAGGAAAAAAAAAAACAACCCAGCCCAAAATCAGGTTGGTCATTTAGACTTTACAGACAGCTAGAGCTCAGATACACATTTTTATTCTTTCTTTTCATTAACCCCAAACAGTAATGGCATAATGGCTTTTTGAGCTTGGTGAAGTGTCCCCATGCTTGCCTTTTGTCTTGCTTTTACGCATCCTAACACGTTACAAAGGATTCTGACAGTGAATGCTAATGATTCAAAAGGTGCTTCTGCAGAGCTGTGGATTTACAGTGGGATTCCCTGAAATGAAGGCAGCCAGCAAAATCAGTGATGCCATGCTCTAAATACTATTTTCTGTCCTTTTAAAAGGAGGAGGGGGGGGGCAGAAACAAACCCAGCCAAGACATCAGCTCTCAGCATTCCTCTCTTACAGGGTTCCTGCTTTTCTCTGCCCAGATTTGCATGGGAAAACAAATGATTTCATTCCAATACTTGAGTAGAAGCATGTAAAAAGATACAGAGCCAGATCCCTGTCTGCATAAATCAGGATAGTTTCTTTAACTTCAGAGGATTTGTGCTACTTTACATCATCTGAAGATCCATCTCATGAAATTGTTCCACTTTCCTGCCGAGGCTGTTCAGATCTGAACTGTATAAAACCTAGTGACAACTGTAATGGAGGATATTACACTTAGGCTGTCTGTCATCCCAGGGATCTTGTAAAATCATTTTCTGTTCTAATTTATTACTTTTAGTGTCAATCAGCTGCTGACAAGCTGAGTAACATCATTAGGCATTGAGTTCATCTACTCAGCACTTTTTAAATGCAGTTTAAGTAGTTGTCTCATTATGTGTAGCAGGACGGAAAGTCAAGGTTCAAGGAGTTTTCCTTTTTGGCAGAGACATTGTTGAAGCCTCTACTATTATCTTTGAAGGGTAAAAAAAAAAAAAAAAACCCACACAAGAAAATACGTCTTTTTTATTTTTAAAGATTTGAAAGAATGGAAAGAAGGCAGGGAAACGCAGTAAAACTCACTGTAGAAACTTTGGTTCTGGTTTCCCACTGCTTTACTTTGTATTTACCTCAGATGCACGAGTTGAAAGGTGTGAGGATGCAGAGAGGCAGTGATGAATCGGGGATTTTGTATAATGTGGAGCTGATGGCTTCCAGCCATGAACTAATAAGTGGTTGGGGTTCATCTCCTCACTGAGAGGCTGCTATTGCTGTGCTGAGAATATAATGGATGGAAATAAACCGTGCACCAATCCTGTAATAGAAAACATTGATTTCACCAGCCCCCGAATAGAGCGTGGTTTTATTTAACACTACTACATATTAGAAGTATCTCCACAGCACTGAGTGTGGCAAGGTAAGAGTGAAACTAGACAAGTTTGTTTGGAATAATTTTCAGGGTTGTTTTTAAAATAACACGTTAGTATAGAAAATGTCAGGGCAGGCAGCAAAAGCCCTCTAACTTCATCCCCTACCAGTAACCTGAGGCCTTGACTGGGCTGGATCCAAAGAGGGGCCCCATGGCTATCCCTCAGAAGCTGCCTCGTCCCTTGGCCACTTCCCAGCAGCAGTTCATGTCAGAAGATTCTGTTCCCGTGTCAGTCTTTATGTTTCTCCATTTGAATATGGTTCTTCATATATATCTTTGAATACCTGTCTAGGTAATAAACAGTTTGTCTTAAGAAGTCCCAAAGCTGCTGAGACATACTGATTCAAGGACAGCTAAGAGTGGTGGTTGTTTTTGGGAAGCACCAATTTTGGTGTAGCATGAAGCTGAAGAGCAAAAATACAGTGCTGGGCTGGCTGGTGAGCATGTGATTTTTCTCTCTGTAACAGGCAGGACATGGCTATTTAGTGCCTATTTCTCATATAGTGCTATGCTGCGTCATTAGGGAGACAAAGCATCCATCCTGTTGGAATGGAGTTTTCACCAAAGTTTAGGAGAGACTAATTGAAGCCTGGAAAAACTAGTTAAACTGGTGGAAGGTGGTCAGGAGGGTACAGTTTTTCTAGTGTCAATGACTATTTAGGATACTACTGTATTATTTCCTTGCATTTCAGAGGAAGAAGAGCAAGTTTTGTCATGTAAAAATAGCACAGAGAAAGGATACTGCATGTTTTCTGAAGGATGCTGAGTTTGTGCTCCTTTGATAGAGTAGTGGAAAGTATTTGATAATTGGTTTATCATGTTCATGCTGCATTGATGATTTCATCAGAGAAGCTGAGACATCAACTGTGTGTAACGTTACATTAGTGTGGCTGACACTTTTTCTAAATGCATTTTATTTTGTAAATAAAAATAAATACTGAAGCTTTTTACCAGTCCTGTCTAAAACTTTTGGAACACAATCATTCCTTATTAATAGTGGAATCGAATACGTGTGGTATAATGTTCCTGTCAAACACAAGCAAAGAAGGTAATATGAAACAGCAAATATGTTGATAAGCATTCCCCGTTCACAGAAAATTATTATTGGTTTAAAGTCCAGGCCCACTCCCCTCAATAAACTGCTTTATATGACGTTCTGTACATTTTAGATATAGTTACCAAAGCCAGCAGCTTTCATGGTATCCATCCAACAGGATATTGTAATCAGAGTGCCAGTAATTCTGGGAAGCATCAAAAAAAAATGTTTCAGAGGATGTTTAGTCAGAAGAAAATCACAGCAGAGGCAAATCTGAACCGCTTGAGCAAAAGGAAAATTTCCTGCCGAACTGTAGAACAAATTCTGCAAATAATTGCACCTACTGGACAAGTTAGATAAGGATGCAGTACACATTTTAAAATAGTAATCTTGAAACTGCATATGTAGCTGTAGAGTGCATATGGGTGCATCTTGCTATAAGTAGTATCTTTGTATTACATGTGAATGGCTCATTTTTGAGTTTATACCTTTAAAGATAACTTTTTTTTTCCTTATTAGATCAATCATTAGAATTAAGAGAATATTAATATATGGCAACAGTTATATTATGAAAGGGTATAAATTCATTAATTCTAGGAGTGTAATTCTCTTAATAGGCACAAATCCTACAGGGACCCCAATATTTGGGTTGCCTTGTAAACTCCTAAATTAGGCTTCAAACCAGAATATATTTAAACATGTTTAATGGGAATAATTTGGCTTCTACATGTATATCAAGGTAAGCAAATGAGAATGGCGGTGAGAAAATCTCAATTTTTCAACTCTGTTACTTCAAATTGAGTCATAGCTTTGTGCTTTATATAGCAACAAGGCCCTGATTAAGCACTTAAGCATGTGCTTAAGGTTAAGCATGTGATTAAGTGCTTTGCTGACCTAGGGCTTAAGTACCCTGTAAAGCATTGGAAAAATGAATAAATCAAATTTAGGTCGAATCCAGCCCTGTGCCACACACCTATGGTAATAGCGGAGCAGAAGAGAGGAAGCTTTGCCTTCCGAGGCTGGAAGCAGCAGGGCAGGATTACAGCCTGACATTCCGGGGAGCGCTGGGGAGCGGGAGCAAGCGACTGTGACAGCCCCTGCCCCGGGAGGGCACGGGCTGCCAGCCAGAGACCTCGCAGGTCCTCAGCTGGCTGTCACACGCTCCTCAGTCTGCAGCCAGAGAAGCCCGGGGCCAGCGCTGCTGCTTTTCCCAGAGCAGGGTCTGTTCAGGTGCCCACGGGGCAGCCGCGTGTGCTGCCCTAAAGGGGCGGCCCTGGTCCTGCAAGGATGCTTGGAGCTGCTCCTCTCTCCCTCCGTTCTCCTTCTCACCTTATACCCTGGGAGGGAAACGCTGCAGGAGTCTGAATTTCCTTTGGGGATAAGCACCGGGATCGTCTTCCACAGCCTCATGTGGAATTTGGATGCCCAGTTTAGATGCTGGTGCTGGAAGCCCCTCTGTGAGGATCCCTGCCCATGGGACAGTCACACCTCCCACAAGGATGCACAAAACAGCTGCTTTCATCTCTGCTTGCAGCAGAGGTGGTGCTTGGATGGCTAATGGTGAGAACTGGAAACAGGGACTGTAGTGAGAGACAATGGATAAGCAAAAAAAAAAGGAAGGGGTTCTCTCTGGATGAGCATTCCCAGCAGTGCTGGACATTGTTCTGATGCTGCCTAGACTTCTGCGCTCTGGTAGCTGGAATGAAAAAGGCATCTTGACTTTGTTTTTAACTTGATTGAAACCAGTCACTGCAGAGATGTACTTAAAAAAACCCTGTGAATTCCCACAAATCTTGTTTTGGTAGTTACATCATTCAGTGTGCTGGAGAAGGGTAAAGCAAAGAGAGGACCCCAAAGATGAGGACAAGGTTAAGTTTCAAGGAGCGTGGATCAAGAATGCATCCTCAGAGAAGGAAAAAAAAATCTAAAAAAATTCATAGGTCCTATGAGGAGTGGTATTGTACCACTTAAAACATTTTGATTCTCTCTTCTTTCTTACCCCTGTCTAAAACCTGGCTTCTCTCTGGAAGGGGAAAAAAAAAAAGTCTTGCAAATTCCAGAACTTCCAGGTACTGGAAAGGAAGAACGCATCTTGTGCTGTCACTGCAGAGTTATCCCTATTGTACCACTTCCAGTGCAAGTCTAGCTGCAGGCTAAAGTTATACAATATCACAGAGAGAGATTAAGCATTACATTTCTTGTGGTTGCTGGAAGGAGATATTATTGCTGTTTCAGTGGAAAGATTTATAGCAATACTTAATGAATGCTACTAGTTTTCTTATCAGTTGGTAACCATACACATGTGCATGTGGAAATACTACATTAAGTCTTTATAAAACACCTTGGAAAAGTTGTATAGTAGTGTTTGTGGCAAATTTGGCAGCATAATGGAACTACATTAATATAACGGCGTGGTATTGTCAGGTTGGGCATGTGCTGTTGGATAGAATACAGACAAAATTTGCCTGATTGGTTTTAGGCATTTTGTAAATGAAGAAATTCCTTGTCATCTATCCTAAGGAATGTGCAGAGTGTTACAGTTATCAGTCTTACTCTTTTTCTATGAAAATATCATAGGTCAGAAACAGTTCAGAAACTAAATGCAAATTAATAAAAATACAAAGCTTTTAATGATATTTTTCACTTTAGCTCTGTTTGAATCAGAGCTGTATGTGAGTCATCAGCAAAATAGGAGCTATTAAGATGGATCAGAAAGATGTGAGACTTAGGAGTTCCTGGAAAAAAAAATATTCAAATTTTATTGTAATCATGCTGATCTACTGGCATCTTCTCCTGGTTTTTATGTAGTAGAGAGCCCTAATGAGAAACTGAAAGGTAGCAGTCAGAGCAGAGAATTGACTTTTCCCTTTCCAGAATCTTTACTTAGAAGCACTGAAGTCTGAGCATCCCAGTAAATCTGCAAGAAAAAAAAAATCTTATTTAAATTCTTTTAGATACAACATTTATTCTGCCCTCTGACTGGGTGCATTAATATTCTATGATCATGCATAGATAACTGCATGGTAAATATATATTTGTACATGGAGCTGAAGTGAAGTTTTCATTAAGCTGATCACAGGCAAATTATTAGGCTTAGAAGCAGCTTTTTATGTCTCAGTGCAACATCTCTAAGTTCATGACTGGTATCAAGAGTCATTCACTTGAATGCTTGTAGGTGCAGCTTTTTTTTCCTTCAGGAAGAGAGATTTATTACAAGATCCTGCTATTGAAACCTCAGTCAAGATTAGGTGTAAAGACAACACGGAATAGGTAAATAGCATCTCTGGTACTTGCCATCAAAGGATGTGATAGAGTATTCTCAGATGGAAGAGACAGGTCTGATATTGCATATTAGTGGAGTTAAAGTGTATGAGATATTGAAAATATTCATGCCTCTGCAGTGATGGGGAGAAGGCAGAAGCTTTTGGCTTGGATGTTTTAGATAATTAAGAGCAACAAAAGATTGTCGGAAGCAGATTTGCTGCGGATAGACAGTATATTCTTGCTAGAGAAATGGGATATCTAGTGTAGTGGTCTCATGGCCCTTTCTCTTTTTTAAAAAGAAAGAGCACTTCCATCTTCTAAGTGCATTGTAGGGTGCATAATCAGATACATGGCAAGTAATGAAATGACTTTTCCTCCTCTAATAATATTCCTTCCAGAATTTATCAGAGTTTTGCAACAGTATTTGCAGTCTGAGATAACTATAACGTAGATACATTCCAAAATTTGGATGAAAGAAACCTACTGTATCACAGAATTCTTGAAGAGAAGTTGAGTGTGTAAATTAATTTGACTAGTGTTGAATAAAAGCATCTTATATTATTGAACTTCCATCACCTTTTTCTATATGGTAGTGAAGTGGTAATTAAGAGGGCTAATTTTGTATGATTTTAAAGTGTACATTTGTTATTAATTTTGTGATGTGCTTTCTTTTTCTGTCTGCAGTCTTTTGCATAAACTCTCTGCTCTGACTTACCTTTGGGGATAAGGGATTGGGGCTTGTCCAAGAGCAATGCTTCCTGGCTGTGGTTTGTGTCCTTCGTTGGGGCCATGCTGTGCAGTTGTGGCACAAGTTGTAGAGGTCCTCAGGCATGATGTGATCTGCTGGGTGACAGCATTGGTGCCTCTCTCCATGCAGAGGACCCAGAGCACCAAAGGCATCCTGTAGAATAGGAAAAATCCTTTTTTGTTTGTTTGTTTTTTTGCCAAAACCTGCTCCAAGAAAACACTGAGGACTGAAAGTTACCAACCGGGCAAAAGCAGCACGACAGAATATAGACTCAGAAAGGTGATGATCTTCTGTTTGGTTTAAAAAAGACCAGTGAAAATAAACTAAACTCCCAAATTAACATTCTGAAGGGGCTCCTGCACCTCTAGATGTCTGCTGGAGGAGCAGCTTTACTCAGTCCTACTCTGCAGTGCATGCTAAGGTGGTTCATGGATGTTTACACGTAGTCTGAGTAAGGAAGGCGATGACATTGTTACCTGTTGGTAACTGTTATCACTCACAGCTGCTTCACCTTGAACTCTGTTGCAGACCTGCCCTTAGAGGAGTTCATGTGAGTGCCAATTACTGATTTATTAATGTAAGCATTGACAGTGTTTTCCTGATAAAATTCTTGGGAAGTGCCATCGTGCTCATTTCAAGCATGCAGCAAGTAGACAGGAAGATAAGTTAGATACAATTTTCAAGTTGTAGTTAAGAATATGCAGTCTAGCTCTCTACATGGTTAGCTGGTTAAGCACAGATACAAAATTTTTGACATATTTTAGAAATAAATTGATATTGGACAACGTACTTCATAACATTTCACGCCATCTGTACATAGAAAATGCAGAGATATCTTTTAGTGCTTACTTACTAAAGATGCAAATTGTTTGTCTAAATAATAAAATATTTAAGGTTGGAATTCATCTTTTTAATTAAAAATTTCCCAAGGCAAGTCAGAGTACTGCAGCACAGAGAGATTTGCTGATACTTGTGTAATGTGTTTTTTATAATTCTGATGGTGACAGACAAACTCAGTTATGTGCCACTCTTGTTGTCTGTTATTAATATTTTTGTATCAATGATGAGAAGAGCAGCGGTAACGATTGCAGTCGATGAGCCACAATAAATAGCAGCAAATGCATTCTAACCTCTGACTCTGTGACAAACAGCGTGGGTACTATCTGCAGCTCTGGTTTTAATTTCAGTGGCATCAAAGGGAAACTCAAGAGCTTCAGAAAATAACTCTGGCACCATGGCTTAGATAAAATAAAATGCTTACCCACAGACATAAACTGCCATGGGAATAAAAAGACTACACCAAAATGACATAGTTTCATAATGGTCTTAAATCAAGAAATACAGGACAGTGAGCACAGCTCCCAAATTGCAACAGTCACACTATTTGATGAGTGGGTTTTTTTGGCACTAACTAACCTAACAGGTTTCTTCAAGAAGTGGTACTTGATGGCATACCCTTCGATTGTGTGGGGAAATTCAGTAGGACCACACTCCCATTTAATGAGAATTAATTCCCAGCACACATTAGAAAATGTATTTTCACAGTTCTGACTGCAGTGTTGCACTGCACCAACACATGTTCCTGTAAGCAGGAGACTTTGTTGGACTTTCATTGCCACTGAACTCATTGAATTTGAAGCTGCACGTAATTACTTTAGAGCATAGTAAATCCTGCTCACCTCACTCGTGATGGCACTCCAGGAGCTACTGAATTTGCAGTCAAAGCCAAGACAGCATTGCAACAAGATGAAAAGTCCTGGGCAAAGCATTTTGCAGGAGGAGGCACTCATCTTGGACCAAGTCCTGTGTGAGTCTTTGCATACATGACCACATAAAACCTGCTCAACTCACCTGCGGAAACTGTTTTTAATTCTTAATAGCTCCTGTCTAAGTATTCTTGCTGCAGCAGCTACATAATCTTCTTCACTAGAGTTATTAATATTCTTCTCTGTAAGTTCCTCTGCCTTATTCCTTATTCTCATCTCAGTTTATGGGATTTTTTTTGTCTAGTCAAGGGGGCTGGACAAGCTGACCTGGCTATAAATAAGAAAACCAGTTCTGCTTCTCTGAGTGATGGAGAAACAGGCTACGTCACTGAAATAGTCCTCTGTTAGCTACCCCTGATTTTCCTGTGCTGGAAAGGAGTTTTAGAGATCTCTGGAGGGAAAGATACTAAAGACTTACTATACCTCTAAGAAGCAGTAGTTGTGCCCCCAGAAATTGTGCATGAGAAATCAGTGCAAGGATAGTAGTAGTAATCTGGATATGCCTACACTGTATCTATTTCTGAGATTGACTATATATTGGCATTCAGACCAAAGACTGATCACTAAGATGGTCACCACAGTTCAGACCATACTTTTCCCTGCATTGAAGAAAAGAGGGAGAAAAAAACCCTTTTGCGTATATAATCCTGTATTAATACATAATAATAGATGTTAATCAACCACATTGACCTCCAGTGAAATCACTTATTCATTACTACAAAAGGAATTGGGCCGATTTCACTCCAATATATATGCCATTTGTGGTACCCCTGGTGATGGTTCAGTGGCTTCCCATGAAAATCTGAAATTTCATCATAGTTCTAATGTTTAAATGCACTGAGACACAAATAAACTATTAATGTATTACTGTTGTTATTTGTAAGTCTGTTAGTTACCCACTGAAGTTTTCAGTGCATCACTTTCTAAGCTTCCATGTAAAATTCCTCATGTGAAACCAGTTGGAGCTCAGTGGTGCTGCAGTCTCAAGTTGATCTACTCGAGGTCCTGAGAATCCGGTGGCTCAAAAGAGATTTTTATTACTGCAGTGAGAAGCACCTCTGTATCTTGTATCTCGTTCTAAGGGATTTTAAATGCCTGACAGCTATAGCCTACATAGAAATCAGGTTTTTGTCTGATTCATAAGAATAGTACCGGTTGCCAGACACACTTAAAAGGAAGTGATCACTGAACCTGATTTTTCAGTCTTAGAAGGTTCTTTGGCAGGTTTTCAGTGCAACTTCCACAGACTGAGTCTTTACACAGAGGAACAAAAACCTCATGTTTAAGTTCATCTTGTGGACTTCTTTTAAGAAGTAAGGGGTTCTTGTAGCATTTTTTTTTTATCTCAAGGGGGAGAAAAAGTCTTTTGATACTTTTTTTCCTTCAAAAAACGAGTTCAGAAGAAGAATAGGGAAGGACAAAAGCAAAAAAAAATAAACCTGGTATTCTTTTCTTCAGTGATAGAAGAGAATCCTGTTGTGACCACTGTACCTGAAAAAATGTTCCTCCTCAAAACACTGGGGAAAAAAAAGTGGACATTTATTTTGAACTACAGAAAAACTAGTTTCTGCTGGAAAGTTAAATGCATGTACCTTTGGAAAAATACTTGTCAAAGTCTGTGGGGGGGAAAAAAGAAGACAAAAGCCCGTATCACTTCAGATTTTTGACTAGATTCTGAAATACAGGTGGTTTTTAGAAAGCACAGATCAGGTGTGGGAGTATATGAAAGCTCACCTTTGCACTCCTGTAATCCTAGTCACTTGTTCCAAGCTGGAAGATGGCTCTAACTTCCACCAACATCAAATAGCACCTGGACCATTCTGTCTATGCCTGCTGCTCCCCACAGGCCATCTGTGGTCTGCATACCACCCTTTGCAATTGTTGATACAGTGAGTAATTACTTCTGATGTTAGATATAGCTCCAACTTTCCATTAAAAGACAAGACACAGATGAGATATCCCCTCTGGAATTCTTAGTGCCAGAAGTAGAAGTAACCTGGTGGGTCAAAGGGTTCCCAGGTTGACACATGCTGCACTCAGTCAAGAGACTTGACTTGTCCTCACTTCAGACTCAGGACACCTTTTGTAAGAGTGCTTCTGATCTAAAAGGCTGGTGAAAAGAACACTGGTGAAAAGAACTTGGTGCTGTGCTAGTCAGCAGAATACAGCCTTCCAACAAACAAGGAAAAATCACATCTTTGTCTTCCATAAGTAGGAATTGCTGACTTTGTATTAGTTTTTGTTCATAAACCTGATGCTTTTGTGGAAATGTTTTATGTAAATACCTTTTATGGTACTCTACCTGTTTTCCCTTGGTTCTGTATAATGCTGACTACTTGCTCTGTGCTGGAGTAGGTCTTTAAGCCAATGCTGAGCTTTTCCTTCTTCTTGTGAGGCACAACAGAAGCTTCTAGGCATTATATTCTTCTAAAATATGTGACATGCACTGTCCAGAGATTTCAAACTTTATGAGTAATTTGTTTTAACAACAAGAAACTGCCATAGGGGAGAATTACTCCCACTTCCCATTTGCACTGTCATGCAGCAGCAACCTGTAGATAAAAGGAAGAAAATTCTGTCCAAAATGGGGGTTTTTTTGAGTTTTTTTCAGAGCTATTCTTTGTACTTCTGGCTCTTTGTGGCTACACCAGCAGTTTCCCTCTAGTTTGCGTGCCCTGCTACATTGTTATGATAAACAAAACCCACAAGGCTGCTATTGGAATGTTTCCCAATGTGGTTTGCCACAAAGATATATGGAATTATGAGCACTATGAAATCCAGCTGACATGCCAGAAAGGGAAAACTTTGCCTGAAAAGGAAACTAAGCAAAAGGTGGTAAGGTTTGTGTCCACCTTCACTCTTGAGGTTCACTAGCTCGGGCTACAGAATGTTTTGTCAAAAAGACCAAGTGATTCACAGGTCATAAAGAACTGAACTCTGGCAGAAGAAAGAGGTTCCCAAGCTTCAGAATGGCCCAATAATATTTATACACAGTAAAACTAGGTTGAATCCTATGGATTCAATATGAGCAGAGTAACAAAGAGACAAGTAGGGCATTTCATGAAGTCTGAGTCTAATCTGATTTTTAAATGGTTGCAGATTGTAGTTACAGGTTCTAAAGAAAATCTACAGAGGTGCAGATAGAAAAGAAGGTATTTGTCTTTTGGTCGGGATATTTGCTTAGATTTTAGTGCAGGACTAACCTTAAGAAATCATCATACTTATGTCATTCTAAATATTGAAGGAAGGACAGGCTGGAATTGCTGTTGACTGTCACTGGAAAAGGATGGTTTGATGTGTTTTGTAAATGACTGGGAAAAACAGGTTCTGCTCCAGCAATCTCGACTCTTCCAGGACAAAACAGGTCCAGTTCCATCGCGCCCAGAGGAGGGGGTGCCATATATAGTTTGGTTTTCACTCCTTTCATTAGTGATACAATTCATGCTGAAGACTAACCTGGGGGTATTGCATGTAACAAATGAGCACGTACAGTGGTGATTTAATTACTCATAGCCCTTTCTACTCAGCTACACACCTCATTTCTTGGTGTTACTCTGATTCCAAAGGCAGAATTCATTATCTGATTGGTCAAAATGCTGCTCTGGGCCCACTGCTTACTTAGCAGAATAGACACAAGTTAAAAGAAGGATGAGGGGCTATTTCTATGTGAGTTGGGTTTTTATTATTTTAAAATTTAAATAAGAGTCTGAATCACCATAATATAAAGAGACCAAAATCAAACAACCGTGGTTCATTCCTGTGCTTTGATTTTTATACCCATGCATGTTTAAAAAAAAAAAAAAAAAAGAAAACTAAACATGTGTGCTGCCTTTTAATAAAGATCATATTAAAAATTCAATAAATAGCAATATCTCTGATCTCTTAACAAAAGCGTCTGGTGTACAGGAAATTAAATGAAAAAAAAACTTGTTAATCCTTTTTGATTTCTGTACATGGTAGCTGGAAGCAGAATTCTTTAACTCACAGGATTTTCTTTTTGTCCTCCCTCTTTTACATTTTCTTCTCCTTTTTTTTTTTTCCTTTTTTTTTTTTTTTAATCTTCTCCAGCGCAAACGTTGTCTGGGTAACCTCGGTGTAAATGCAGTGTGTTTCTCTGATACATTTTAAAAATAAATAATAAAAGAATAATAATAATAGTTAAAAAAAAAAAATAAAAGAAGAAGAAAAAGCCATCGTGTCATTGTCTCATCCCTGTGGCCTTGCTGTGAGGGATCCGTCTCGAACCAGGTGATAACCTGATAGACTTTATCTTGTCTTTTCTGGGCCTCCCTGAAGCCTGCCAACACTTCGGCTGGCTGTTAGGCATTTTAAATATCCCCCATGAGCCCTAACCTTACCCCTTTTCTCTTCTTGTCATCTGGAATGTCTCAGAGCTGTCAGAGGCTTGTTGCTTATTGATGTTTCCGTGTGTTTTATGTCTTTTCTGAGATATGACAGCCCCTGACACAGTGCTGATTTCAATCAGCCAGCTTCTGGAGAGGCCTAAGATTTTGTCCTCGCGCGGTCCCAGCCGCCAGCGCACTTCAGAGGCCTCCATCTAATGAAAATGTTTCAGCAGGCGGAATAAAGGCCCGCTGCTCAACAAACAGCAGCTGATGAATTCACAAGACAAAAAAAAAAAAAAAGAAGAAAAAAAAAAAAAGAGGAGGAAACCCTCCCCCCCCAACCCTCTGCCTTTGTTATAAGAAAAGCAAGAGGAGAGAGTGACCTCCCGAGCCAAAGGTTTTGACACTGAATCAAATCCCTTTAGGCCTGAACTGGCAGGCTGGGCCCGGCATTGGATTACTTTATCACATCTTAGAGCGATGCTTGTATGTACCTCAGGACACCCTACGTGTACAGAGTGGATATTTTACCCTCGTTGCTTATTAAGTCAAGTCTCAGTGTCTGGTGGAAAGGGAAGGTCTGTCTGACAGAGCACTGGGAGGGGAAGGAAGCACGTCCAAAACAGGGAGAGAGATGATTTGCATGGAGGAACCTCTTTGAAAGAAAGCAGGTTGTGGACTTGACTTGGAGTCTCTGTGGGAGAACAGATATTTTTGTTCACAATCAGCTGAAAAAGAGAACGAGCTTTGGGGCAACAGAGCATTTGCTCTCTGGGTTTTGGTTGGGTCTTTTATGCCCTGTCAGAGCAGCAGGAGCCCACCTGGGATGCTCCAGCTGCTGTGTGTATTACCTCTGTCACCAACGCTGCTTCTCGTGCTCCTTTCTGCATCTGCAATGGGGGAAAAGCAAAGCCAACAGCCATCCCCCATCTCCACCTGGAGAAGCCTCTTGTAGGGTTTTCTTGCATCCTCCCGGGCAACCCCTTCCCTCTTGAGGCATTATCTGAAGCCACATCGATTCCCTAATCCCCTGATTTCAGCTGAAATTACACTACTGTGAGGCATCATTATCATCCAGGCTCTGAAGCCTGCGTCAGGGATCGGCCCCCGCCGTGCTGGGTGCTGCACAGGCATGGCAGGAGAGCACAGCAGCTGCAGTAACACCTTGAATCACCAGTGCCGAGCCTGTGGTCATCTCCTCCAGGATGTGCAGCTCATGTTATACACTTCATCTGTGTGATGAAGTGATTTTTTTTTTTTTAGAGGGATTTTACCTATCTGAGCCTGGGCTGTGGGATTAGGTTCATCAGTGGGTGAGATATGTCTAGGTTCATGTTTACTTCTTTATTTACTTGAGTTTGGTTGGGTTTTTTTGCTGTTTATTTTTGCACGGAGGAAAAACAATCTCTCCCTGTTCTCTAACTAAATAAATAAACACAGCCCACCCCACTTTTGAACATCAGTGAAATCCATATCTGCAGTGACTCAGATGGTTTTCTTAATAACAGAGAGAGCTCTCGGTGTAGCCTGATTCTGTCCTTCAGATGGAAGACTTTAATCCCAAGTCTTATTTTTTACAGCATTCAGCTACTGGTTTTTGAGCAACAAATTACATCCATGCCTCCAAGCCAAACAAGGAGTGAAAATTTCTATTTAAAAAAATGTGGAAATAATACTGTCTATCTACCTACAGTACAATTCCATTTTTAAAGTGCTTTGATATTTTTAACAATATTAATATAATAACAGCAGCATGTGCCTATTGCATTAGTCTGTATTTTATAACTTGGTATCCAATTTCTCCCTTGTTTCCTGCAGGACTGTCACTATTAATTTCTACTCCCATTTTTTCCGTCAGTGTGAACATTGTCATTGGACTATTGTTTGTAAGTGATAAGCAGCCCCTAGTATTATTATTTCACTCCTGCTTGTTGAGCATCAGCAAATCTACCAAAAATATTAAAAATTTGGTGGAAGTTTAACTCTCTCTTTGCCGGATGTTCCCCCTTTCTTCAGCTCAAAGGAACATACTTGCCACTATATTATCCAAGAATAAAAAAATAGTAGGAAACTAGTAGAAAGGCAATCTGTCACAGGGAAAAAAAAAACAAAAAACCTCAGGGGGTAAAGAATGCCTTCACAGTATGGCTTTAAGGTTTTAATTTATATTGGTCCTGACTCATGACACAGCCAGAGCAAGCCCGGGCCTGGGAGTCAGGTCTCCCACTGACCCTTGTATAGACTGGTGGGGAGAGAGATGTCAGCTGAAAACTCGCAGGGATCACGGGGCTGCCAAGCGCTTTGAAAATGACTGCCAATTTGGCCTAGTCTCAGCTGAACACATGCCCAAGAGGGAGGGAATGCCAGTAATAAAGCAGTTTAGAGGGGAAAGATATTTCTTTGGAGCTCCTGAACCTTTGCAGCCTTTTTGTGTGACGGTATCGTTTGCGTACGTGCAGCTCTCATAGGCACATACCTGTGTGCACACGTGTGTGCACTCTTGTCCAAAAACACAGGCTGCAAAGTAAAGCATGAGGCTGATACCCTCTTCTATGTTCACTATGCAGCCAACCTACCCCTCTTTAATTTCAGAAGATAGCAACAGTAAAAGTGAACAAATTCCAAAATGTATAAAAAACCCCCAGATTCAAGCCCCTACAGACATTTATGGAGTAAAACAGGTGAATTCCAGAGACATCAGAAAGGCCTTTCCTGTTAAATTAAGGAAAAAAATATTCTGGTTTTTCAGTGATGGGAGACAGCGTAAAACTGCAAAAAGATACAACTTTGTTCCTAAGTTGTATCTTTGTGGACAAGTTTCTCCAAATTCAGATGATAAGTGAAAGTAAAGATTTCCAGGCTTGTTTTTTGACTTTTGCCTGTGAAAAAGTACTGTGCAGATGCTGTGCTTCTGTTAAGATCAGTTGTTGTAAAAGAAACCCAATCCTGAACTTAAAATCAGTTTTTCTTCTGTTTTATTATACTCCATTATGATGTTTCAAGGTTAAGAAAGGGGGGACAAAAAAAGCTTTACTGTATCCACTCAAATATGAATGACTCTGCAGTTCATTCAAGCTTTTTCTTCTTTTACTCAGATAACTAGTGCCACTGGTGTAAATGATACTGCTCATTTGAGTAAAGGCTGCAAGATGAGGCCTAATATGAAGATGTGGGAAAGAGAATAGGAGGAAGAGTGGGGGGGAGAAAAACACCAGCTGTATTATTCATTTCCCAGAGCAGTGCATGAAGTGTGCCAGAAGTAAGAACTATTTGGTGCATGTAACATGACAATTAAGAATACCTAGATGGAAAAAAAAAAAAAAAGCAACAAACAAAGCACTGCTTGGCAAGCACATTCATCTGCTGCGGCATCTGCCTCCAATATGCTTTATACTTGAATAGATACGTTTGGGAACTGAAAGGTAACAAGAATTTATCAAAGGATTAGCAAGCACTGATGCTGCCATTCACAACTGCTACAAATATAAATTGTCATAATCATATTACCCGTTCCTTAGTTTAATTTTTGCCAGGATGTCTTTTGTCTGAAATGCCAAAATGTGATCTAGAATTGGATGGATGCTGACACAGCTGAAATATTTTGCATTAGTCACCATGTAAAATGCTTCCAGAAGTATATTTTTTTTTGTTTTGTTATATGTGACTGTACTCAAATAGAAGTTAAACAGAGATTTAGAAGATGACAGTATCTCCACCGCTTCTTTCATTCCATTAAAAAGTTACAGTTTTTCTTTGGAAGGTTTTTTGAAAAGTTCTGGTAAGGAGGATGGCATCAGTGTAAGAGTTCTCACAACCTACACAACAGTCCCACAGTTACAGTTTGAACACAGGTAGTTTCAAAGGTGTATTCAGACAGGGACAGAGCAGAGTGGTATCCAGTGAGAAGCAAATCTGTGGTTGTTTCAATGAAACATGTTTATACTTAAAACGTGTTGCAGTTACATGTCCCTCATGCAGTGAAGTCTTTCTAGAAATCCACATCTTGCAGATCTTCACACGTAAGAGCTGGAAGTATTTGTGATGGCATCTCCAAAGGCTTGTGTTTGTCATTGTTTTGAGCCCCAGAGGGGCTGAGCACTTCTGCTGCTGCTGAGTGCCTGGATCTGTTTGCAGAACTTGTCATTCAGTCTTAAAGTATATGCCACATGTGTATGCTGAGGTCTTAAAACCCCTATAGGTCATGTTCTGGTTTTCTTTATGTGGTTGTATAGTGGAAAAATAGGAAATGCATAGGTGCAAAAACTAATCTTGGTTAAATGATTATCTCAGAGGAGGTTAAGCACCATCTGTATATTGAAGGGGACATTAAATCCAGAGTTTTGAAGTCCACAGGTCTGGGAAGCTGAGCCTTGTGTACACCACTGGTGGGAGAAGGACCTGCTAAATGAAGGGTGAAAGGATTTGCACATAGGAAATCACTGATCATGTATTTGTATACACATGATTTTTTTTCTAAACAACTAAACCTTGGATGAAGAACCTTTTTATGTGAACCACGGAAATACTGGGGATGGGACTAAGAGAATTTTAGTGCCTCTTTCCAGAATTATATATGGGCCGCATGGTATGCTCCCCTTGAGCATATCATAGGGTTATGGCTGCTGGACAGACTTTTCCCTCTTCCCTCCTAACTTGTTCCGATTTAGGACTGTGTTTGCTGTTCTTGAGTCCCTCTAGACTATTCCTAAAATATCAAGTAAAATTTATCGGAGCCAATATACCATTGTATGTGAATTGTCTTCTCAGTAGAGAGTTCTTGGTAACCACTACAAGTAGAGTTTCATTTTAGAGCACGAGCATCAAGAAGTTTGCTAGAGGCCAATAAAATAGATACCACAAGCTGATTTGTTCCCCTGCATGTTTATTTCACCTTTCAACAATATTCTAACCCAAAAGGAAATACAGAGCACAGCTGTTAACTTATTTTATTTGGAAACACAAAGCATTAACCAGTCATGGGGCATTTCTCTGACTCTGTATCACTTGGTGCATCCTTGGGAAGCAGTTTTCACAGAGCTGTCTCAATGAGCAGATGAGCAGGTGGTGCCTATAACCCTGACTCAGTTTTCCAGATGTCTGGATCCTAGCTCCTTTTGGGACTGAACCCTAAAAAGTGGGAGATTTGGTCTTGCTCTGAGCTGTGTAGGCTGTGTAGGCTCCTTGGTGAACTTGAGCAGGGTGGTGTGTGCCTAAATTCTCTCCTGGAAGGGCATTGTGAAATACTAAGGGCCATAATTTATGGGCTTTCAAGCAGAGGCTGGTCCTCAAACCTCTCTAAACCAAATACTTTTACATTATTTTCTTCTTGTATTTGTCTGCAATTTTTTGACTTATTTCTTCCTTCATATCTGAAACCCACAAAGTGTGAAAAATATCCCTTTGCCAGTTTCTAGGAATCCAAGGTGCTTTCACTTGATGGAAAGACAAAATGGAACTCTGAAAAGACTTGGCATTTTGGAAATGGTGTTTAAGGCAATGGGAATGTTTTGCAGACTTCTGTTTCACTTTGTGAATTTAGTACAACCCAAACCCAATTCTACATAATGCATAAAGCTCAGGGTATCTGTCTTCCCCTGTAGACAGCAACACAATAACATAAGAAGAAAAAAAACCTACACAAGACAAACCCCTAGTTGATATCTTGCTTCTGTTAAAGTGAAATACTGCAATGGAAATCAACACAGCTCTGGATCTGGCATTAGTTTTTCCTCTTTAACACAGATCGTCCTGAAGTTGGGACAACAGAAATGTTTCACAACTGTGGCTTTTCCATGTCAGGAACGCACATCAATTCCTTTATATCGCCTTACTTTGCAAAGTTTTGCGAATTATTTCATCTGTTAGGTTTGGGCCTTCATCCAAGAGACTCCAGGTCAAATCTGCCTTTGCTATGGTTGGATTTACTTCATTTTGCATTCACTAGAGAAAGTTTAAAGCCCAGGTGGCAAAGTACTAAAGTATGAAGCTCTGAAACAGAATCTGGTATGAGGAAAACAAATGGAGGTTCTGCTGTCCTTTGCTCACTGGGACTTTCTGGTCAAGGTAAGAAGCCATAGTTTAGCTCACTCTGCATGATAAATCATGTGTGTTTGACGAACATGCTACTTTTAATTGTATGTCTTACAGTGTTAGTAAGTTATCTTACACAGGTGGTGCCTGCCAAGTGGAGTTGGTTTCTTGGAAGAAGAACAAAAGATGAATAAGAAGAAATGAAGACAAAGTTTACCTGCTTTCTAATTTTTTTTCAGTAACACTAACCTGCTGGATGTTTTCCAAACAGAAAGAAAGCACAGTTGTGTCCACATGAGTTCACAACACCCAGACAATGAGCTGGGGAGAGAAGTACAGTAATACTAAAGGTACAACATGACAGCCAGAAGGCTGAGATGGGGTATTTTAGACACATTAGTGAACAGGAAAAAGAAGTCCAGTGAATGAGCAATAGTGATTCACTGATGTAGTAAATAGAAGGAAGAGAAAGGAAATGAAAGGGAAAAAGAAAGAAGAGGAAAGGGAAAAAGAAAGGAGAAGAAAGGGAGAAGGGAAGGGAAGAGGAATTTTAGGGATATTAAATATATGTATATACTTATTTTCTTGCATTTACACATTACTTACATAGTCTACGTTCATATGATACAACAGATTTGAAGTAATACAGACTTGTAGAAAGACTGTCTGATAGAGGTAAATGGGAAAAGGTAGAAAGGCGTAAGGCGGGACCTTTTTCTCCAGGCCTCATCTGGTGTCTCATTTGCTGCTTCTAACACCACCAAAAGACCTCTGAGCACCATTATACTGTTATTAGTAATGGCTGTGTCATGATTCCTGCTCAGCAGTAACAGCCTTAGGCAGTGCCTGCTCAGTGATCTGTGTGCAGTTGCTCTCCACCTCCTGGGATGCCAACAACAGGACGTTCTCAGCTCCTCTTGTAGCTCCTTCTTGTTTCATTTGTTCCCTTGTCCACCTCTGATCACTCGCAGCAAGGTCTTCTCTTATCCTGATACTGAAGTTCTTGAATTTATTTCCATGCTGTTGCCTTTTCCCCTGGGCTCTTTTTTCAGTAGGAGCAGTGCACGTTGTGGGCAGACATCAAACTTCATAAGGAGAGATCAGAACTGCTCCACAACCAGGTGTCTTTGCAGCGGGAAAGACGTGGTTGTGGTTAGACAAAAATGTGCAGTGGCAGGTCTCGGGAAAGGATGAGATAAATGGACCCCCTGTGTGCCCAACAAAATCTGTGGCTTGCCCTGCAACCCAGAGGACTCATTTCTAGTGAAAAACTAATAGTTTTCCGAAATAAAATTTCCTTCTGTGATATAATATGTCGTGTTATGAATAAAACAAGGAAGACAAAGGCTTTGACAAAATAAGCTGTAGAAATTTTCAGGGACTTTTCCTAATTGCTGCAGTGATTTAATCTATTGAAGAGGAATGTGGGGTTTTGAGTGATCAAAGCCAACTTTCAACAATACCAAATAGGATGGAAAGGTGGATATCAGTCAGTAATTAGTAGCAACGTTTGCTGTGTGTGACAGTTTACTGAGGAAAATCCAGAGTGTTTTTCTTCAGTGTTTGGTTGTTAGGTGGTGCACTGATGAGAAGAGGAATGAATGAAGCACTTTTCATTGCTTTTTTGTCAGTTAGGAACAGCAGTTGCAGAAGAGAACACTCGTTTCTTTTACCATATTCATCACCTTAGTATCTGAGTACCCTCCAGTAGTACATTAAGCATGACTAACATCTGTTCTGTGTTTGTTTTCTCACCTCCTCTCCAAAGGGAATGTATATAAAGTGAACTGTTCTAGTTTGTTTTGATATATATGTTACACTGCTAAATGTTTATGTCAGAAGACTAAGTCAAAGAAATCCTTTCTGAACTTAGAGCACTGTCTCTGTATAAAGCTATCTCTAATTCATGGGTTTTTTTTCTTGCTCATGCACTCAGAATGGCCAGAGGCAGTTAAATTGGCTATTCAGCTGGACTTTTTTACAGGGGAAATAGTGGTGAAGAGAAAAACATTTTTATTATTTCAAAAATGAAGTATGGTGACTTGATCAAAACCACATTTTGCACCACTGACATCATGTCTTTCCATCTTCAATGATATAGGTCACCAGTGACCCCAATGATCTATTAAAATGATGTACCTAAGAAAGATATTTGAAAGCCAAATGTATCCGTGGCAATGTGCAACCAATCTGTCAGTGCAGTGGTGATGTAACTTGGCATTATCCCCTATCAATGAGCTCCAGAAACATATCTGGTACTTGAGTCTTTGGGGAAAGATCAATATGGTCAGCCCACATATCAGCTAGGAACATTTAGATGAAGCAATAAAGAGAGTAATAGAAAGATATTTTGCACATATGATGAAAAAGGTGATGCCATTGATCCCTTGGAGAGTATAAAAATGGTCATTGTAGAAATGAGATGCTGAATCAGCCCGAAAGAGCTATCACTTACATTAATATTGAATTGTATGAGGATGGGTTTTGAATAGCAGTGAAAGGACAGGACAGTTGCATGTTTGTCCTTAAGTAGTAGACATTGCTGCAAAGTGATCAGTTAGGGAGTAGGATTGTTCGACTTGTCTGACAGTTGTATTTATTTGTTCAATATTCGTGACAGTTTTTCATCAGGGACTGGTTGTAGATAGTGTGAATATGGCTACATTTGTGCAGTTATCCTTCCTGAATTTATCTAGTAACAAGTAGCTCCCAAACCAGCCATCCTGTTGGCTATGGTCCCTCACTGTCCTGTTTTCCATAGTTAACACTTTATAAAAAGGTTTTCAGTGTTGCTTGTTTGCAGTATGTATCTTTGCCTAGGCTGTACAGCAGTTTTGTTGTGTCAGATTCTAGCTGACTACCCACCTTAAATCATATCATTAATAATGTTTTATATTGTTGGTAGCCCCGTGCGTCTGTAATTCTAGAAAACAACCCTTTCAATGTGATGAATGGAAACTTACTGAACAGGAACACCTCTGTATCCACTCTTCAGGTTAGCAAAGCAGTAAATGCTAACCGGCACAGCCACATGTCAGCCTATGCGGAAACATCCTTCCAGCCTCTACATATTTGGACAGAACTGTCAGTTCTTACTATGGACTATGGATTGGCAGCATCTCAGCTGTAAAGCACACATTGGGAATCAACATTTGGAGAATTGTGTGTCTTCTGTGCGCAACAGTAAAAATTTTGCAACCCTAACATTTACGCTTAATAAAAGATAATCTCTTCCAACATTGCATAGTTGTAGGAATGCAAATTCTCTCTGGTGTCATATAGCTACAAGCAGAAGAGTTTCCCCACGACTCAGAGAGAAGCCTGCCATATCAATGTCTGCCTAGCAACTGAAAGGTGACACGTGGAGCCTCCTTTTCAACTCATTTCCTCTTGATGAGAGGAAGGGATCCTCCTGCGAGTTATTACCTGAAATAATACCATATGGTAAAATGTAAACAACATCTGCATATTCATGTAATAATTTCATCTGTTTAATTAGTTCCAGCAAAGCAGTTTACCCTCTGAGGCCCTTGCTGTCAGCTCCACGCTCATACATCCATGCCCTGCTGTCGAGCCTGACAGCCGTCTATTGTTCATTCACTGCTTCCAGCTCGCCACTTAATGTAAGTGAATCTTCTGAGGGGTGGAAAGCCTGTCCCCATTGATCCAGATGTAAGGGCTGGGGGGAGAGAGAGTAAATATCTGTCAGCCTGGAATACGGATACTAACAGCAAACTTGACAGATCAGGTGGCTTTGTGGGTTTTTTTGGGCAGGGAGTCGGGGCAGGTTGGCTCTTGGCTTAAGTGCTGATGAGAACTACAGGTCTGACTTTGTGCAGTTGTCCAGCCTTTGCTCTCAGGACAAGGCTGTGAGCTTCCAAATCAGGTGAATTCAGCAGTGCAATAGCAGCCCAGCTTTTACAGTCAGCTGTGTTTCGGTGCCAAAGTAATGACAGCATGCCTACTGGTGCAGCAAAACACAGGGCCCTAGAGGGCTGTATGGATTGGCCAAACAGGTTTTCGGAAATGCATGTCAACAAACACTGCTCAGGACAAACTGAGAATGTAAAAGCGTTAAGTCTAACTGGAAAGGTTCCCTGGAATATATTTCTAGAGTCTCCTGGCTCATGTAAATAAATTATACTGTGGGTCACATGTAACAATAAGCTGTTCAACTCACCTTTGAAAGGAAACATTTACATTATGGGAATATAAACACTCCATGGTAATATTACACCTAAGTGGATGAAAGTACTGCAGTTCGATGTGGTAAAGTCAATATCATAATAAGGTAATAATAATAATACTTACTACTTGTATGGCCTTTTACAGATTTGAGCAAACATTAACTGATTAGTCCTCAGAGCACCCCAAGGGAAATAGGTAAGTAAGAGTTATTGCCTTGTTGTAAAAATAATCTGTATCTTATCACACGCCCATCACCATGGTATCTACACAAACAACCTGTCTGGCAGACAGGATTCTTTCCATTGCCTTGTGATGCACTGAGGTGAGATTGCAAGGTGTGAGCTCAGCTAGAGAGATGTATCTTATCCTTTGTTTCAGTGATGATCATATCTATATTAATAATATTATCCTTTCCAGAAGACTTGTGTTCAGTGGTCAGGAAGGACAGATGTCCCACAGCATTCGGGGTCTTCCCTCATGTAAATGTCCAGCCCCACTGTCACTGAATGGCCTGTCTGCATGTCAGGGAAGGGAGATGTGTCTGACATGTTCAGAGTCCGGATACTAAAAAGCAGAGAAAAATTGCAGTGTACCTGGGTAGGTATGACTGCACTGGAACAGTTTGTCCTCTTTGTCCCTGTGCTCACAAGAGATTCTTCCTGTGCATCTTGGATCTTTGGATCCTTTCTACAGTGCAGTGAACTCTTTCAGGCGTAAGTTACAGCGGTTAAGTAAGAGGTACTAGTGTGTTCATCTGTATATTGAAAAAGGGGTGCTACTTGTTACCTGAAAGTGGTGATAATAGGTCTTTCCTGCTTACAAAGGGGAAAATGGGAAGACCAGAAACCATCTGCATGCTGCCAGCTGGAGTACTTCAGGTTTCTCTCTTAGCAGCTCCGGACAGTGTTATAATTATTCTTTTAATGCTCTTAATCTGAACCATAAAATAGCAGTTCATAATAAGCAGAAAAACAAGTCATCTAAAGGTGAATTATGTTTCCCAAGTCCCCATGACAAGATAACATCAGAAAAGGGTCATAAAACATCCTCCATGCAGAATTATCCATCGGGATAATTCTAACTTTTGTATCGTGTTACCTTTGTTTTGGGCACACAGTACCCTCCTTCACTGAAATTGTAGCTTGCTCCTTAAGACTATTTCATGCAGTCACAGCAATAAAATGAAATAACCTTCAGATCACAGAACTTAGAACATATTACCTTTGCAAAGCTGATGAGTAACTCTTCTAATTGTGGGCTTGCACACATTTTTAGAATGTTTTCGTACACACTGTGGTATAAAAATGAGTCTCTGGAAGCTCTTAGAACACTAATTTGTCATAAATTAAAATAATAGTAATTTAATAACAACAGTAAAATGACACTGAATTAATAACGAACTTTGCAAAATAATATTGAATACAAGAAATAATTAATAATGTGTTCATGGCAGGTTCATCAGTCTAATAATGAGAATTCCTTTTTCCCTGGAAAGAATGAATGCTTATTACCCGTGAAATGGGTATGTTGTGCCTCCCCTTCACTATGAATTCAAATATATACGAAAAAAACTTTCCGGTTTGAGAGGTTCTTCTTGTCTTGGTGTCCATTTTATAAGGTTGTGTGCTGAAAAAGACAGGAATTATGAAATGGAAAGTGGATAAATTTAATTTGGGTAGTGTTGACTAGCATTAAACTATTTTCACTGTTTTAAGGGCCATTAGTCATCAGTTTGTAAGAAAATAACTTTATATTATGAGGAACAAAGTAATCTGAGTTTGATTTTTAGACTTGCAGACTTCTGACATCCTATATGACATTATTTCAGTCAATCATTCTGGCCTTTTTTTTTCTCTGACCATAATGTTTTTTTTCTATCTCATTGTCACACTGAAATTATAACTATTCTAGTAGGCAAGTCTATGAAGAAATAAAGCCCTGTACTGAATTTGAAATAATGATTGGTGAGTAATATGTCTATTAATGTAAAGTACTAGGTAGTCCAGTCATTTATGGATTACCATTACCTATGGTGTTATGACTTCAGTTACGGTGGGACTCTAACGTTATCCTACATACCTCAAAAATAGTTGTATTACTTCAGTACTAACATAAAAATCTCTCAAGTCAGTCAAAATTGCAGCACAGGTAGTTGTATATTCTTGCACATTTCAACAAAGCTATGTTTCATTAATATTCTGGAAAGAAACCCTAAAACTAATGGATCCCATCCTCCTTTCTGCTCTTTTAAGTGCAATAAAATTGTTCTTTGCCATTTTTTTCTCCATTAAATAACTTACATGAAGCAATTTCAGGCAGGCTTTCTAAATTAGATGAAAGAAAAGTCCATTATTTTTTAAGTCTATAATTGTTATGGTGTTTTTATGCACAGATCCAAAATAGTTTCTAATGGACATTTTAAGGTAGGAAAGATAATGGTGTTTTAGTAAGGCAACACTGCTGGCCACAGTGGGGTTAATTTATGAAAATAATTGTAAAAGTAGTTGCTTAAAGAGTGTAACTTCCCAAATTTTGTATAGCTGGAAGTTTTTTTAACAGGTTAATTACAAAACTTAGTGCATCCGGAACGCTTTTGGTATTTTTATTTTTAATAAGGAAGTTAAGTTTTCTGGGTTATGTTCCCAAAACAGAAGCCTTAATGACCTTTATTCTATATTTCTTTTCATAGATTATTGCGATAAGGAAACCCTCGTGTCGCGACCCACTGGCGTCTGGTTAATCCGATGGTATTCGTCGCCGCATTGTCCGTGATCAATAACTAATTATCAAAGTGGCATTTCTTTTCAAGAGCTCCTTGTTAAAAAATGGCTTTTGGCTGAGAGTGGAGGAAAAAGGTCGCCACTTTGACATCGTTGCGAGTCTTTCAAAATCCAGTGGGCCGTCCGATTGAATTACTGTCCCAAACTAATTGATATAAATTTGAACAGAAGAATGCTTGTTACTACAGAATGTCATAATGATATCCTTGGCAAGAGCATGTCAGTGGGAAAAAAGGAGAAAAGACCAGCACTAGTCACAAAGCATCTAGACAAGTTGCAGCACAAGACTATTAACAAAATTAACAGGAACAAAATTGTACACCAGTTCCTTCTTCCCAGCCAGTCTGATCAGACATTCAAGAAAGAAAAGCATTAACATTTCCTTTTGAACCTCATCCTTTATTTTACAACAAGTGTTAAAAATATCTGCTGGAAATAATAATTGCAATGTACAAAGGACTGAAACTTGATGATCAATTGCATAAGTCTTATTGACTCTACGGGGATCATGAGTGAGTATCCATTGGAATAAAGCTTTAGTCATTAGGCAGAATTTGGCACATAGTTTCCTTAGGAAAGGCTTTTAAGCAGCCTTAAAAACTGTTCCTTTGAAATATGGTAGCCTTCTCTAAGGAAAGTTGGACTGTATAAGCCACATGCCAACAGGGAAAAATCCTCTGAACACTTAGGATACAGTAGGAGGAATTATAAAAAAATGTGATGAAAAGGGGGAAAAGATCTTACACTATTCATGCCTGAAATTTGATGTGTTGTCTTGCATGTCATTTGGAGATTGTCTGCTCATTGAAAAGCTTGGAAAACTGAATTTTCACTACAAGGCACTGGCCTTGTGGAGGTTCTGGCTTTTGGGTTTTTTTTCAGATCTCACTGTCTTCTGCTTCAGGTCCTACATTCAGTCCCTGAGCTGGGAATTGCTAGGGAGTGCAGGAAAAGATTACCCTGGAAAGGGTATGGCGTGCTCTGGAGAAGGGCTGTTGTAGAAGCCTTTTTGGGGGGCATAGCTGGGGTTAACTCATGGCAGAAATTAATAAACTGAATCTATTAGTTATCCAGTCATAAATGTTGTCAAGTAGTTGGCCAAAATGTGCCATTTTAGCCACATTCAGAGCAAGTCTATGATTCCTGAGGAACAGAGGAGAGAAAGACATTTGTACCTAATTGGAAACAGTGGTTTGTGTGCTTTTTAATCCCTGATCTTGAAAGGCTCCAGCTGGGATCTAGTAATGAATATCTTTCCTGCAAACTTACCGTTCCACATTTCCTAATGGCAAAGCAAAGGTGACTAATGAATTGGCAGAGGGGCTTTCATCTCTGCAGTAGATTTGGAGATTCCAATCAGACTGTATCAATCAGCGAACGGAAGTTTTTAGTATCTGATGCCTTGTCTGTCGTAGCAGTAGTGTGAAACAAGCAGTCTCCATGCAAGCCTTATGGACAAACCCCAGTGCCACCTGTGTGCAGTGTTTTTGGCACACCTTCAGCTTAGGGATCCAGAAACAAAGTAACTGGAGAGACCAAACTACTTTTACTGGCGGCAGTCTCCTTGTTTGGAGTGGCTTGTGGCAGGTAACTATTTTGAAAGCAGGTCAGTGATATGTAAGTTAGATTTCACAGAAGTCTGACAGATTGTTGCTTGTGATGGATTTTTTGTTTGGATATGACGACCATCAAGCCGCATTTTCCTAGTATGTCAAGCCACAGAACAAAGTGGGAAACCACAGGGGTCTGAAGATTCAGCTTCACGTGGTTCTGGTTACAAAGGGGGAAATCTCCTTTTTCTAACAAAGGATCTAAGGTAGTGAAGTTCACCACGTTCAGTTCCCACTCTGCCTTCCATATATGACTTTATGACTGTCCTCTTATGCTGGGGGCAGGAAATGCCTTGTGATGGCAAATAGCTGAGCCATCTCTGACAGACTTACATCATCACAGAGTCGCTAGGGAACCGTCTTCTTGTCTTCCATGGCTGCTTTAAAGACACTTTGTGAGGCTTTCTTCTTTAGCAGACCAGAGAATTCAGACTGAAAGCCTGTCGGGCGGGTCAACCAATGTCTAGGTCAACCAGTCTTGCCCCTTAATTATTCCCTCTGGCATTACATTCACAGGGTGATGGAAGTAGAGGCTAAATATAGGCCCTCTATATATAGGCTCTCTATATACTTGGAATATATGAAGCCACGTCTATACTGTTATTATTGGAATGTACGTTTGCATCATTGCATAATGTGGAGGAGGAGTTGTAATGTGTGTGATAGAACTAAAAAAAGACTCCTGCATATTTGTGAACTGTTTACAGGTCCAACTGAAATTGTAACACTGTCAGGGCTGACTTATGATGTCCTTAAGCATTTTAGAATTTATATCACATCTAACAGGTAAAAGTAATTGCTCTGAAAAAATAAAATTTTTGAGACTGATTTGATGTTGAATGGCTTCCTTACAAAAATCAATGTAGTCCCTACCAAACAGATTTAAAATTTGTTAGTTGATCTAAAAATCTGCTTCTAAATGAGAAATCATCATTCATTGGGGTTTTTTTAATATGGTTAGACATAGATCAGCATGTAGCCAACAGTTAATATTTTGGAGAAAACATAAACCTCCAAATAGAATTTACAGATGCTAATTTATAAGTAACAATGAGAATGGGTTGGTTATATAGTTTTATAGAGATTACATTGTATTATTGCAGCTAAATGTAAATGTGGGTTCATGCATCTAGAAACAGGAATGTAAATGACATTTATAAGCTCTGAGAAAGGAGAACTAGGAAAAAAAGACTAATAATTCACGGTAGCTGTAACTGAACAGAAGAATTAGTACAGGATGGTAAGTGAGGTTCCTGGATGTACAAGAAAGGGAACACTGTAAAAGAGTTAAGTTGCTTGTAAACCAAAACACACAAAAAAACCCCCCCATTTAAGAGAATTCAGAGGGGAGAGACAGGAGTTATTTGAGATATTGAAAATACATTTCCTATTGGGAAACTTGAAGAGTTTACTTAATGTGCCCATTGGAAGCCTAGAAGCTTGTTCACTGCTGGTCTGCAAGACATTTCTAACAGCTGACAGAAAGGTTTTCCAGCTGCTTAAAACCCGAGATGATTAGACCTATTAGAAGTTAAAACAGAAAAGTTCAAATTTGAAATAAGGCGATACTTTCAATTTTTCATAGCTTACTGCAGCACTGTTAAGAGAAACAAGACAAAATATTCATGAACCATTTGAAATTTCCTTTATCCCTGATTCCATTCTCTCTTACTACTCGCTGGTAATGTCTTAGGTAGGTGACTGACATTCTTTATTAATTTCGTGACCTCTTCTACAAAAGTAAACACTTACCTGAATTTTAATTATGTAGTAAAACGTGTGATTTTGAATCCAGCTAATTGTCCCAAAGTACTTAATTTATAAATAGCTCTGAATATCTCACGCTGACTGCTTCCATTTACCACTTACTTCCTGTGTTTCTCTTCTTGCTGTTTCGAGCACAGAACCAGAGCAAGGGGCCATATGTAGCTAGATCAAAGCAGGAGCCTGTCCAGAAAGGAGTTGTGACTCATGAATCATAACTAATCCCTTGATTACCCTCAGATGGTACATTTTATTTCCTTTCTTGTATCTGGCCAGCTGTTGCTCCTACTGCTGATCCTGCTGGTATTTTACTGCTTTTATTGGCGCTGCTGATGTCTTTTGGTAGTCATGTAGGAACTGAAATAGGGCTCCAGGAGTGTAGTTGTGCTCCACCCAGAGCATTCATGGCTGAGTAGCTGCAGTGGAATTGGCAGGAATGTTTCCTTTCTTTCTCTCCACAACTCTTAAATAGGCCTTGAAGTTTTATTGTGGCAGTTATCACTTTAATATCTGAACAGCTCCCAGGTTAACTCAGTGATGAGCAGGAATCTTATGGATGCTGGATGCTGGCTCCTGCCTAGGAGCCTTACCTACTTTGAGCTGTAATTTTCCTTTTTTTTCCCAATCCATAGCTACAGTATCACGAGTAGTAAACCTGGCTTAAATTTATTATTTTCAATTTTAATACAGTGCTTGAAGGAAAAATTGGCAACAAAACAGGCCCAGAAAAATAGTTTAAAGTAGTTATACACACAAACAGACACCCAGCTATAGCTGTCTGAATCTGAAAATCTGTGAGGAAAATAACTATAAAAGTTGCTAATATTATGCACTCAAAAAAAGAATGGAGATAGAACTAGCCATCTTTGCAAAACATGGAGCAACAATCTTGCAGCTATTTCTGTACTACACACAGACACATGCAACTGGGTAGGTTTTCCATTTTTGTTATCAAGCAGCAAACCAGCTAAGAAAGCCCAGCACTTCATTTATGGACATTATTGATCTAAAACTTGTTTTTCAACCTAAGCCAAAGTGACAAAAACTTCTCCAAAGTGAAACAAGTTCAAGCACTCTCATCCTGGTTCCCATTAAACATCACAAGAACATTGCGATTTGACATTTATCTGGCAGCCTTAAATGTGAAAGACCAGTGTAGCTGGTACACAGAGAATGGAAAGGCCTCTTTGGCATCACTAGGGATGCTTTTACCAGGTTAGGGTCAGGTGGGATGACAGCAGAGTGGAAGGAGGTAGTCTCACTTCACTGCAGACTTGAACTATATTTGACCTCCAGGGTACCAGTGACTTAGTTGGAAATTGCAAGAACGCTGAGCTGCCCTTTATAGAATTATAATTCCTTGCCATTCAAATAAAAAAAAAAGCTAATTAGGTATCCCTTATCTGATGTAACCCTCATCCAAACAGAACCAGGGATCATCCTGTTGCCGTTCTTAGAAAATGTAGCTGTCGGAAACAATGGTGTTGGTGGCTGCTATTTGAATGTAGACCTTAAAGAATCATGATTCCAAACTTCTTGGTGCCCTTTCCCTATCAATCAAAAAGAATCGTATGAAATAATTATTAGGCTACATAATTATTTTACAAAATAGAAGGTGTTTTTACTGCACATTTCCATTTTAGTACCAATCATTACTTCCCTGAATACTAATAACAGCGTTAAGCATTAATAGCATGTTTTAAGGTAGAGGGTCAATAGTCTAAGACCTGTGAAAGAACTCTGAGCATTTGCAATGTAAAAGAAACCTTTCACGGAAAAGTGTTAAATAATAAATGTATTTCTGGAGGAAATGTTATATTGTGCTCCATTTGGAGAGAAATGACAATTTATAGGACATCACTCAGCTGTCTCTGTATAAAATACCTTTAATAATGTTGTGGCTTCACACCTAATACAGAAGTTCACAGAAAGCTTGCAGCTCTTGGAAGAGGTCAGTATTACACTCAGTGAGGGGAAACTGAGGCACTTGACGACTCAGTGCACCAGTAAAAGCACAGGGATCTGAACTGGTGACTCAGTCCTCTGAGTGCAAGAAAATGGTGCTTTTCTGTATTTCCAACTAGTAACCCATCTTCTAATAGTTCTTTTAAAAGTATAATGTGCACACAGGGGACGGTGAACTTATTCAGAAAAGGTAAAGGTACTGGAAACCTTTTTTTTTTCAGGCTGATTTAAGCTGCACAATTTGGGGAGTGTGGAGGGAAGAGTTAGAAATACTCAGTATCGGTTTGAATTTCTTTATTATGCTTTCATATGTGTATTGACAGATGACCAGAGGAACTGAAAGCTCAAGAAAAGGGCAGCTCAAGTCCAAAGTCTTTTTGCCCTATTGAAGTCAATGAACAGACTCTTCATCAAGCAACCATCTCCTCTCTGTGGCATTATAAGTGCCCCAGTTTCTTCCTTTTCAGGTTTACCCCAGTTGTTTTAAAGCAGTAAATGGGGTATGAATATATAAGATCCCAATAAGCTATCATTTTTCTTCATTAACTTTTTCTCTTCTTATCCTGCAGGTATTTCCCTCTGAGAAGATGGAAATACCTGTGGCCACTTTGAATTCATAATCCTGAAGCATTTTTAAAATCTAAATACCCAAGCCCTATCTGATGAACACTAGTAAGGATTCACTCATATGAACAGACTGAAGGAAGAACCACAACTTCTTATTTATTATTATTAATATTATGATTAATATTATTCTTATTTACTGATCTGTGAATAGTTGCTGAGGAAATGGGTAGTGTGAGTTCAGTTGTAGGGGGTCCAAATGAGTCAGAGGTAATAACGAGGTGGTTGTCATGTGCACACCCAATACTGAGGGTACTCCCTTCAAAAAGGGAAAATATCTTAAGCTTAGATTTCCACTTGAAAAAATGATTGTTTATTTAATGAAAGCTTTATGTGAAATATGCCCTATCTAAATCTCAAATCTGTGCCTAACTTGGAATTTCCCAAGTTTCTATTTCTTTTGAATGCCTAACCCATCAAAACATACCTTTGCAGAACACATGAAACCAATGAATGACGTTCCAGCGGCGAAAATTCTTTTCCCAGCAGCCACAATGAATAAACAAGTTTCAAGTGAGATTGAGACTACTTGGGATTCTTTCTGATTCAGGTTAGTCCTACAGGTCTGCTCATGTTTTCCTTGAGCACCACAGCTCCCACGTGAGTCAAGTATTATCTGTCACCGGTTGTCAGCAGATTGCCAAAAGTTACTCTCTCGCATTGTTGAAAGGAGTTGAGTTGCTTTCTGGGAAGAAGCTCCAGCAGCAAATGTGACACAGAGTCTGAGTGGAAGGTTGTCTCTCTCAAAGTTGTTGTGTGTTCCACTGCCATGGAGGTTTTTGGGTGCATCCATAACCAGAACTTAGGAAACAGTATTAGTAAGATAATAGAGCTTGTGCCTGTTCTTCTGGTCATTAACAACAATTATTTTATAATGCTATAGAATACATATCTGACTGTTAAAGAGTTAAAGAAAAAAATGAATCCTGTAAAAAAATCAGGCCATCGTATAATGCCTCCTCATTGCTATAATGATATCAGTTGCAACAAGTCCAATGGCTGACCTCATTACAAGGGTTTAATTGCATTGTTACACAGTTTCACTTCTTCTCTCTGGCCTCTTTCTCTTTATGACAGCTTTAGAAAGGAATTTCAGCTTGAGGTCAAAGGAAATTAATTACTGCTTTCTTAATCTGTGCTCATCTACATTTAGAAAACTTGGGGCTTTTCACTAACATATTTGTGTCTCATTTCTGTGTAGACCCAAAGTTATAAGACTTTTGTCCTTTGTCAAAGTGCATAAATAGCCTTTTTCATATCTGAGGCCAGATTTTTTTCATGTCATTTACAGTTGTGCACATATGGACTGATGCCAGTGGAACCAATGGAATGTCTCTGGATATACATTCACTGTGACTGAGGTAAGGCACTTGCAATGTATCTTTAATTCAGACTAGAGATTTGTGGCAGATGCCAGGTGTTAAAAAACCCAGTAACAACAAAGCCAACCTGAGAAGAAAGGAAACCTCAACCAAATAAGAAGTTACACTTAGGATAAAAGTCAGAAAGAGGATCTTCAAAATTAAGTAGATACTTATGTAGAGAGAAAGATGAAAAAATATGTCTCTTTGAGAACAG
This sequence comes from Oxyruncus cristatus, assembly GCA_013399855.1. Taxonomy (NCBI): domain Eukaryota; kingdom Metazoa; phylum Chordata; class Aves; order Passeriformes; family Cotingidae; genus Oxyruncus; species Oxyruncus cristatus. Next base: position 3,270,600 of record VXAY01006543.1, on the reverse strand, counting down.
ATTTTGCCTGCTACCTACCTTGTGTTTTTACTAAATACATCACTGCTTAGTTAAGGAGTATCCAGCTTATGTTTCAAAGAACTTGTAGTCCAAATAACACATGTTATAGTGTTGACATCAGAACAGTGAGGAAGGTGACAGAGGCACCATAACAATAATTCTTGGTTGGAAAGCAAAAAGCATGTGCAAAACGTGGTTAAATGCTTCTGTAGCATGAAATATAAAAGTGAAAACTCATACATTAGGGCCCCAATCCTGTCATTAGGTCTTTTGAATTGATCCTTGCCTCTTCCACGAACACTGACTGGTTTCAAGAAGAACCAGACTTCTCCCAAAGAAGAAAACAATGTTGTTAATTTGCTTCTTGAGGGGAAAAAGTTTGGAAGGGAAATTACAATGAGACATGTCTCTGGGATGACTTGACAAATTAATGTGAGAGGATATGCCAATCACCAAGGATAATCTCAACAAGTATTACCACCATGCAACCATGATCTTGTAATTTATAAGAAATCGTTATGTGCTAGGCATGCGTAAAACTACAGTACAAGAAATACATTTTTCTGCAGAACATGTACATGTATTTCCTACATGTATTTTGTAATTCTGATTTATAGTCATGGAAATGTTGACATAGATGAAAAATTGCTAAGTTTTGAGCCCTCTGACATAGAACATTTAAAGTTTCACAAATCTATTCACTATCCTTTGATCAGCTTTGCCACCCACTGAAATTCCTGCTACCAGAACTGCGTGCTCTTTTTAGTTTATTAGTTGCTGCTTCAGTCTCCCCTTTCAAGCAGTAAGACTGGAAGTAACAAAACTGCAGCTGCAAAGCAAAGCTAACTCATTGAATATTTTACCCTTCATCTATCTTGACTGAAATTCAACTCAGTTATAAACATCTGCAGGAGGAGCAAGGTTTCATCTAAGTCACTGGTGAGCTCTTAACATGGGACCTGCTTGAATTAGAGTGAGGCTCATTCTGCTGATTGCCCAGTTTGTGAAACAGCCTGTGTACACCTTGTCGTGTTGCCAGAAAGCTTTGTGTGGTAGAAGTTGAAAATTTCAAGCCAACCATCCACAGCCACGTGTAGGATTGTGTTATCCACGTGCTGGTTGGAGCAGTGTCACAGGAGCCAGGACACGTTGGGAAACAGGGTGAGTTTGAACTTACCCATAGTTCTCTAGACCTCCCTCCAGGCCTACACCTGATTGCAGATTTTTCTTTAATAGTTGTGCTTCTAAGGCAAGCTTGGACTTAAGCATGAGTTTTGACCTAAACAGAAGAAACAATCAATGTATAGATGTAAAGTTCACCAAGACCAAGTAGCCATGCTGAAAAGAGGTCCTGAACAAGCCTAAATTTTCTACGGCCATAAAGAGGTGTAATACTACAGGTAGAATGTATCTGAACTAAACTGAGTACCTTAGATAACAATAGTAGTGAAGTGACAGCCACATGAATTTCAGTATGCAATAGCTACTCAGGTGAACAGTCAAGGTTTCATGGGCTTGTACTCAGTCTTTCCTCAGGTATCCATTGAGAGCACACTGGTGCTGATGCTTAAGAAACTTAGATCAAAGGTAGCTCTGATCATGCTCTAATCATATTTTTAATTTTGTAAGAGACCTCCCCTTGGAGGGCCTGGACTGAGTCACTGTGTAGTGGAATTGTCTGAACTATTTCACTCATTGGCACCAGAGTTTTAGTGCATTAATCGTCCAAGTACAATCACAGAACTATATAGATTGGAAAAGACCTTTAAGATAACCCAGTCCAGCTGTTGACCCAACACTGCCAAGTCCAATACATCTACATGTCAACTGGGACCTCCCCAGTTAGCCAGGACTGCTGGTAAATGATGGGAGTGGCTCGGTGAGCACTTCCACCAGCTCCCTGGTACCTTTGTGTGGATTCCACCCAGACTCACAGACCTGTGGTGTGTCTGAGTAGTGTAGCAGGTGACTGATCATTTCTCCTTGGATTACAGGGGCCTCATTCTGCTCCCTGTCCCAGTCATCCCGCTCAAAGCACTGGGTACCCAGAGAACATCTGGTCTTACTGTTAAAGACTAAGGCAAAGAAGGCATTAAGTACCTCAGTCTTCTCCTCATCCTTTGTTGCTGTGTTTTTCCCCTGCATCCGCGAAAGGATGGAGATGCTCTTTAGCCCTCTTTTTGTTGCCAGTGTATTTATAAAAGCATTTTTTAATTGTCTTTTACAGCAATAGTGAGACTGAGTTCTCACTGGGCTTTGGCCCTTGTAATTTCCCCTCTGTATAACCTCACGACATCCTTGAATGTCACATCGAGGTGTGAACGGATTAAGTTGAAAGGCCCAGTTAACACAGACATGGCACTGGTGACAGAATTAAGTGCTAATGATATATAACAAAATATTATTACATGAAATAGGATCTTTCTCATCCAGCTTTTTGATTCTGTCTGATAGAACTAGTAGAACAAAATGAAAAACTATTCATCAATCAGAGGTCTGGCTGGGTCAGACACTCTGGTCAAGCAATGTGAGTAATTCCACCTACCTGCACTATAATTTATTGCAAAATTAATGCCATGACATGCAAAGCCATTGTTTGATAAAGGTAATTCTTAACCTCAGGAAAAAAAGCAAAATTTGTTTCTTTCTTTCTCTCTCTCTTTTTTTTTTTGCCTTCCTATCCTGACAAGATGAAACCATTTTACTAAGTGGGGGTTTCAGGATGGTTCACTTCTATTACTTGAAAAAAGGACCTTGAGCAGGGTTTGATTGACTTTCTAAATCATTGATTAAACCAAGATACACTAAAAAAGGGGACAAATAGATCACAAGATATTAATTTTTGTTAAAGTTTACCTGTGTCATTACAACAGAATGAAATCAAGTCATAGTGGGAAGAATAAGTTTTGATATATGTTACTTTGTGTTAGAGTTTTCAGGACAGCTTTTTCTTAACCAGACTAAAATACAGTAATTCACCAATTCAAAGTCTTCATTGCACTGTTATGAGGTAGGGAGACTAATGGCATATTCTTATTTTTAAAATGTTTAAAATTATAGTTTGTTATAAAACAGGTCGCTTATGTCTGGTATTTGATTGGCCTTGATTGCTTCAGAAAATTAAATTGTTGCATTAGCTGTGAAGTAATTTGTAGTTTCTAAAGGTGTTCTAAGGTTTTCATTAAGCATCATACAGACATACGGGAGGGACCAGAAACTGAGTGGAAATTTAAAAATGACTCAGTGTGTCCAGAATTCATAGCAGACCCTCACAACGCTCTCTTGTGAACATTATTATATCCATCCCTCAGTGGGAGAAGCCGAGCTGCACAGAAAGGGTCTTTCCTTTCCTAGGGGCTTGTAGATATTCTTCCAGCTGCACCCTTTATTTATTCCTTCCAACATGCTGTTCTGGTGCATGGTGTGTTCTGCCATGCAATGTGAAGAGGAGCAAAATCTTGTAAAACTCTAGGGAGCGAGAAAGGAAAGAGCATCTCTCACCTATCCATTGCTTTTTCTCTTGCTGTGCCTCATGAAGTAATTTGAAAGAAGTTGAACCAGATGAGATTATTTACCTGCTCTCTATTCCACCACTTCATTCCTCCATCTCTTTTTCAAATATATAGCGAAGCCAATACAGCAGTTGAAGGTGGGATAACAGGAGGAGGTAGAATTATTTGTTGAGGAGGATTTATCCATGTTGTGTTACAGTTTCTTTGGGATTGCCTGAATGAGAATAGATTTAGGAGATGGAGACTCTGACTGGAATGAATCTGAATAGGAAGCAAAGGAATAAGGAGCAAGTGCTGTAACTGCCAAGCAGCTCCAGATGTGTTGCTGCACATCGAGGATTTCAGATTTTTTTTCCTTATGGGTCTATTTACTCTGTAAGGTATTCAGACACTATGGTAAAATAGAACTCTTATTTTGGTTTTGTCATTTATGTAAACTGATTTTAGGAGAACAAGAGGGACACTGCAGACCAGGAGCTGTAATTGCCAGATGACTTTCCAGGATAAAAAGCAAAAAATGTATAATAACATGGAACTAATCAACTAGAAAATAATTTGTGATAGTTTTGCATTTCAGTGCAGGTGAGGCAACCATACACAGCAGTGATGTGGTTTATATCTAGAACAATATCTTAATAAAAAAATACAAATGGAAAAAATATTGCAAGGATATTGTCATTGACAAGTCTTTCTTTCTTGTGTTGTTTCTTTTGAAACTTACACTCAGGGGTTGCAGACTGCAATATCTGGTGACCTGCATAAACTTGTATAGCAGCTACTGTAGTGGTGTGATTCTATTATCTAGACTTCACATCTTACCTGCTGGGAACTTCCAAGAAATGATGTTATGGTACAAGTAATCCAGTTTTTCTTTTTGTTGTGGCTTTCCTATAAATATGATTGTGGGGATCTTCAAGCACACAATCTCCACCTGTGCGTGTGTACACATGGAATTGCACCTGAAATTTGGTACCTGCAAACACCTGCAGAACTAAGAATAGTCTTCATTTTATCTGACTAAGCCTTTATATCATCTAACACCCACATGCTGACTGCCCTAAAGGTTTGCAACCACAACGCTCATCTGGAACTGTTAAAGAAGACACAAGCACAAGAATCTGATTTGCATCCCTGAACTTTGCAGAGCCCGGACAGAACTTTCAGCAACTGCATCTCAATGAGCTCATATGGTTAATACATTTCAGTGATTTAAAGGGCATGAGTGACTCTCACCAATTTTTGTCAGTGTAGTATCATGGTGCAGATCTTGCTGGTTTTTGTTGGTGTAGTATCGTGGTGTTGCACCTCACCAATTTCTGTCACTGGATTATTATGGTACAGTTTGTTTGTTGCTATAGTATTGTGGTACAGCCCCCACCAATTTTTGTTGGTATTGTATCCTGGACAAGACCTCACCGGGTTTTGTTGGTATAACATCATGATGCATGTTTTGTGCAGTTACGCAGTGGAGCACCGGTTGAAAGTCCTCCCCAAATTTCCTGGGGTGGTTTAGGAAAGGTGTAAAATACACCCTGTGCTGCCCCCAGCAGGCAGGTACAAGCACAGGTGTTGGGAACCCCTCTTGGATGTGTATGTTGAGTGCCATTTCCAGTGCTTAAAAGAAGTTTGGTCTTTCACAAGAGCTTTCACCCATGCAGTGCCCATTGCAGAGGAAGCTTCTTGCTTTTAGGTAATGCCTATTTCATCTCTTGTAAAGACACACATGAAAAAAGGGCTAGCATTAGCCACATAGCCATAAAAGCCTAGCAACCAAGAGTATTATCTTTATTCAGAAGAAGTATAGCACTTTTAAGGTTCAGAAACATATATAAAAATTGGGTTCTGAAATGGTCATTTTTCCCCTCTGCTATGCCATTATAGCGATCAGCCAAGCTTCTGCAAGGTAAATACTTTTGGAAAATAAGTGGAAATTTGCTGCAAATCAGTCCCTTTTGTGCATGGCCACAGGAGCATGTTGAAATGTTTGGACACTAATACCCATTCATTTTCTTGGCTCCATAAATAAAAGCCGCCAGCTATGTGGCGGCCGTGAAATGGTATTCTTCAGGACCCAGCAGGAAGCCCCATCCTTATTACCACTGCAGGGGGCAGGACAGGCCCAAAATAGCAAGACAACTAAATCAAGACATTTTCAATGTCTAACAAAATGACTGTGGTTTAGAGAGAAGCAAAAGGTTGGAAAAAATTGGACAGCTTTTATACTTAGCATAATACCTTTGTTAAAAGAGTTCAGATAAGAAAATCAGATCCTAAAAAAAAAAAAATATATAAAATAAAAGGCGTAAGCATATTTCTGAATATCATTTAAAATATGTAAAGATCTTATGGAATCATAGGCAGAGCACGGTTCTCTCTGAAAGGACATCCTGCTCAAGTTGTATTTTCCAAATGGTAGCCCATGGTTCACAGTAAATAATTTCTTCTGGCAGTATCCTAGTGTTTTGATGGAGCCAAAAGGTTTGAAAAGAGATACTGGAAATTTGTCAGTAGAATTTGAAATCTTTTTTGGTCCACAAAAATTACAAAAAATAACTTTTCATAAGGAGAAGAGGTTTTGGACTAAAGCCTTGTTTTTTTCTACAGGTTCATTTAATTTTTATGGGTTTCCTACAGCAGGCAGTATGATTATAGATTTTCTCATAAAAACATACTGAAGGCCCTCAGTCAAAATATGTATGTTAGTGTAACTTGCTGTTTTACATAACTGAACTGTGCTTATCTGGGAATATATTAAAGTAGTTTTAAAAACTGAGTTTCAGGTAAATGGGGTATTTTAAGTTTATAAAGACCAATTCAGGGGATACAGTTTTGGTTAAGATAATCAAAGATCAGACTGTTGAAGTTTTAATGAATTCACAGTACACCAAAACCAGTGTGTCGTTCTCACCACTAAAATACAAAGGGAGGAGATGTTAGTTTTATTTTAATTTTATTCATTAGGGTTATAAATTTGCTTAAACAAAATTGAAGTAAGTATATGCCTTTCATATTCACATTTCCATGAAGCCTATATGTATATATATGGGCGTATATCTATAAATTTATACTTACACATACCAGTTACCATACAGTTTTGGGAATTGAAACAGTTGGAATGTCTTGTTATAGAAGGAAATATTCAGCTTTAGTTTCAAAAAAAAAAACAAAACATTTTACCTTAACATTAAATTTACTTGCACTGCAAAGGAGAAATTACTAAGGTGCAAGATGTCAGAGAAAAATGAATTCAGTGTATTACTGAGTATTGCCTTTTAGACTAGCAAGGGTTTTTGATAATAAAAATAAAGCCTGAAAATGAAAAGGGGAACCACAGAGCCAGTTCAGTGCTGTTTCAATCTTCCCTGGGACTTGAGACTGCCATCAGGCTCAAACTCCCTGGCCATTCCAACTTTTTAATGTTGGCTGTCCTAGCTTCACTGTGGAGCAAGCCAGATTGTCCAGGGAAGTGTACATGAAAGGAGTGGCTCATATTCGATTCTTTCCTTACAGACATAGGAGAGGGAATGGAACAGCTCAAGAAACTCAAATCTGAAGAGTAAGGCAACACAGCCATGATCCATGCAAGAAACACGCTGTGTGGTCACGTGCAAAGGATTCAGACCACCTATCCTTATGCTTAGACATATGCACATACATTCTGAGCTGGCTGTTATTAAGACCCCAAAATTAGGAGAAATGAAGTCTATTTATTGGTTGTCTTTTCTGCAGTAATTGAAAGAAGCATTTAAGGGACCATCCCGGTTGTACCTGGTAAAGACACAAGGTCATTAAACATGAAACCCAGTTTGGTTCATCTCCATCCTGTGAAGATCTCAGTATCATTTTGTTTCACCTCCTGCCTACGTGGCACAGGTTTTACAGAAGGGGGCAAGTTGTGCATCCAGGGTGGTGGTGACCATAAACATAATCCTCATGCGTTTGAGCAAGGGCAGCCTTGGGCTTCCCATTACACCAGTAACTTAAGACGCACCTTTGGGGCACTGACGTGACCCAGATACATAAGGCTGCTTCCTGCCCATCTGTACTGCTCACCTTCCTGACCTCCTACTCTGAAAAATCCAAGGATTGGCCTACAAAGGATACTGTAGCAAAGGATACATTGCTGTCAGGTCTGTCATTATCATAATTGGTGCTACTGAAGTAATTCAGACATTAAGCCTGTAATCTCCTCTGCTGTTTGTATCTGCTTCATTTAAAAGTTGCAAGGCCAAAAATTCATTGAAACCAGTGGAGATTCACCCCTTCCATTTATTTCCATTATTCCACGTATTTCCATTTCGGCCCACTGAATGCATGAAGAAACCTTGCCAAATTCTTTGGAAGCTTATATTTGCAATATGACTTCCAAAATAATTAACCCTGGAAGCAGGATTTAACAAACTCACGTTTGATACGTGGAAGGAATAATACCTGAAACATCTTTCTTATGCTCAGCCTTTTATGACTCAGACTTTAATGATTGCAATAAACATTAGCTTACCTAATAAAAACTCTAGTATTTTGGAGCTGGCTCACAGTATGTTAACTGCATCTGGTGTCAACTGGAGCTAATTAATATTTTTATAGGTGTCTTCTCCCCACTGTAGTTTAAACGGAAATATTGTGGGGTGCTTACATCAAAGCTGGAGGCAATCGAGAGCCGCTGCTTGCTTCCCAGGCTGAATGGATAGCAAGTAGACCAATTTTTATAGGATTGTAAAAGCTGACTGTGGCTTGGGTTCATGCAGAGAAGCACTTTTCGCTGTAGCTCTCACAATTCAGCACTAATGCTCGTGGCTTGTTTGCTGCGAGGTGGCTGGTGAGATAGACGGAGGGACAGCGGACAGATAAACTGGCAAATAGTTCTCCCTGTACTTAGACAAAGCACACAGTGACCCAGACAAACCACACTTTTTTTTCTCCTCCTCCTTCTAAAGGCTTTAAAAATGTGCTCTATCAAGCATTTACTTGTGGCGCAGATAAGATTTATCTAACAAGACTGGGCTAAAATTAAAAAGAAAGATGAAATAGCACAAGCGGTGCTAATATGTGTTTTGAAGCGTACGAATCGGCCAGTGCAATGTCACAGCCCTGGGCTACATTTGCAAGTGGTCGAGCATCTCCTTTTTAAAAGGTTAACCTACAAAGAGCACACAAGCCCCTCTCTATGAATATGGGCAAACACCCAGGGAGCTCCACAACAATAAGAAAATAATGACATCAACCTGACCATGCTTAAGTACATAACATGCTGAAGGTTCACGGTTGTGTGGCCTGGAACAATAAAGGAAAAATAAAGAAGCCTGCTTGGTAGGCCCCAGCTGTTATTAGCCATGCTGTGAGATCAAGGGAAGGTATGATATGGGCTGCCATTTCAATTGAGACCAGGTTAATCTCTCAATTTGTGGAAAAGAAAAACTAAAAAAAAAAAAAATAAAAATAGGGAGGGAGAGAAAGCAGTCTTCACTCCACAGTGCTACATATGGGAGAAATAACAATATCCCTATTTACATAATCTGTCTTTAACCCTTTCCTAATAGAGACTTAATTTCCTAAGAGTCACAAACTGCAGATTTAATTTTCCTGCCCCCCAAAATGAAATATCAAACCTTTGTTAACCATTTCCCATTGGTGCTGCCGTCGTTGGTGGCTGACATCCAGTGCTGCCAATACTTACCCGGGGGGACTGCTAGTTGCTGCTGGGAGATCAGAAATGGGTGGAAAGAGCTATGGATGCCACTGGTTTTCTGTCACTAATCTGTTTCTAGCACTGGATAGATAATTTAAATTTTGTGCTATAATTTACAGTCATGAAATTTGGCACATGAAACCAAGCTCTTTCACCAATGCTCTCAACTAACATATTGAATTTTTCAAGTGAAGTGCTTTATAGGTGTAAATAGTCCTATTTTGTGTGGCAGTAGTGTGTGAAGACAATGTGGGGACTTGCTCTCCTAACTAGTTTTGTTGTGTACTGATGAAAGCAGTTAGGGGAGTTCAGATTCCTCCAAGGTTGCCTGCCATCCTTCCTTGGGATCCAGGTCAAGGCAGGATTTCCAGCAGCTCCATTGAGGAAAGCTGCTTTCCTGCAGGCTTGGAAAACTGAAATGGAATCTCTTAAAGACTATAATTTATGAAATAATAGCCTAGAGATACTGTATTATATTATACTTCTTTTTATGTGTAGTTTATGATGTGTAAGCCAGTGTGTGTGCACAGCCCACGAGGCTGCTGTAGACGTTAAACTCCTCCTGAGTGCTGTCCTCTGCATCAGCCCTCTGGAGTCAGGGGAGATTACTCCCTCCTCAGGAGTGTCTCAGCATGATCACAGGAGATGAGTTAGGGGAAAAGGGACCCTGCAGTGAGGGCTGAGGCTGAGATGCTGCTGAGGACAAGGAGTAGGCAGGACTCTGGCCCCGAAAGCCCAGTGTTTCAGAGGGAGCCAAGGGGCTGTGTGCAACTCGTCAGAATTCTAGAAAGTCACTGAGCTGCTGGTCTGAGAGCAAGCCTGAGGGAATGGACCCACCTTGTCAGGACACAGGAGACAGGGAGAGAATATTGCCCAGTTTTTCATTCCCTTTTCTCTGTTCTTTATTTGTTCTGAGTTTTCCTTCATTAGAAAAAGTTCACTGTTCTCGTCTCTGGTTTATGAAAAACTCTCTTTGGCGTTTACAAAGCTAGTGCTGAGTTCCTGGGTTTTTTGAGGAGAAAGATGCAGCAGAGTTATCTCAAAAGCTCTGCTGACTCAGCATCGTAAGTACTAAGACTCATTAAAAATTGGTGCTTTATTTTCCATGTATCCTGATGATTTGAATCAGCTAAAAAGCTGAATGAAGCTGAACCAGGGCGGGGGACAAATAGGAAGGCTGTGGCAAGACAGGAAGCATGTCCCTAAAAATCCAGGTGAGCAGAAGAGCCACTGTGCAATCACTTCTCACTGAATCACTACTCTATCCTCTACCATCATCAAAAAGTTGATCCAACAGTAGTAGCTCAGACGTGCACACCTCAGGTTCTTATGACTTTATATTATAACATTTCATCATTAGTTTAATGACTTAATCCCACTATTACCTATTTTAACAAAAAAAAAAATTCCTGTATATGCAGATTTCCATAATTTTGTTTAAAAGTCTAAATAATGGAGGGAATATCAAAATTGGTTCCTGGAGGATACCTGGACAGGGTTAGTTTTATTTTATTAGTGTAACCATCATGCTTGGATATTTTTTATTTTGAAGACTATGCCTTTTAAGAAAACCCTCTAGGTAATAGAAATATAAATTATTGCAGAGAAGGAGCTATACCGATAGACTCTTTGCGTTTTCTAACTGCAGTAATATGAATTTTTTTATTAATGGTCTGTTACAAAGCGGAGCTGAGCAGCATTTGCCTGAAACATTAATGGTGGCCAACTCCTTTGCATGAAAGTTTTTGGTAGAGATTATGCAGGATATTCATTTTTCCTGAGATCAGGGACTACATTAGAAACTAAAAAAATCTTTGTACTATATTCATTGAGAAGTTTCCCTTTGTATATTTTTTCTGCTGCATTAATTTTTTTGGTGATTAAATACCAAAGCGCAAAGGACTTGAAAGCAGCTGTTTGTTTCCATTTCTTTTTCAGTTATACATGAATTCATTAAAAACATATTCCTGAAACTGTAAGGCCAAAGTGGTCAAACAGTGGTTAAACCAAAAATCCTCTCCTTAGGCTCCTGAGTACTCCTTTTTCAGAGCTATTCAACCTGTGTCTTAGATCTTCCTTCTCTAGTAAATGTACTTCCCTTCTCTGTGGGCTCATTTCTTGTTCACTGAATTGACAGAACCAACTTAATCTTTGACAGATTTATGCAGCACCTTGAGGAAAGACTGTGCTTATATCCATTGAGCTCTGTGTGGTCGGTGGCTACATTCCCTCCAGTGCCCATTGTGTCTGTTCCTCAGTGCTTTAAATTCAACACTTTCAGATTATAATGAAAAACTTCCAGATGGAGAGTTTAAATTTTCATTACATATGTTATCAGCAGGGAACATCACGGATTTCTAGTGCCTGAATGAGTTCTGTGTGTTACCTGTAATGTAAAAACCCCCAGCAATAACGGGGATATCACATCCTAATTAACCATGATATTTTTGCACAGATAAAAAATAAATCTATCACCTACTTCTTTCCTATTTGCAGCAAGTAACTCTTGCAGCAAGAAGATGTGGTCCCGAATAATGTGCCTGGATGTGCTGTCATGGAAAGATGTGTCACGGCTTCCTTTACAACGTAAGGCGTCGGTCCTGGATCTTTATGATAAACTTATTTAGATTAATTAGAAAACATTTCTGTTGTTTTGTTGCCAAATAGTTCCTAGCACACACTAAATCATGTCTTATTTTATTCACACTGCACTTCACAGCAGTGCAGCCAGGTGTTAAATAACAGTAGAGTTACATCAAAAGGCTTGGCCGTTCAGTTGGGAGAAGCATCCAAAAGTTCAGATACTTACCTGGAACCCTCCCAGAGAATGATGGTCTGGAAACTGAGCTAAAAAAACATCACTAGAAGACCTGCTTTGCAGAGCGATCCCCTTTTTCTGTTTGTGAGGTACCTTAAGGTACAGAGGTTTGAGTACCTGAAAATAATTACACAGTGTGTTATTTAATAAAAGGTACATGCAAAGCCAAGGATTCTGGACTTGCTGACTTTTGATACTGTTTTGTGTTTCCTGTTCCCATTACAATCAGAAGTACCGAGGGGAAAATGATCAGTAAAGCAGCTCTTAAAAATATGTATCAGAAACTAGGAAAACACATCTTCTTGTTTTTTTAATAGTTTATTAAATTCAATCTAATTTTAATAAATAATTTTTTATATTTTTTTATGATTCTGAGCTGCTCGGATATGCACACACATGATTTTGAAGGGACAACAAACTGAAAGGAGAAGAGAGTAAATCAAATTTTGGCAAGCACAGTGTTTTACTGACAACGACAAACAGGCTTTTATCTATCATTTCTGTACCTGTGAGGCTCAAAGACAAAGTTCTGGCTTTTCTGAACTTAGGAAAATTAAGATTCTAGTAGTAGAACACCACAAATACTTCCTTGCTGCTGAAATACATTGCAGTTTTCCAGCAGGTGTGTCCAGAACATAACCCAGACATCCTGAGTGTGGGCTTGGAGGTCTCCAGTCTGAATTTTCTTGTTACAAAGTTGTCTTCATGAGCAATGGGGCTACCACGTTAAAATCCTCAGCCTTTAGGGTGGCTTTTAGTGGGGCGGGGGGAGGGGGGAATTTTGCTGGTGCAAGATTTCAGTCTAAAATACCTTGTTTATATATATAACATCTTTGAATACGCTCCCAGAATAAATTATGTGTTTCTCCTTTCCCTCTGGGAAAGATGGTTATTGTAGTGGTGAAAACAGGGTGATTGTTCCCCGCCCCCCCCATTTTCTCTTTGGACTTTATGTAAAAATAAGGTACCGTTGGAGCTGTGTACAAATGTGAGACCACCAGCTAATTTTGCATAGCCCACTGAACAGTTAGATGGGAATTGCTCTTCAGGGTGTTCTCTTTGACAATAAACAGAAGCCTCAAGTCTGTGTTTGGCTGCAGTTCAAAAAAATTACTAAGGAATCCTACACACTTATGTATATGAATACAGGCAATTGCACATTCCCATACAGTAAGCTTGCAACCACAGTTATTAACATTTTAAAATGAGTAAATGCAAATAAAATGACTGAGTAATACATGTTATGTTAAGATCAGCTATATGAAAAGCAAAAGGATTAAAAGTTAATTTCATCCTTTTTAATTCAAGGGACATATAAATGGCATTCTGGGTAGAGTCAACTCCTCTTTTATCAGTCCTTTGATGCTGCTTTCTCACTGATTCAGTTGTTCAAATGCTACCTACATAATAAAATCCTGAGTTAATTTACTAAGATTTTACACCAGTGCAAATGAAAGAAGGGAAAGTGCTAAACAAGGCAATTAGCACTCTGTTTAGTGCACTCCCAAAATAAATGTAGGCAATTTACAATTTGGCAAATGGTACTCTATCCAGATCCAAGTCATTTCAGCCTAAGGGGCTGGTGCAGTTCATTAGGGGTGAAGGGAAAAGGTCTTTGTTTTGCTTTGCTTTTTAACTATATGTATATATATACACATAGAAATACACACGTTGCTATTAAGGTCCACCCCACTTCACTGTGCAGCAACAGATGTGACCCCTCCTGGGGTTATTAGGATTTCTGGTGGAAAAATGTCAAGCTCTATGCTCACACTGGCCACATAAGTGACCTCATTTATGGTGATAATGCTCTTTCCAAAGTGAGGGATTCCAAAATTGGCAACTCACTGATAACCTCCTTTGTGGCTTTCTTGCCATGATGGTTTTTTGTGTACTTACATGTTTATTATCACTGGAGCTGTTCAGATCAGATCTGTGAACCTGGGAATGTCCTGAGTGAAATGATAAGATAAAGCACTCTGCAACTACAACTGACTCTCTTTTTAATTGACAGGAAGACTGCACTATGACTTCCATGTTTATTCTTGTAAGCTCCTTATTAATGCAAAAATAATAGCTGTTATTAATGCAGGATCACAGCCAGCATTAATATTTAAGATGTAAGAATGAAGGAGGTTAAATACGTGTTTATATTAGTTTTAAACAAAGAGCTTTGCAAAACAGTTAAGGCAAGTAATGATGACCACATTCACAGAGAGTGTATGTGGTGTGAAATACCTGCTACGTTCTGGGGTTTAAATACATGTTCTTAGTGGGATAAAGGTCTTTGATGAGTCTCCTGCCTTGTCATGCCATTGTCTCTCTGAATTGCTACTGCTTCTCACTAAACAGAATACAGATGAAGATTCTGAACAAAATATGTAATACGCTATGATATTAGCACTGATTTATTTTTTGTTTATTCAGTCTGTAGAGCTCTTTTATATGATAGATCATAAGGTAAAAGCATTCTTTTGTGCCCTCTAGCTGCTGGTTGCACAAATGAAAGAAAGAGAGAGAAAACAACCCTGTGATTATTAAATTCTCCTCATCTTTAGGGTTAAGTACCCTGGCTAATAAAGATCTCTCATGAGGATAAAGTTTCTTTCTTGGCAATGTCACATCCATTTAAGTAAAAATCATCTGGATGCTTTCAGGGATTCAAGCTGTTACCTTTACATAAAGCATCTACACCAATTCTTTGTATTGTTTTTATCCTCTGAGAAAGCCTGACACTGCATTTCTTGGTTAAGCAAACCTCCCACTGAGGGCAGGCTGTGGGATTGGGCCCTTTTGTGCTACAGAAATCTCTGCTTCACAAGAAGGGAAAAAAAATATTTATATGTTCATGCAAAAATGCAAGAACTATTTAATATCATTAAACACGCTGTTTCAGACAGTGACAGTTCAGCCTGATCTTGTACTGAGCAATCATTAAGACCTTTGATTTCAGACTTGTTTTTGTTAGCATCACGTTTGCTGCTGATCTTTACATCCTCGTATCCCAAACTACTTCGTTCTTTTTGGTAGGTTGTTCTAATGATACATTTATCAATGCAAATACAAAGTTTCTACATTTTTACAGCTTATAAAATTAATCTTTTTTTAAAATTTATTTAAATTGCTCTCTAAACAACCTCATCACCCAGCACTGATTGTATATGCCTGAAGTCTTTGCAAAATATTTTGGGCCAAAACACCACTCATGATCTCTTCGGTTCTAGTTGGGTATGTGCAAATTTTGGTTTATGCAGGCTCACTTCATAGCAAAAAGGATGCAGTTTAGACTGTAATAAGAACTTAATAACTTGTAGGCACAGTGAAGCACTGGCATGGATCGCCAGGGGAGGTGTCAAGTCTCTGTTGCTGCAGGTTTTCAACAAGAGGTCGGACAAATGTGTCAGGAAGAGTTCAGGTATCTGATCCTGCCCTGAGGCAGGTATGCAGCATGGATGAGCTTTGAGTCCTTTTCAGTTAGGTATTTTTATGATTCAGTGCTCCTGCACTTCCCAGGTGAAGCTCTGTGAATGCCTGAATTGCATTGCCACGGGTAGAGCCGTTCCTTCCCCTAAAGGCTGTGCCTACGTTTTGGAGACAGTGAATGATACTGATGCCCATCCCCTCCCACTGCATGGAAGAGAAGGAGGTTGATCAGCCTGCAGGCAGTCTGTCAGCTGGCTGTCCTCGTCAGTCAGAAGTTTAGTGTACCTCTCCACCCCTGCTCATGATCTGTTTAGGTGGGCATTTTCCTTCTCAGAGTTGAACCTTACGTAGTTACAGAGTAAAGCGGTCTTTGCTGAGCTGTTCATAATACAATAACACTCAAAACACATCTGAGTCTTATTCACATTTCAGAAATGAAAAGGGAAAAGCCCTTTCTCTTGGCATCAAACATTAGCTATTATTTTTTGTTACATCCTTGTTATTTCATCAAAGTTGGGATTGCAGAGGAATACTTGTGATCTGTCTTTGTCCCTGTGATACATATGCATCTTTTCTATTCCTCTCTACAGACTAAATAAAGCTAGGAAAGAACCATTCAAGATAAAAAGGAGCATAACTTCTGAAGAAACTGTTTTGCTCTGCTTTGGATTTTCCCAATATTGTCGATTCTTTGTTTTGAATCCATTTTTTCGCTGTTAAGGGAAGAAGAAATATACTCCAGCCAGTCTTGTGTTCCAGCTTCTTTACCTTTGTCTGCCTAACTCAGCTGGTATTTAATTGGTCAGCAATAGGAGGGAAGTCTCCTTTGAGGTAATGAATATTGACTGTTTATGTTGAAATGTCACTGTGAAAAGAAAGCCCAGCACCAAAGAGGCAGAACTCAGTGTGAGAGTTTCAGACACAAAGGAGACACCAGCAAAGCACAGGCATTGAAAAGCAAAGCAGCTGAAATTCAAAGAAAAGATGAAACAGAAATGGTCTACATGTGTGGGAATTTTAAGCTGTCAGTTGACAGGTGAAAAAGTCATTATTCCACCTGTTAGAACTAAGTGTAATTGCTTGTTTTTCCTAAAATAACACGGAGGCCATGACTCATAAATTTTTTAATTGAAAATTCGTTTAAACTTATTTGCAAATACTTTACTTTTTCTTTTGAGGTAAGTGGATTAAACTCATTAGCCAATTTTTCTACCACAGACTTGTGAGAAGGAAGGTACCACATTTACTGTGTTGTATCGGGTATTAGATAGTCAAATCTTTTATTCAGCCACTTGCTTTTTGTTGTAAATCTTGTTGAATACCAACTTTATAGTTCGACATGCAAGTTTATCATCCATTCTGTAGCACTCATTGACTTGGAATGAATAAAGGCTGTTCTCCAGCATCAATCCACTGCATGATGTATGGCCTGGAAGTTTTTGCTGTTGCATAAAAGCTGTTCTTTGTTCCCAGTTGCGTAATAAGGGTTTGTATGAGGTTCGGATATATTTTAAGCCATTTCTTATCTAGATGGAGTGGAGAAGCCAACCAGAAGATTTCTGAGCTCCATGGTTAAGTTTTGATTTTTGAACCCACTGTTCTTTCTTCTCTGTCATATTTTTTTCTAGTGACCTTTAGGGAACTCTGCTGAATAGTTTTTGCAAAGTTGACCCACTGCTATGGAGCATAACCTCTAGTTGTTCCATTTTTTTCAGCTGAGTCGTTTAGTATTAAGCTTTGATACACAAAGAATGTTTTATTTTTAATGTAAACACTGACTTCGTTGTTTTGGGTAAAATTTACTATGATGTAGTTTAATATATGTACATTCTTCTGGCTAAGGATCCTCATGGATGTCAGGGCTGAGCTTACCCCATATTTAGTCATAGATATTGTTTTTACAAACAATCTTCTTTTTACATCCCCTCTAGTTTGATTTTGGGCTCTGTAGTAGTAAATTCCATTAACTATCTTTGGGAAAGCAAGAGTAAATAAGAAAAAGCTCCTGTAAGTCAGTGTGTCTTAAACAAAATATATTGCAAACACATTCTAATTTTTTTGTGAAAAAAAAACCTGATCAAAAAACTTAAATGCGACCATTTTCAAATATACCTTGACATTAAAAAGAATATTTTTTTTTTCCCAAGCAGATAGGAAGATTGCATGAGTGGTGCAAATATTCCTTCGAAAATATGAGCCTTTAATTTCAAATCTCCATTTTAGTTTTGGCACTTAAAATATTCATGTGGTGTTTTTAAAATGTTCCCTGAATCAGACAAGTATTTGAATCCAGTAGGCTTTTGTTTTTTATTTTCTCTTGGTGAATCATTGAACAATTTCTGCATTAGCTTCAATCTGGGTCCATTCACACAATGTGTCCATCTGAACTATCCTGCAATCCTGCAAACAGTGGGCTGCTTTAAATAGAAAAGTATCACCAGGATCTGGACTGTAAACAAAACATTAAATGAATTAAACATGTAAGAAACATCTGCAAAGAGGGGAGCTCAATTTTGTTACCCCTACCATTTCTATACGGTCAGCAAATGCTTTGGAAGTTAATGCTTTCCACAGCCAGTCAGAATTCCCAGTGAGAGGACTGTGATATCCCACACAAGTTGGATCAGCAGGCAGTGGGTGTAGGCAAAGTCAGCAAAGGTGGTCTGTGTGTGTTTGGTACTTGCCTGTGGGTTTTGGTGTTTTCCCCAGGAGTTTCCAAAGGCTTCAGAGAACTTTCTCTATGTCCAAAGAGCAAACTGCTTCCCCTTGCATTACCTGAACCTCCTAATGGGCTCTCTTGTGCATTAAAAATATATATGCACATACTTTGGGAATAATCCAACTTAGTTAGAAATTTTTACCATCTGAAATGCTGAAGCTAAACATACAAATCCAATAGTTTTGTATTAATTATCCACACTGGACCAATGAATGGGCTACTATAGCATCCAATATCTCCCACTGCTGTTTGCTCTCTCTCTCTCTCTCTTTTTTTTTTTAAACAACATATTCTTACATTCTTGTTGTCTTCTTTTTAAAAACATCTGAACTTTGCATGATTAAGGTCCTCAAAATACTGACCACTCCAGCAAAGGATTATTTCGTATCTCACTGTGTCATTCCAAAATACTTAGATTTAGACTACTGTTACTTTGTTTTGATTGTGTATGTCTACACAAATAGAAGGTAACCTCTTTAGTCACAATTCTGTGTTATGCTTGAACTCTAACCTGTGACATTCACCTAGCTCGATCTAACAAGCTTTGTGCTCCCTGTCCAGATGAAGAGTGATACTTCTTCATTAGCAAGATCAGTTTCACCTTTAAAAACCCTTTGCTTCCCGTTTGCATTAAGCCAGATTGAGATGTCTTGGGTCATGATGACATTTCGGGAGTATTCAGAAGCAAAAGAGGAAGTCATTACATCTGCAGTTCACCTGCAAAGAAGATGTCATTAAAAGAGGAAGCAAAATGAACCCCTGTCAACTTGTTAGGGCCCAAAAGGTAATTCTGCCATCATATATGGAGCAGAATATGATACAGAATCCTATTATTGCTGACACCAGATAACTTGCTGGTGTAAAAGGTTCTCTTTTCCAGAAAAGTTCAGGTGATACTAAATTTATTAATGTGTCAGTTTGAGGAGACGTGATGTCATTTCTGTTGTCTGCAGGGATGAAAACTGGAGTGTCCTTGCTCCTGTCAACACACTATCATCTTAATTTCTTTCACTGTGCACCTCATTGCCATCTGTGGAGGGGAGAGCCAGGGATGAGGGTGAAGTGTCAGGGGAGATGCCTTTTTAAAAAGAACTACTAGTATTTGACATTTATCATTTTAACCTGCCTTTTCCCAAAAATTTACCCACAGATTTATTACATCAACATTTCTGGTGAATGGTTGGCCTGATCCTGCCTGGATCCTGTTCATATGAGCTGAACCTGATACTGTAGCTTTACACAATCAGAATTTGGTTATTCTCTACTAATCCTCCACTCAGAAAATATTAACATTATTTTGTTTTCTACTTGATGTAAAATCTAGCAACTGCATTCCACTCCAGTGTAATTGAAAAGCCAGTTGGATTTTCAAACTTTAAAGCTGTTTAATACAGTTCTGCAGAAATCCTGATAGAATCACTTCTGTTACTAATTCAGAGTGGGTAAAAGTCTGAATTGTGTATATCATCAAATAATGTAGCTTTGGTTTTTTTGAAACTAAAACTGGTATCTTTTTGAAAGATCCTGCTTGTAGAAACAAGGTAAAATACTTGTTTTTAAGAAGCATATGAATCACTTTTTAGTTATGCTGCATAAGAATACTTTCATCCTGAAACATTTTCTCTGCCTTCTCTATCTGGATATTCAGAGTAGCTGAAGAAACTAATCTGAATGCTTTTAATGAAGATGGTATTACTAAAAGGGAACCTTTTCCAGGTGAAAAGCATTTGCTCTTGCCTACTGAATGCAATCTAGAGTTTTTGTATTAACACTGTAGTAACAGGAAATATTTTCTTTGAGTTCCAAGCTGTCACATGCTGATTCTGTGCAACACATTTCAATATGGGTATTATAACAACTCGTCTGATACTGATCTTAATGGATTTTTGAACTGCTAATATTTCAGATTTGAACTGCGTGTACTTCAATTGATGATCTGAGCATTCCACAAATACCAGAACTAGCATGTTTACTGCCCTGCAGTTGATTGATATCTCCTAATGAAAAAAGCACCTGCAAAAATGATAAAGGAAAGTTACTAATTGGTTTAACTTAGGTCAGCCACTTCATATTTTATAAATGAGGAAACTTTTAAGGAATTGCTGCTGGAAGCCATCTGCTAGCTAAATAAAAATGAATGATAATCATCAGGTTCCACATGCCACTTAGAGAAAGTATCTTCAGAAAAAAAACCCAGCTGCTTGCTTCGAAGTAAGAGCAGTGTAGGAACTCAAATTCAAAGCCCCTAATAATCATCTATATAACATAAAGTGTTAATCAGTTTGGTGTACACAAACCTGTCAGCAGTTCTGGATCCCTTCTCTAGATATCAGAGACTACTTGTGGTCACTTTTACGAGCTGCCAGTAGAATTTACAATAGCAAATTATGATTTATTATTCCTTCCAGGACATCTGATGTTTCTGTTCCCAGTTCTGCTTCCCTTCCCGTCATCTTTTTTTCCAGCTAAACCGTATCAGGCTGGGAAATGTTCAGGATGTGTGTATTCCTCTTGTATTGTGCATAATTTTGCAAGTCATTAAACCTTTGTTTCTTTTTTTTTTTTAACCTTCTTAGTAACCTATCTAAACAACTCTCAAAGGAAAATGAGTCAATCAGGAAAGAGACAGCCCTAATGCCAAAGCAAAAAAGAAACCAGAAATAGAAATAAAAAGGGAAAAGCTTTCACTTCAGGAATGCAAGTACAACTTTGGGCCTTGCTCCTTTAAAGACATACACTATGTTTTAATTTATTTCTACTGCCTGTGCAATTCTATTGAATCTGAAAGGTTATTCATGTGTGTAGAATTAAGCACACTGAAGAATGTGGGAATGCTTCAAGATGCATTTTAATATGAAGGATGCTACGTAAAAACACAAAATACGAGATTCTGCTTAGACTGTAGACCTGCAGAACATCTATGTGCAGTTTTGCACAAGTAAATGCCAGAAACCACATCTTTCTATAATAAGGGCCCATCCTGTTTACCATGTTGGCATGGCAGTCCTGAGAAAATTAAATTTCCTTCACCATAAAGCCATACTTTCTTCCTGTGCTAGTAGTGCTTTGGTTGAATTATGTGCAGCAGGTGTAATTTCCTCTGGACCATTTAGAACAACTGGGTTTAAGCACTGCCGGGTGTTCTGTCAGGGTGACAAAGGGGAATTACTTTGCACCCATATATGGCAGACAATGCTTGGACAACATGTAATATTCTCTGTGGGTAAAGTTCACTTCTGGGCAAAAAGCCAGCAAAAGGCTCATGCACCACTTAAGTCCCACTTAAACCCTATTTTGAAGGCTTAATAGTACACAGGCCATGTTCTGGCCTCTTGCCCAGGAGTGAATTTTACCATGGTAGCATCCCCTCTCTCTGCATGCAACAGGGGCAAACGGGCAACACTTTTGTGCTGAGCAGGGAACTGATTTCCGGAAGAAAACACCAATCTCCTCTACTCCAAAGAAAGCAACAAATCCATAGAACATCTACCCTGTTCTGTGGCTAATCCATCTTCCCTGGTGCAGTGAGAGGTTATGTGAAGCCAACAGTTCTGACCTACAGAGCCAGGAATCCACCTAACGATTGACGTGTGACTGGTATGGAGATTTCTGTCCTGAGTGGTTCAAGATCTTCAAGTGTCCTGTTCCAAGTTTGGATTAATTTTACCTCTGTGGTGACTGTGAAGAAAATCAGAAAATACTATCTCTGTCTTCTCAGAGATTTCCAAGCTCACTGTGCTTGTGTAGCTTAAAATCTAGAGGGGAACTGATAATACTTTCTTGTACCATGCCTGGTTTCCATATTAAGAGCTTGCTATATGCAACAGTGTCCAAATTACTGTTCTGCTGTCACTGAATAGGATGAGACGATCTACTGCAACAACGTGCTACATGAATAATTTTCTCTGTTTTCCATGTTAATTCACATTTAAATGTGCAGTGTAACAGTAATACAAACTGTATTAAACTATTCATAGAAAATAATTATTCATGGTTATCAATAGCTTACAGTACTTAGTATTTTGACCTGATCTACTGTAGAGTTCTCTGAAAGTTTGGGGGGCAGAAGGTAGTATTTTCTTGTGATCAGTTATAAACATAACCCTGAAAGCATAAGGCTTCATGTTAAAGATGAACGTGGTCGGTCTGTCTCACAGCTTAGACTTTACATTTATTCTTCTTCTTTTTATTAATGAAAGCTGAACATGCAGAAGTATTTTGAGATCTGGCTTTCTGTGAATGGATTCCAACCCATACTGATTAAGTAGATTGGAAATCTTATTTCCTGATCAGATATTTTTAAAAGTGCATTTCCTTCCTAATTAGCAAGCAGAACATGGAACACAGTAAGTATACAGCTCCTTTTAATAATTATTTTATACTTATTTTTCAAACAGAGTAATGATTTTTACTTAGAATATCCTTCAGAGATCATTTAAAAGACAGAAGCTTATGCCCATTAAAACAGAACTCCTCTCTGAAAACTGACTTTGTGTCACCAAAATACTCGAGAGGTTCAAAAAAATATTTTGACACATTTTACTTTTCAATCGTTATAAAAGGATTTTTTCCCCCTGCATATTCTTATTGTGTCTTCATTTCCAGAATTGTTTTTTAATTAAAAAAAGACTGTTTTGTTACAATGGATGATTTCAACCCACAAAATATCCTATTGTGCTTGCTATCAAAACAAACAGGTGCACCCAGCAGCAGGCACGGTATGCAGTGCAATTGAGCAAACAGTTTGTGCAAAGATTTAAGCTCATCTGAACAATGTGAGTTCAAGTGTTATGAATTGAAGCCAAGTATTCTGGATGAAGGGCTCAGATCTGAGGGGCTCTGGATGGAGCCCAGAACCTGTTGATCTTTGTGGGAATTGTGGGCACTTCATGCCGTATAAGAGATGACAGGCTCTGTCAGGGTTAGTTTCTCGGTTTGAAACACCCATGAATTTTTATCAAGAGCAGAGCTACTTTTTTATTGAAACACCATGCTCCCTCCTGCCTACATGTGAAAAACTCTTTCTGTTCAGATATTTGCAGAGGTTTCGTAAGACGGGAAGACATGCAAACTAAAATTTGCTCAAAGTCAAGGAAAAGATGGCTAGTAGTTAAATAAAGATATCTGTGAAGTTTCAGGGTGCCTCAATTTCCTATGTGGTTGGCTTCTATGGGTGATATAATTAATTTTTAAATTCCTGGATAGCCAAGCTGCCCAGAATGACATTTTCATGGAGAAAACATGCTTTAACAGCAGTTGGATGCTTTTCCTTCCTATGGTCCCACAGTTGTGAGGATAGGGAACACAAGAGGACAGTGATACACTAAAATTCTCTTTGCTACAAGGCAAAGCAACCTGTCCTTTACTGACAGTGTGTTGTGTGGCCATCTATGAATATTTCATTACTGCTGGGCTGGGGCCACTGATTCAGTTCAGACTCCCAATTAGCACTCTGCACCTAACTGTCTGTTGTTATCTCTTTTTACTCTGCTGTGATGTCTTCATTTATCTCAAGTGGATGGTTCCTTTATGTCTCACCCTTCCTACCCTTCTGCTCCCTTTCATGATACTTCGATGCCTGTAGGTTCTTATGTCCTCATCCTGCAGTGGAAGGAGCTGCTTGCCAGGAGTCCCTGGGAAGTCTCTGGGAAGGAATTCAGTGTCTCATTGTCCCATGGACATCCTAATCTTAACAGCAGTGAGTGAATATTTTCCTAACCTGGTCTGTGATGTTACTTCTGTTACAGGCCAAATACTCTGATTTCTCAAATGGCTGAGAAACCCCTCTACCAACTATCCCTTTGTATCTCCTCTATATGAACAGTCGTTATGTACTGTTCTGGCTCTGATCTAGACTGTAATATTTTCTAGATAAACCAGGACCTTTATTTGTTCTGAAGCGTGCTATGCACATCTGTAGGATAATTTTGATTCCTAATATAAATTCATTCTGGTCACGTGCAGTCCAGAAGATCCCGGACACAGTAAAAGGGGACTCTCCCAGGGTCTCGAGGTGCCAGATGCCCCAAAATGATTTTCGTGTATGGTGATACTAAGCAGTTTCACATATTTTTGATATGAAATTACTTGAAACTCTGAACTAGGTTGAATTGTTTCGTGCTAAGATGTTAAAAAAAATGTAAATCCCCATAACTCAGTATTACTGCAGTAGGTAAAGACTCCTCCAGCTTGAGGTGGAATTGGAGAGTGGAAGGAAAGAAGTACTTTTCAAGGTGAAACTCCTAAATAGGCAGTATAATTTTTCCCAGTTGGCAGTTATGCTTTGGTGATCCCATACCTCTATATGCAAAATGCTTGACTGCCAAAACATAGTTATTGACTAAAAGAAAGAGAAAACCTCTCTGCTTCTGATAGGGAGGTGACTGCTCAGTATATGTTGGCCTCTTACTTCTGGATGATCATTATAACATTTTGACTACGCAGACATGGACAGGTTTTTGGCAACAGGAGGTAGTTCAGCTTTGTTTCTACTTTCATAAATTTTATTTCAATCACCAGAGAAAATCTTAGATTGTAAAATATATGTTATGTTTGCTTAGAATCACGTATGTGCATGTTGTATGTGAAGGGTCTTCGTTTATCTACTATCATGATACAGAATGTAATGAACCTTGATAAAAGGGTAAAGTGAAGGAAAGTTTTTTCCTTGGAGAACTATATTAAGAGTTGCAAGCTTTACTAGATAAATTTAATCTCACAGACATTTTGTGAATAATTCTCCGTGGGCTGGTTCCTTCTGGGTCCTTGCTTTTATTTCCAGTAGTCAAAGTATTAATAGGGTTAAAGGTGCTGGCACGGTGAATTTATGGTTGACATCTCGCAGTCCGTTAAAGCAAGATCACTAATGGGTGACCTTGAGGTTCGACCATTCCAGACTCAGGAAGATCAAGTCTCAGACCCCTCCTGCAAGTGCTCTGACCTCTCCATTCTTCCCCTCTATGGCTTAACCTTTAACTCACTGATCTTTGACCAAATTATTAAGCAAACACCTGCTTAGGTCTCTGACCAAAGACTGTAGACCAGGAGAACTACCATAATTTCATGTGAATTAGCTTTAATAATAACAATACTAGCCTAAGGAGAAAATCAGAGGGTAGGTTTACAGTAAATAATCGTGCTGCTACAGAGCACATACAGAATGGACCCTTCAACAGCTCTTACCTACAGTAAATCAATGCTAATCTATTTGACTGTGATAATAACAGCTTGTCAGCAGATATAGTTTCTTTATTTGACTTGACTAGGACAATGACTAGGTAAAATTTATTTCCTATTACTAAAGCAAGACAAAGACTAAGATTAATCCTTTGATGCCAGGGATTTCCCATTGGTAATAATGCAGAAACTGCATTAGTGTTCAACACAGTTGCCAAAAATAACTGGAACAGTAAAGAAAGGCTGAAAAATATCTGATGATGTCAAATGTTAAGCCTGTGTAATGTTATCTGATTTAAAAATTGAAAGAATGATCTGAGTTTCCCCAGATTTCTTTGGATTGCCTGTTCCTTTTTTGGCTCTTGTGGTGTGATTTTATAAATCTGCATCATCCCAGATTCACTCAAACCTGAGTAGCTCTAGTGTATGGATTCTCCCTAACTGAATTGACTGTGAATTTTGTATAAAGACTTTAATCACAAAAACTGGTGGAATCTGAATTATTATACAATATTAAATAGAAAAAAAATCTAGCTAACAATATTGTAAATGAAATTAAAGGTAAATTAATATGTACTCATCTCCTGCCTGTAAAACACTATTGCTTGATCATTGCACACAACCTTGTGTACAGGGTTGTTCATATTGACTCTCCAAGGTTGAAATGATCTGCATAGATTATTTTTTTTTCCCTGACTAGATTAGTTGTAAGATTAAACCTGATACAACTGGATAGATGTCATATATACATGCACATATATACTTGAAGACCTAGCTGATTTGCTTATATATAGATATTCATACTCAGTAGGCCTAGAAAAATGTTAGTCAGATATCTAGGAGTCTGTTGTATAAAATCTGCCCTGTCTGGTACTGTGTCCTTAAGAAAAACTGGTGGCTTCTTTTCTGGAGAAAAGAAATGGAATTACTTATGACAAGGTATTGGTTTGAGAGAGGAGATAAGTTAAAAGATAATCAATATTCAGTAAAAGTTACAAGGCAAGCACTGTAAAGAGTAAATGGATTTTAAAATGGTGTTTATTTGAATTCTTTTGCTTTACACCATCATTAATTAGTGAAACACAAGACCAAATGATTACAGCACAACAGAGATGTTTAGCTAAAACGCATTACCTACTTCTTTTCCGATGTGTCAGTGTACAAGGTCAAATTTTGCCCAGATTTACACAAATGCAGCATCACTGAACTAATTTTCTGCATTGCCTGTCATACCAGGCAATGCCACAGATGATGATTTTTTCCATTTCATGAAAAAAATACACATAATCAAGAGCTTGAGTGAAAGCCTAATAGAATCGGTGGAAGTCTTTCCTTTGACTACAGCGAGATTGGAATCAAGACTTACATAGTTGGGAAATATCCATAAGATATTTGGCCACACATCTATCTGTGCTATGATTTACTGTATATTTGTATTTTATTACTATAAAACTATTTCACTTCTCATATTTGCAGTACATTGATCGGAATATGATGTTAGTGCTTCAGATGGGTCAGATTTGGACCACAGGTGTGTTGGAAGTTACACAGATATGAGAAAAATAGTAATACATAGAATTTTCAGATATTTTATCATAAAATCATGGAATCATTTTAATATATATCCCATCAATGATAGCAATCCCTCTTTATTTAGAAATAAAGGGGACAATTTATCAATATGAAGATTCAAGAAGTAATGTTAATATATTAGTTTATTACTAATTTTTAATGTAGATGTAGGCAAGTTTTACTGGCAGTTACTTTCAGTTCTTTGTTGATTACTGAAGCATAAAATAGTTAAATTTATAAAAGCAGAAATGTGTGTCTGTGCGTGTGTTGTGGGATGCGTTAAAAAAGTATTTTCTTACAATACAAAAGGAAAACAAAAATGGTTTTGCCTTTGTTCATATCTGCTGCAAGTGGTTAAAGGTTGCATTCTGTTGCCTATAAGAACAGAAAACATTTGAAATACAACGTTATAAAATGAGGATATATTACATGATTTTATTTGAAGAACAAACCTGATTTTGTGCTTATTGATAATTCAAGCAGAGAATTGTTTTCAAATATCACTGCAGGTAATGCCAAAAGGAAAGAAGGTTCTCTGGCATATGTAAGATGGAAAAAAGAGGATATTCCTGAAAGAGGAATGCACATCAGTCAAAGGCATCAATAAATAAAGCTCTTTTTCATATGTAAATGGGAATTTCTAAAGTAAAGAAGGTATTGTTTTATAAACAGTGAGATAATATTCTTGAAAAAGGTTACCAGTGATTACATAAGTTATCTCTTCCATAAAGAAATTTAGAGCTCATAGTTGCTCTTTTCATTAAAAAGGCTTTTCATCTACTCTCACACAGAAAGCCAAGCTCTGCATTTTAATTAGAGATAATAAATAATTACATTAGGAAACTGAAACTATGCAAGTCTTTTTGTGATGCTGTATATTTCTGTCTAAACATATGAGTATATACATTCAGCTTTTGATTCACAGATCACATTAAAGGAGGTAATATATAAATAAGAACAATATTCGGGGTCTTTTGACAAAAGGAAAAATACCTCTGTATGCTTGCATATAAAGCAGAATAAAACACCTTAAAATCTGTCCAGCCTGTCCAAAGTATTGAGTGGCCTGAATATAAATGCAAAGAAAGACAATAACAACACCCCTAAAAATATTATTAAACTAAGAAGACAGGAGGTGAACTGGATTTTACTGGGGAATGCATTCCTCTTGGTGTCAGCAAACTTTGGAGGGAGCTCCGCCAGAGCGAGGGTACGGTACTGTGCAACTACATCAGCTCTGAAGGAAATGTTGGAGAAGTCTCTAAGTGCAAATTCCTCTTTTTTTTTTTTTTTTTTTAATTATTATTATTGTCACACACAGGGGCATCTTCTCCGTGTGAAATTAGCGCGCCAGAGTCAAGGGCAGGAAAAAAACCGCAGAGACAGACTTCCCCGACTCACACACCCCACGGGGACCAGCTGACGTTGGGAAAGCCGAGAAGGGAGCCATTAAAGTCCGGCCTGGGATTGACACTGACCTAGGCCTGCCATCCGGCATTGTCCTGCCATCTGCACAGACGTGAACTTTGCCTCGAAAATTTGGCTTCTCAATTAACATGTCCAGCTGGGGGGGAGAATTCCGTCATTTGCCTAATATCATTATTGCCACTGCTCTGACATATTAATATTAAAAATATATGTGAACAGATCAAGGATTTGCCTAAGCGCTCCTCTTTTTATTTCACATAATAGGCAGGAGGTGAAAGAAGACACAATATAATTTGAAAAGCATAACCCTGATTAGGCAGTGATTGGTACACAGCTAGAGCTAACATTTAAAAACATTTTCATTATTAGCAGTGCCTGTCAAATACAGCTCTTTTTATTTTTTCTAGCTGTTGTGCAAGTAGATGCAAGGTCATATGATGTTTTGAGATTTCAGTAAACAGAAAATGAGTTTTATCTTAACAAGGTTTTTGCAGAAGAGACAATTTAAGATGGTATTTTTGCCAGGGGACATTCTTTTTTAATAGGTGATTTTGTGAAAACAAGACGCAGGCTTCAGTTGTGTTGTTATGGTATGGTGGAATCAGTGACATCTCTGGATTAGGCCTTGAATGCTTCAAGCTTGGTTTTACAGCGTTTGCAGCTCTTTTCTTCCTCCCAATAGTGACAACCTAATAGGATAATAGGATGAGACCTTAAATGTTGGGAGCTGAGGAGGTTGGAGATAGAGTATGTTTGTAAAACTTGGCATGATGCAGCTCCTCCTAAGCTCAAAGATGTTTTAAAGGGATAACTAATAATAACATATTTCTTTCCAATCCCCACTGGAGAAAATAGCACGCTTTCCATACCCTTGCCAATATTATCCTGCATGTAACATCATGCTGCCTTCAAAAAATGGTTCTGACATGAAGAAGTCACCTTGAAAATTCTCATATTTTGCCTGTCTCTGAGTCCTGGATTGTTTTCAGTCTCGAGCCTATAAACATATGTATACTTGTTTACTTTTTATACCTCAGAATAATCACACTGAACTCTCAAAAACTTGTGGGTAAATCTAAATCTACCAATAACTGAACACGTCTCTGTAAAATCCACAAGATCCTTTGAAAAATGCTCCCGTAAAGTATTTGTAAAAGATGGGAATTTTTAAAAACCTCTCAGTTGCTCAGACATACAAACATCTGTGGTTTTTAATATGCCCCCATTGCTACCTAAGTGACATAGGTACTTCTGAAAAACCCTCAAACTACTCCTATTCCTGCAATGTGGAGTTCCTCACAGGTGTTTCCTCATGACTTTTAAAGTCAAGGGTAATTCTGTTTAACTCTGCTAAAATGAATCTTTTTGGAGTGAGATGAAGTGGTGCAAGTTTCCATATGCCAATGGGAGTCTTTGTATTTAATTTAATTATTCCTGGTCTTGTCTTAAATCAGTATCAGTGCACCACAGACAAGAACTGAAGCTTCCATTAACAAAAGGGTCTGAGGATTAAATAATTTCTTTAAATGTATCACATATTTTTATCATACCAAAATAGGGCTGTGCTGTCCCTTGTTGAAATATGCTTGTCTCTGATTTAATCTTAAACGAAAGACATTTTACATCTTTATATTCTAGATGGGGTGGAGGACTTACCTTAGGGCAACTCCTCTGTCCGTTAACCTTAACACAATGGAATTCTTCCCAAAGTTTTCCCATGCTGTGCATTAGTGACATTATATCTTCTCAGAGCATTTTAACCCTGTCTAGTGCAAAGTACAACGAGCAATAGAGGACAAGAACCAACAGAATTGCAGCAGGAAGCGAATGCCTTTTAGGTATTGGCTGTAGGGAACAGAAATTCAGTCTCACTGTTCCTCCAACTAACTGCAAGCTCTGAGAAGCTCAGAGTGCTGCTGAGCACACCAAGTTGGGGGCTGCAAGGAGATGAGAACAGCTGATAAGCCTATGGCATGTTCCCAACAAGGCAGTTTGTGTCTCTGGGGTGTTCGTGTGGCCTTTCGTGACTTGAAATGTTATGAGAGTTTCAAGCTGCTTTTAAATCTTGCCTTAAACATGTTGGATTTGCTGTTGGGCCTCCTCTGCAACGTCGTTCCTGCTGGAGAAATTGTTGGGTGGACTGGTGGTAAAGTGACGGAGTGAGAGCAAGGAGGCAACTCTGGGATATAGACACTGATTTTTTAATAGGTCTGTAGGCTGGAAATATCCTCAGACACTGCCCCCATCCCCTCCATGATCTCTTTTCCCTTCCCAGTGAGAAAAAAATTACCAGAAATGCTTCAAGCTTGGTTTTACAGCATTTGCAGTTCTCTTCTCCCTCCAGTGTTGTTTTTCTTTGGGAGGTAGATGATATCCCTCTGTTTGGTTTATTTCCCCTTGTGAGAAATAAATCCGTTTGCAGAAATGCTTCAGATACTTCCCTGTGAGCAATTCTGTCTTATGCCCCAAAGGCACTCTGAGCTGAGCTGATTTAAGGATTTTGAAGGAAGACACTGGAAATGTTGATATACAATATAACTCTAAGGCACCTTCTTAAGCATATCCTAAAAACGGATTATGGTTTTTATTCTTTACTCACACTTCATCTTTCCAAATGGCTGATTACAATTTTCATCTGCTTATTTCAACAACATTGAGTGGGCAAGAGGAGGAAACATACATCCTGGTTCTGCTCCCATCTTCTACTACTTAAAATATGGTTGTGATCCCAACATAAGGGTCCATTCTTTATAACTATCCAGGAGCTGGCCTGGGTTTTGGCACCCAGGGTGACACATGTAGAGGGTTTTATCATCAATAAATGGAACTGCAGCGGAGTGAGCCCAGGACTCCTAGAATTCTCCCAATGTCTATAGTAAAAATAAAACCAAAATGAACAGAAATTTCTGGAAATATAAATCTGTACATTCCTGATGTTCCCATCCACCAAGAAGAATCCCAAATAATTTTATTGACAGGGGTGAATTAGGGTTAAAAAATTATTATAAAAGCATTTAGAATGGCTGATAGCAGGTTCATACTTGGCCCTGCTACATTCTGAAGGACTGCACTTCACCACTTTGAAAGAGGAAAAGATGAAAATAACATTGTCTAGTGGAGGGTGTGCCTGCCCATGGCAGGTGGGTTGGAACTAGATGATTTTTAAGGTCTCTTCCAACCCAAATCATTCTGTGATTCTACACTTAAATTATAGGGCATAGAGATTTCTTGAATACAGATCACATCTCTAATTTTATACAAACTCCGTTTCATAGTCATCAGGGCAATTCTTCAATAAATGAGATGGTTACTTTTGGTTTATTCTTGTACTTAAAGATAAGGCTGGGAATATAGACTTTGCTGAGAACATTGTAA
Organism: Oxyruncus cristatus; assembly: GCA_013399855.1. NCBI lineage: Eukaryota > Metazoa > Chordata > Aves > Passeriformes > Cotingidae > Oxyruncus > Oxyruncus cristatus. The sequence continues at coordinate 3,238,888 of VXAY01006543.1, read as the reverse complement.
ATTTTGCTTTGACAATGTCCATTCCAAAATGAGTTAACAAGTTTTTCTGTGTATATTTATGCTAAATCCCCTGGAATGCTGCAGGATGAGCAGCACAACGACACCACATTTGTGGAAATGAGACTTTCAGAATGAATAGAAGCCACAGATGTTAAAAGGTAAACTGGAATCATCCTGTGTGGATCACATCTGAAGTTGGTTCTTAGAGTTTCACCCAGGTGCTTTGATATCAGTGGTGTGTATTGTTACCCTACTGATGTCTTCAAAACCAGGGCTTTTTTCTTGTCTCAGGATCTTTTCTATTATCTGTTATAGGTTAGCAACAATTAACACTTCTTCCCACTTCCCTAGTCAGCACTGATTCAAATAACTCTTCTGACAGTTTCAAAGTCTGTAACTTCACATTTTTTTTCTTCTTTCACACATGAACTTCTCTGCCTTGGTTTTATTAAATGGAAATGCTAATAACTATTGCAAGGAGACTCAGACTGAATCTGGACCAGAAACATTAACTAGCTCAAATGAGAAATACAAACTAAAAAGCTGTCTGTCCATTTTGGAAACATGCAGATAATGTGTGTGTCACTTGAAATTCACATGCATTTGGGGTCGGTAAAGAAAAGTAATATACAGCAATGATATCTTTGATCATCGAAAGAACTCAGAAACATAGGAACTGTGTCGAGTGTGGTTATCATCAACCCATTTTCTATTCCCAGTGCACAAATCATTTCATGCATTCTACAACCCAAGCCACGATGCTGGGCTTCAAAAGCAATTTCAGCAGCAAAATAAGGTGCTTTTCTTCAATTTTCAAGCCATTTGTACGAGGTTAGTGTTGTTTACCCACCTGGTACACTGATATTTACATACCCCTTTAAAGAAAATTGGTAGGTATGATTTATGGAGTACTGTAAGAGCACAATTTTCCATGTAGTGCACCTAATCTGAAAGGGCACTTGCAAAGGTCACTCTGGCCATACAAATACCAAGTCTTCTCTTTGGAATAAGTTAGGATATTCATTTTTCTTGGAAAATGTCAGCAGTACCCTACTCCAGGGGTTAGTTTATGCAGATAAATGCGTAAGCCTTTAATCTTAAGGCAAAAATACTCTACACAAATGTAAGAGAAGTCCATCTATCACTGTTAAGACCTGTAATTTGTTTTTATTTAAATCCCAAGCCAGGGCAGCCTGGGCAACAAAATTGTTAACATGGTAGCTCACATCTGAGCCAAGATTAAAGTATATAACCATACATCTGCTTTCAACCTGGGTGAACAATACACCATGTCTTCTGAAAGCCATAATCTGGATTTCGAGCATCTCCAATATCTGCTCTTGTTGTGCTACTGTGAAGTCTCAGAGTGCCTGACCTGAGCATGTTAAATTGTCCAGTAAGTGCACTGTATATTTCCAGTATTTTATCTCTCAATGAAGAACAGTGACAAATGTTTTTATAGTAAACACACCATAATAAGAAAAAGATTCATTTTCCAACTTCAGACAAAAAGGACAGAAACCTAAGAATTGCTTAAAATAATTCTAGTGCTATTTTTCATATAAAATATTGATTTTTTTTTTTTTATGTGGGGAATGCTTTATGGTTTTTTTTCTTCCATTTTTAATGGTCCATCTTAATCATTACTAGAAGTTGTTATTGACAACAAGAAACACTTCCATCTTGGTTGTTAATCATATCCATGTGGGAAGTTGTTTTTGTAGATAGTTTTTCATGCCTGGTTTTAAATCATTTGGCAGAATATTTTATAATGAGGAGTCTCAGCTTTATTCAAGTTATCTCAATAGCCAGAAACAAAGAATGTGATCTTAATGAGGTCTAGGAGATTTTAAAATGGAAATCATGTTGAAGTGCTTTTTAAAAGTGATGTTTTACATATCCAAACTATGAAAACTAATACATTGGGGTTGTTTTAGAAAATGCTGGTCGGTACTACTGAAATTTGTCAAGGTCTATAGTATTTCATACTGCATAAGGATGATGGATAGAGTTGGTGGATCCAAGTCTATTGCTATTATCCTCCCATTTCTTTTTTTCCCTATTTAAACAAGTAAGGGTGATACAACATACAGGGTATCTTTATTTCACATGAGCCACCTTTAAAAAGATCTGGACATTGCACAGTTTATTAAAACAATTGCAAAGATGTGTGGTTCAAACAAGGTGAATCACTGAGTTAGGAAGCTCCTCAGGACTTGATGCAACATAGTGGTTTGTTTTGGTAGAGTAATTCTCTTTCATGTAGAAAGGACAAAATAGAACTTTAAAATGAAATCCTAATGTATGTTGGTGTTTATTATCTTGGATTTTCTTCAATGTGGCTTTTGCCACTTACTTCTAAAGGCGGAGGAACTTTGTCTGCATGCTAACCTGCAGGAAAATATCAAATGGTAACTTACCTGCAAGTCTAATCCTTTCAGGTTCTTAGTCCTGTGGGTAATATCCTGGTCCCTTAAAGTCGTACCATCATCTCAGTGTATGAACACTGAGATTCCACTTTATAGACTGAACCACAGCACTGGATGTGACAACAGATCTCTGCAAGACACTTTTAATTGCAGAGAACAAGAGGCAATTTTTCTTCTTTCTTGATTTGTGGGTACTGTTGGGGCCCTCTTTGCTTTGGTGCTGTCTTTATCTATATGTGATTTCACTCCAAGACATGGAGATTTTCTGCAGTACCTGTAGCTCAATAACTCCTTTAGTATATATCCACTAAGGTTAATTAATCTTGAAGTAGCTCAGCTGTTTCTACAGGATACTGGACTATATAGTTGTACTGTAAGAAAAAAAAGTCCCTATTTATGCACAAAGGGTGTAGCCACAAGACAGGGACAATCTGAGGGGCAGGTAGCCTTGTCACCATAACAGGTAGTAATTACAAATGAGTGTGAAGCTCTGTGGAAGCTTTGAGTACAGAGGAGCTCACTCTGTACTCAAAACTCTGAGTGAACCAAGGAGCTGAAGTGGATAAAAATACCAGCTTAAAATCATTATTTCTTTTGAACTTTAAAAAAAACCCAAACCAAAACACTAATGATCTTTTATAGGCCTTGAAAAAAATGACATTCCAATTGATCTGTTGTATTCTTTGCCTCATTAGAACAAACTTTAATATAGGGAAGTAAATTACTTCCACAGAGGAATGTAATACTAGTCAAAACAAACAGTTTAATTTTCTTCTTACTAATATCTTTAAAAGTGATGTTAAAAAAGTCTCCTGCTAGACAATCTAAAGCTTGTACTATGGACCATGCTGAAATCTTCTGCAGCCTCTCCATATTGCCATTAAAAAAAAGGTAACACAAACTGGATGAGAATCCAAACAGGCGATTAGTTTGCCATTGAAGCATAACCAATGCCTCAACTAAAACAAGCAAACAAGCAGTCGAACATGTTAACATAATTTTGTATCATTTCTTTTTGATGTGGGTTGGATGGAAAAAATCTGGGATGCAAGCCATGATGTAGATTTTCAAAATTGATTAGCATTTTTGGACAGTGGCAGCAATTTCTGTGGTGGTGTAATTTATTTTAAGCTAAAATTGATTAGTGGTTTTTTTTTTTTTTTTTTTGGTTTGTTTGTTTAGTTTGATTTGGTTTTTGAAAAATGTGCACCAAAATTGCTGGGCAAATCAAGGTGAATGGAGCCATGAAATGATGGTGGAAATACCAACTATAATAAAATGTGAAGGCTAGTGTATGTAGCTATTGTAGTGTATGTAAGATGAGTGGGAATGGTTTTCCTTGGGTTTAGATTAGTGATTTATAATTGTCAAACAGTTCTTGTGGAAGAAAGATTGTTTTGTTCATTGGCATAACATTAATCATGGATAAATTCACTTTAATTCTAATGTGGATCTAAAAATTCCACAGAAATTCTGTTGTTGCTTAATGTTAATGTCCACTTACTTTAATGTTTTGGTGACTTTAAAGAGTTGTCATTGCAAATGTTCAGTCTATCCCAGCTGACTGCTGGTATAAATGGATTGTATTTTTCCAGCTCTTTGACTTTCTCTCTATTTCCAATACACAAAACCAGTCCATACAGAAACTATGTTCTTTTGGTGTTATCAAACACAAACAGAAAGTTAAGGAGTGAGTCATACCAGGGCAATTCTCAAAAGAATGAGATCCTGCAAAGGTCAGCTTTTCTTGCTCGTCAATTGTTGACATTTAAGCATTTATTTCAGACGCTGCTGATAATGTTTTCTGAGATAGTGGGGAAGAATTGCTGTGGTGGTATGCAATTATGAGCATAATGAAATGCAAAAATGCAAATAAGGTGATACGTGCCAGTCCTTTGGAGTGCCTTTTGTCAGAATTGCAGGCACCAGGAGACTTTGATAGATACCATGTCAGTACTCATTGCTAGAGCTGTGATATCTTTTAAAGAAGCATCTCTAACATGTTATCACTGGATGCTAATTAGAAGTAACCTTTGAAGATGAAAAATGCAGAGGTCATATTCTGTAAACTCTAAAACCAGCATCGAACTAATTGTGTTGGTATCATTTTGCTGCATAAGACAGCATTACCCTTTTTTATGCCACATTTATACATCAGCTCTGTAATACCCAGTTCAGTGATACTCAGCATCCCTTCTGCCCCAGGGATTTTTTTCATGGGCCTATATCCTGTTCATTAAATCCTCTGCATTTTTGGGTAAACCATGAAGATATATTCCTGCATATTTCTTAAAAATTTTTTATTTCATCCAAGGTCTTCATAACTCAGATCAGGCAAAGGACAGCTGGACAGAGTAGATGTAATAAGCTACAAATACAGTGAGGCTGGAAATCAGAAGAGCAACTGCCATAGTGGAGTGATCAAGCAATAGGGCTAAAATGGTAGTGTTAAGGTGGAATGCAAACTACTGTTAAATTGGTTTTTATGATGTAGTTGCCCACAGTAACTGGGACATGACTTTGCTGAACCAGAAGGTCCTGGGTTCCTATAAAGTTCTGTATTTTCACAGCTATATCCCATACCTGCTGTACATTTAACAGGAAAAAAAAAAGCCCGTGTATTTAATATTTCAGACTAGAATGATTTTGGACCTGGATGATAATGATGGTCTTTCAAAGCAAATTCTTTAAATTCAGAATTTGAATAGTTCTATTAATTTTAGCATCCACAATTGCTCTTACTGGAATGACTCCCTACAAGGGGAGTCACTTAAAAAGTTCACTGCTGCTTTGGGGGGCCACTATTTCAGACCATCAGAGAATTGGGTTCAGGAACCTGTGTGATTATTCCACTTTGCAACCTTGGGTATAGGTAATCTTTTGTTGCTTTGGTAGTTTAAGTGAGTATGACCTAGAAATTACAATTAAAAAGTTGTCTACATGCCTGTCAGAGAAGCAGGACTCAGCCATGTGAAATGTTCAGATTTCGTGTGACTTCAGCCAGCTGGATTCACTGTTAAGATTCAAAACACATTAATATGTCAGACCCAGAGCAGGACTGAAGGTAAAGGTGAAATGAAAACAGAAAGCAAAAGGAGGAAATACTTTCCATCAGTGGACTGGCTTAATGAGTCCTTATACCGGTTAGCTCTCGTAATTCCCCTAGAATGAGGGGTGAATCAGTTCCTGAAATGATTTCTTCAAAAATTGTTTCTGTTGCCAAATGTTCCCAAGAAACTGAGAAGAAGATTCCAAAGGCAAAAATGGTTGTTCAATAGCCACTGAAAAAGGGGGCACGTTGAACTTAATTGCGTGGAACAGCTACAGCTGTCAGTACTTTTTTCTCTTTTGCAGAACCTGATTCTGTATTCAGATTTTAAGTTTTTGACGTGGAAACCTTAAAAGAATTAGAATAATTTCTCTGTTTGTGGGTTGTTTTGCATACAATATATATCAGCTTTGATGTTATTTCACTAGGGAACTGGTTGTCAATCCCCGTGTGTAGTTTTTTTTTTCAGAACTTTTAATGTGGTTTTCTTTTATGATGGCTCTCTCAGATATAAAGCTACTGTACTTTGGCTACCAACTTAATCAGTCCTCATTATAATTATACTCAGCATATTATCAACTTTGTATTGCACTCAAAATTACTTGCCCCTAGGGAATGATGCCAATAAGAATATGAAACAGATCTCAAGCAAAACTTGTCTCTCACGTTCCTTGCAGATTTAATTTTTCAAGGGCTATCTCTGTCACTTTTGAAATAGAAGATGCTGCATTCTGAAAACTCCTTTCTTGCTCTGCCTTTTGCATTTGTCTGTGAAAGGTTCTAGTTGTCAGCTAAGGCTCCCATGTGCTGTGATAATGAAAGTGATAATAATTTTTAGTGTAACTGGAAGATTGTTTTGCCTCTGTCAGAAAAGCTTGGCTGTAATAGAAAATCTCTATTATACCAGGACTCACTAGATGAATTAAAGCAATGAGCATACACCTGCTGCTTTAGTCCTATTCTCTGTGGCATGTCAGTAAATTTAGCTTTCAGGACTGGTAAACTAAAAAGATATGAGGTGAAATCCTTGCTGAATTCAATGGCAAAAATCTATTCACTACCCATGTTTGCAAAGCTTATTTACAGTTGTCTGAATGAACGTTATGGAAACCAACTGATTTTACTGCCTTAACTTCACTGTCCCATTTCCTTATCAAATTATGACCATAATGTGGTAATTCAGATTTGTCTTGTGTAAGGATCATTGCTCTGTGCTATGGTCCAGAGAAGGATACTATGAACTAGGGTATCCTTGTGTTGGATCTGTGTCTCATCACCGTTTATTTCTAAATATGCCAGTTCAGTTCTACTACAGGGTGTAGAGACACAAAGTCCAGCCTGTGCCTCGTTCTGCCAGTTTTGTTTCTCTTCCAGGAAAACATGAGCATCTGCCAGGACTGGGTTCAACATGGAGTGATTCAGTTTTGGAACTTACTGCATTTATTTGTGGCTTAATGACATTGCAGCAAGTACAATTAATGTTTAAGCTTAATTCAAGACCTGAGAACTAGATTAATATTTCTGTTGGAGGCACATGCTCTTACAAAACAGAAAACACCCCATGAGGGTGCACTGCCTGTCTTCTTTGGTCTAGCAGTCTGTCTGTATAGATTTCCTCACAGATATAAGAAGGCTGCTGCTGACTGTTTTCCAGTGAAACAGATTCCAGCCTGATTTTAGATCTAATCCCCGGTTGGTTTGACATTTTTATGTGACATATAGTTTGAAGGAAAATCTGCACAAGTTGCAAATGGTTTGTCTTCTTCAGAAAGGGTGGGAACAGAATGATTCTTTTTCCTTGATTACCACTGATGCTTACAGGTGTTTTTTTCATGCTGTTCCTGCTCAGATATGACAGACATGAAATCCAGAGACAAAGTTGGTAGCCTACTTTTATGATGAAGTGGGTAATTTCCTATACTGTATTTCTTCCAGGTGTCACAGCAATTCAAGTGAAAATGTGATTAGGAAGCTGTATTTTGACCCAGTGCTTCTTTTCTCATTATAGTGTAGGGAGTATAGGGAGTTATCTCTCAGCTTGGATTTCTTAAAAATTTGGTTATTTGTCCATATAGGGCCAGAGAACATCCATTTGAAATGTATATAGTGACCCATTTCTTGTGGAAGGAGGAGTATACAATAAATTGATACATTCACACTGGATGGGTGTTGTTTTTATGTTCCCCTCCTTTACTCTGAAATTTGTTTCTGAGAACAAGGGCATGTGGCTGCTGTGGCACTCACCAGTACTACGCTGGCACTCCAAAATTCAGTGCTCCAAATGCCAAACATCTCAGGCTCACACTGTTCAGTCAGAATTGGTCACAACAAACATGACTTAGCTTCCTCCCTGTTCAGACCAGGGCATTCTTTAAAGATGTGTTTATAATTCCCATCACCTAAAAAAAGTTTGGATTTGCTTTTTAATTCAGAGAGAGAATCCAGCATTCCAAAAATTCATATATATATACTTAAAATCATTTAAAATCACATTATTTAATGTAGTCAAAGGAACCCATGCATGAAAAGGATCACCTGACACATTTTCCAGGTTCCCACACAGGTGGAACCAGGGTATACCACCCACTCCCAGGTATAAATCCTCACAGGTGGGTGCAGCATGTTTGAGGTGGTGGGTTTTTTTTTCAGTGGAAAGGCAGATGTTGCTCCAGTGCTTCTTTGAGAAGGTAACTTTCTGTCAGTTATGTCAATTATAACATGTTTTTCTCAATGTCTAATTGCTTCTTTCACTATCTGCTCTTCTTTTAATTAACACTTTTGCTATTATAGCAGCCATAAAAACATAAGCTTTATAAGATATCCCTTTCCTTCATGCTCACTGCTCTGTGTTTGGCTGTAAGTTCTGTGCATATTCTGGGCTATAGTAAGACAAAATGAGTGTCCTGCTGGTTCTCCTGGTGTTGGTGTTGGTTGTAGGGGAGTTCAGAGCACCTCTGTGCGTGTGTGTGTGTACTGGCAGTGACCTATGTTTCTGCTGCCAGGTCTCTCTACCCCTTGGTCGAGGCAGTTAGTGAGTGCTGTAATTACAGCAAGCTGTTGCATACCAATAAATGTTAGGTTGTGAGTTAATTAGTCTCAGCCCTCTCATGGAGGGAGAGACCCTTCTGTGCACTGTGAACAGTGATACCAGGGGTGGTGGTGGCTTCAGGGGTGCAGGAGGCGATTGCTAAGCATCAGCTCTTTGAAGACTTTGCTTCCTTACTGGTTCCCCTGCCTTACAGTTGGGAGGGAATCAGAACACATCACAGTCCATCCAGCTCAGACATGGCCTGTCTGACCCAACTAATGCTGCTGGCACTGCATGATTTCTATCTCTGGATTCTCCAGTGTAAGCAGCCAATTTATGGTTCCTTCTTCCACTGATGGAGGAAGCAGCTCTTTGTGCCCTTTATGCCCCACTCGTAAAAGTCTGGACTTAATTTGGCCTATGTGAATTAGGGCTGTAAAAACAAAAGGCAGGTAAGGTTTGCAACACCAGGCTGACCTAATAAATCAGCTCCCTTATTTTTTTCTTTCTTTCTTTTTTTTTTTTAAATATGTTAATGTGCTACAGTGAGCCTAAAATAAAAATCCTCATTAATGAAGGAAAAATAAAGCTCCTCCTGAACTGTGTGCCACAGCCATGTGTGTGACACTCCTCCACTTTATTAGCCTGCTGCTGTACCTCACCACCGATCCCAGCCTGCTGAGCTGGGCTGCCCATGTGTTCCTGGGATGGGAGGGTAATTAGTTCTCCATGCTGGCTCTGTCCTGGGCCTCTCCTGAGCAGAAGCTGACAGCCATGTGCAGCATTGTGATGTGGAATACTGGTCATTAGGGACAGAGCTGAGATTACCTATCTTATTTCCTTCCTGACCTTAGGTCAGAACTGAAGCACAGTCCCTGAGGTGAAGGGCTTTTGCTTTGTACCTAACGCTGCCATGCTAACTAGCTCCCTCAGAGCTGGCACCTTAGGGAGGCAGCAAATCTAAAATAAACATCATAACTAACATGAGTAATGGGAATGAAATGGCCCTCTCTGAATAGAAACACACTTTGTCATTTGTGGTCTGTGTTACCAGGAAGGCGATGAGAGACTCCACTACGTGTGTTCCACATTCCTTTCGTTAGTTGTAGTCTCAAGTCCCTATTCCTCATGCTGGTTTTGTGGTGTAATTCCAAAGGGGGAAAACAAAAAAAAAACAACCCCAAATGTGTGCAGAAGTCGAGACCTTCTTAATTTCTGGTGTAAAAAGGCTATAACTGGGGCGGACATTTCCCCACTGTGGGAAATCCCGGAGTATTGCTGAGCTAGACAGGATTCTATGGGTGCAGGGAAAAGGTGCTGTGGAACAGAACTGTGGGATACTATCACAGTGCCATGTCTGTGGCCCAGAGCATCACTGAAGTGAGATGGCTTCTCTATGATTGTTTTCTTTTGGCTCCTCTTGGAACTTCTGGGACCTAAAGAAGTTAGGACTATACCAATATAAGTGACATACACTATCAGATCTTCCTAATAATCTGACTCTAATGTTAGTAATTCCAAATTAAAGACTAACACATAAGGGAATAATATTTTTTCCCTTTTTTATTTTACTAATTTTTTACTAATCTCCATTACTGAATTTACACAAGTGTTGTATTCTGAGTATGGCAGAAAAAACGCACACAAATAAAAATCAGCAGGTAAATTAAAAGATCACCTCTTAAGACTCCTAGAGCCATAATTAAAACCATGTTTGTATTACTGAAATTAAGGTTCAGCAAATCTTTATATAATACAAGATTTATATCTCTGTATCTATATAATGTATGTAATACAGTGTACTCCATCATTCAATGTTAGTTTAAATTCTTCATGGTTTTCACTGATTTCATAAAAGTGGCTATTTTGTCACAATTCAGGCTGTTATTTTACAGCTGGCTCCTACCACTGCTGGTAGGTAACTATGTGATATATAACTTGCAAGCAGTCCTGCTGTTTGTTACTGGCAATTAATTTCTCTGCTGCCTTTCTTCCATTCAGGCCAGGCCTTTATGTTCTAAATCCAGCTATTCTAATACTCCCCACTTCTGCTGTGTAGAAAAGACTCAGACTGACAGATTATCGCAGGGCAGTTAAGCATGTAATTGCTCAAATGAGTTAAAATCCCTTCAAATATCTGTCTTTGTACCTCATCACACCACTTCATGGACTCAAATATTTGACAATTGATGAAGATAAACTAAAAGGATCTTCATTAGCTACCAACCACCGTGACAAGCTTCTTTCAGCTAAAGGCTGGTGAAGTTTGGGACTTATTATCTACTTAAAAACTGCAGGAAAGCAGAAAAATGCTTCAGTGTACTTCAGACTAGAGAAAACTAGAAGCTTACATGGTGGCTGGGGTCAAACAAAACTGCAGTTTGCTAATCTAGAGCTGTACTTGCTACAGACGTGCAGTAAAATACCCATGGAATCTTACAGGATAAAAACATAAAGGAAATATTTCAAGCTTCTGATAGCAGCAATCATCACAGCCTCCCAGCTAATGCTAAATACAGGGATCTTATTCACTGCAGTGTAACTGTGCAGCAGAAATCCAGTTGTTAAACGATGCCCCTTTTTTATTGCGTTGCAGTTTCACCAGTGGGAGTAAAAACTTTGACTTTTGGTGCAGCCACCTGGATTTCAGGTGCTGTGTTTGAGGACGCTGAACATCACTGCACCTAACAGAAAACTCAGGGCAAGGCGGGCTGGGCAGACTCTGTGCTCACATACAGTGTATCTGACGATGCCCCAACTCATCTTTTATCTTGAACGCACCAGTTTTGTGATGATTAGGGATTTTAAAACCAGCTGATCATCCTGTTGGAGAGGAGTGCTGTAACAGTGCCAGTGTTATTAGGTGGAAGTGTAGCTACATTAGAGTAACAGGGGACTGGTGTGTCCCTTATCAGGGGAAAATGTACTATGAATGTGCTTGTATGTGTGTACATGGCATGCATATGCTTTATTTTCATTGTTCTGTATAGCAAAGAACAGGTTTAGTAAGTGTAAGAAAAGACTTATGGCACCTGTAGAAAGGTAGACACTTAATCTAGCAGGAGGTGAAGTGGCATGGACCTACACAGCAAAGCCACCACGGGATCTTGGTGTAAATCAGAGAGAGTGAGTATATTTTCTTGAGGCTCTTAGAAAAATGCAGGATGATTTTATATTCTGTATCAAACCTGCTATAAGCTTTTAAAACACAGAATGTGTTTTCTGGTACAGTTAGAGATTCTTATCCTCAGCAAACTGTCCCAATAGAGGTAAATCTAGATTGTGCAGTCCCACAGATTATGCACAGGCTGCAAATAATAGTGGCATCTGTTTGTAGTTCTGAAGCAGGTGGAAGAGTCTTTATTAAATGCATTTCTTTCTCATTTTTTCTGGGAAATCAGTACTTTGGAGTGGTCTGTTGAGGTTCCTTGGTGTGGTTCTTCAGGGGTGTCCCTACACTGGCATGGGATGCTCAGGGGCTGCCATCACTGAGGGATGTGGGGTCTTCCATGGGTGGTTGTACTCTGAGGTCCCCACTCAGATGTGTTGTCCCACTGTCTGTGTCCCCAACCACGTCCCCTTCCCTTATCCCTCACCAATACAAACACTGAAACCCATCAGATAAGGATTTGCCCTGTTGTAGTCTATGACACTGGGGATGTCTTACTAAAACTGCCCTAGAGTAAAAATCCCCCCAGAAATATTACAGTCACATCTGTCCAGGCATGGACTTTTTTCTGTTTCAACTCTCTATCACATTTATTTGGAATATAGGATCTTATATATATAACACATTACAGTGAGTGGAAGGTTCTTCTGCTGTATATTTAATGTTTAAAATGGTTTCTGTGGTGATAAGAGCTGGGACAGGACACCTCCAGTGCACCTCTGGCTCTATTGAAACTGGGAGCTCTGCCAGACTCTTCTGCTACTGCAAACTCATGGCCAGAGAAACTGAATCCCTTATCTATGCTGGAACATTGGACTTGTAGCATTTTTATCTCCCATCTAAAATTAAAATACAGGACTACACATTTCAAATGGGTTTGAAAAAGTGTGATGCCTAACAAGCTCATTTTTTATCCTTTCAAGTGTTGGACATTCTTTCATCATCAGATTCACCACAAGTTTTTAAAACCAAACAAACCCAAACCAACAACTTTTTATTTTTTTCCTAGATCCTGCCCCATGTTAAGGAGCTGAGTGACTGGTATAAAGCCCTCCACTTGCTTAATGTTCTTGCACTCTAATGAAGCTTAAAGTCTTCTGCAAAGGAAGAATTCTGCTCGATTCCCTCTGCTCATAGTAAGTTGAACTTTAAGCTTTCTATTGAAGTTAATCACACTTTCTCTCATGAGTAAAAATGTTTTTAACATGAAACAATAGTCCACTGAGGTTTGACAAACTATATTTTAATTGTAATTGATTTATACCAAAAGATAAAATGAGTTAATTAGGGCATGCTATCAGAATTAGTGGCAAGGGAAATGCTCTATAAAGCTGGCAGGTAGGGGGTAGGAGATGAGAGATTTTGAAAGGAAATAGGACATTGGCATTTGTAACCTCCTAATGCTGAACTGAGTAATGAAAATATTCTACCTCTGGCTTTTACACAGATTGCATGTGTGGATTTTTGTAGTAGAGTCGAGATGGAGGTTGAGTGTAATCCAAAGAGATTTAATCGGATCTGTCTGACTGGTAGTCCTGGTAGGATAAAGAGAGTGGGTTTTTTGTTCCATCAACAACAAAGTGCTTCATTGGCTTCAGAGTTTCTGCCGGGTGTAAAGGTAGATTCTGATTCTATAAGGATGCCAAGCTGAGCAGGTACAATCCAATATGAAGAAAGTTGAAAAAAAAAAAATAGTCCCTTAGTTATTGGTAATGTTTCTGGTTTTACCAACAGGTTCCCTTTCAAGCTCTTGTAAGCAGGTGTCTCTTTATGCTGTTGGCAGTGGTGTGCAGTGTGTCATCATTATGGCTGTAATTTGGTCATGGAAAGCTTAGCAGAAATCCAGTTATCATGGTGGAGGCATTACAAGGGGTTATCTCCTCATCAGAAATGTCTCTTGTGCTGACTTGTCATTGTGGAGACATAAGTCGTGGAATGTGCTAAAAATCAGACATGTTTGGCTTATATCTGTTCTTCAGGGGATGTGCTGTGTGGGCAGGGCTGTGTCAGCAGTCAAAGGTAAACCCCTTTTCCAATTTGAGCATAACAGTGCTGTTGTGTGAGGTGACATACAAGTGTGTTGTACAAAACAATGCTTGCTTTTTATTGGAAAAAGCCCCTTTTGTTCTGTTTTACATCGAATTATTTTCGAGGTGGGTGGAGGTTTAACAATTACAGCTGTTCTCCTGGTGTCAGAACATTCAAAACACAAGAAGTTGTATGACGTTTAAGCCAAATTTAATTCTATCCCTTGAGGATATGAGCCTGGAAAGACTGCAATTTAGAATGTCAGTTCCTATGTGATATTATTTCATCTCTGAGATATCTCCAGGAGATGCTACACTTCTGAGATCCATGTATGCAGATCGCATGTTGGAATCGCAGGGAAAAGACATTTTCCCTCACAGAACACTTGCAGATAATTTACTCTCTTTTTTAGAAGATACAGTTGCATAATCTAGTTTAATATTGCAAGGCTGAAATTTGATGTAAAAGACCTAAGGAAGTTACATGAATCACTTCAGGGGTGATGGTCTAATTCACTCTCCTTGTAGTACTCTGTCAGATCGTGCCAACATAATGTTTGTCACTTTATCCTTACATGATTCGGGTCCTGCTGTTGTAATATCTGAGATAAAGTATTTATGAAAGTTTGATAATTATAGACTTTAAAATGTTATGGAAGTATTTACATATATGAAGAAATTACCATCCTTAGGGAAGGCTGAAAAGCTACAAATGTTAATTTTGCAAGTGAATCTGGGCCATCTGCATATTCCTGTTTGTTGGGTTTAGTCGACTTGACACCCTGTGGCACTGGGAGAACTGGTTAACTTGGTAAATTTATAGGAGAAATCTCTTCTTAAAAAATTACAGATCCTAATCACAGACAGTCGGGTTGGAAAATACACAAGCCAACAACAGAGAAGGGATTTTGGTGGAGTTTAGTGCTGCCCTTTGCCTTTCACCTTTTGTCCTTCTCATCCATTTGTGGAGTCCTTTCCCCTCTTACTGTTCTCCTGCGTGACAGGTGAGGTTGGATGTGAGACAGTCGATACAGTTTCTCATGTATATTTCAAAGAACAGCAGTCAATTAACCTTGGGAGAGTTGGACGTTCTCATGTCTATAACAATAGGCCAAGACACTAAATGCAATCAGGCCGTGGGGATGTAAGGAAAGAGCTTGAGTCTCCCACTTGCATGTGGGATATAAGTCATACTGAGGTTCCCTTTCCCACTTTTAAAATCACCTGTAAAAACGTGGTATCTTTACCAAGAAATGCTCTGGTTTGTAGCACATTTTTTTTTCTCCCAGCGTGGCAGGGCCTTATTATTGCTGTTTGAATAGCATCACATTAAACTCATCTCTTACGAGTATGAAGACAGACAGGGTCATTGATCTGAGTGTATCTAAACTGAACTTGATCAAAGATGCAACAAGACAAATTGGCAGTGGGGTGAGGAAATAGGCTGGATAATCATCCAAAGCCAAGCTCGTTAATATTTCTAGTGATATGGCCAAATTTTGAGTATTCAGACTTCTTGCAAGGGCAGCTCAAACAGCTTTGAAACTTAAAATTTAGTAAAACCAGTGATATCTCTAAGGCAGGGAATAGTTTTGGGAGAAGAGTTACTTACCCTAAACTTGCCCTTTGCATTTTGGAAGTTTAGAATTATCTTTTAAACTGTTTACACATAACATTGTCAAGGCAGAATTGTACCTGTTTATTTTTTCTTTCTTACAATTGTAGCAATCACATTTTAACAAGACTAAGCAACGAATTACGTTCTTAGAGGGGGAAAAAAAAATTGTTGTGATGATCTGACTTGTACTTAAATCAAAGATGTAGAGAATATTAGAGCAGGCTGTGTTGTTTTTTAGGAAGTATTCCTCTCAGGTGTGGGTGTGGGTGTATATATATGTATGTGAAAGGCATTTTATATGCAGAAAGGATCACAGGAAAGTAGCAGAATGGAAATTACTTTTTCATATCTGTTAGAAAGAAACCCCTGTAGACGCTGATATCCTTACAAGGACTCATCATCACCTTATATAAGGACTGCACTCATCTAGTTATTTCAAATTGGTTGCAAAATACAATTATACATAAAGAAGCACAGTAAAGAGCTCTATCAAATGCAGTAGAGCAGTAAATACTGTTTTCAATTAAACACTAATCTAAAGGATATTATTTCACTGTCCAAGACCTCTCCAGACTTATTTTTTTTTTTTAACAAACATGTTTCAATTACAGAATTTCATTCACTGGCTCTGAAAGTTTGTCCTTTTAATGAAGAAGATATTTTAAAATTAACCACTATAGTTATTTGCAGAAGGCCTCATCCTGAATTTCATTAAGCACTCAAAAATCCCTTTGAAGTGTTCTTTTTCAGTGAAAACATTATCAGGCCCAGAGTTGGTCTGCTACTAAAGAATAGTGTGGGTCAGTCTCATACTGGGCAAATCAGTCCATCTCTGTTGATTTAAATAGTTACACTAATTTACTTCAGTGGGACTCTGAACAACTATTTTAATGTCTAAAGATGTAGTATAAGATTATTAAATGTTTTACAAACATAAAACCATGTATTTTTTCTGTGTCTGAATTTTGGTTCAAACAAGATATGCACGAAACATGGAGTAGGCTTCTGCCATTCCTGGAGCTGCTTGCCTGATGGTGTATCTAATTATACTGTATTTTTTTAGAGATGATTAAACAGTTATCCAGTAACGAGATTTAACTGTAAACTACCTCAGGAAAAAGGTAATTAGGACTGTTCTCACCTCAGCTCAACAACATGAGCAAACACGGCTTTTCTGCAGGTCACTCTGGGATGGTGCTGAACAACACATGGCTATTTTCAGAGGCAGTTTGCATGATGTAGGTGCTGAGCTGTCTGGATTTGCCATACAGAGAAGCAGCTGTTTGTAATTTTTCACGTGCCTGGATGTATAGGATGGTGACAAAGGACAAAATATGGTTTAGAAAACTGTTTCTTGTTGGTCCAGTCTTAAATTCTTGTGGTTGGCATTTATACGGCAGGTAATCCATGTGCACACTGACTTTGTCAATATTAAAGAGTAATCAATTATCACTGAGTTCAATTGGGATAGAAGCATCTTGAGTCCCCATAGTGGCAGAAGCTAATACTGACTCCCTGAAAGAAGCTGTTTATTCTTGAATAAAGGCTGTTCAAGTGATCAGTTGTGGCAAATTCCTTTAAGTGACTTATCTCTTCGTGTGGGTGTGCAAACCAGCATATTTAGACCAAAACCCAACTCTCTAAACTCACCTGAATCCATCAACCATGTTCCTTATGGATTCATTATAGTGGTGAGGTAGAGTGGGAATGGCATTAGTTTACCAGCAAACTGTTATTCATACAAATGGTTTACTTAATTTCCAAAAATGAGAAAAGTTTGTCCTTGAAACAGTTGCCTCCTCTTGTTTATGTTTAACGAACATTGTTCTAAGTAGCGCTGGGTTTTCCAAACACCTATGGAATAGGTGTCCTAATTCCATTAGAGATCAATAGGCTTTGTATTCCTAAACCCCTTGGAGTCCCCTGAAAATCCCACTTGTAGGACATGGCATCGTCGGTTTAAACAGTTCAAGGCCACTCTACTCATTTGTTAGAAGGACCCTCCAGATTTCTTTGATCTCTTCCTGAGAAGTTGCCAGTGTTTTTGAAGGTATAACTGCCAGTTTAGGAGGCAGAAAGCTGCCTCACACAGTGTGTTTTAGCCACCCCATCATGTAACTGTTGTGAATAGCCATGTCTGAACCCATAGTTGATAGCTGGAGTCCAGGTAGTCTTTTCCCATAACCCAATAACAACCAGCCACTTCGGTTTTGTAATGATTTCTGCCTCTGCCTGTTTCCTTGTCCAGGATTATGACCTCAGGAACACTACTGCTCCACATAAAAGATTACTAGGGTAAAATTAAAACATGTAAGAAACTTGTTAAATGTTGTCAGGGTTTATAATTTAAAACTGCTATGTTATTAGATATTGGAACAGCACAAAAGGTAACTCGTGCAAAGGTTTTAACCCCTGGCCCCTTCTATACCAATTAAAGTATAATGTATAATGAAATTTTAATCTCATATAATTAAACACAGTATTAATTTTGTAAAACTGGAAAGGCTTTTTAACCTGTATTAATCTTCCTTTTTGAAGAAAGTAAGTGTGTTTCTTGCCTTTCTTACAAGTTGCATTGTTTCTTTTTAATTAAAGGAAAGAATTAAATTTCTTTGTTTATACAAGTTCATAAAATATTTTTCTCTACATCTCTTCTCTTAGGTTAAATATCAAAAGCAAGTTGTTTGGGTTTTTATTCTTATTAAGGAAAGCATTGTTGAATATCATAGTTTCCTCAGGGTAAGGCAATAGACTACACAGATTTAATTAATCAAGAATATATTTATACTGTAAAATGTCTAATATATCATTAAATCCTTTCCTCCTTCTTTGAAGGAACACAGTATCTCTGCTCAGAAGGTATTAATGTTTTAATGAGACTTACGTCATCCATTAATCTTTTCAAATAAAATTCTTGTAGCTTATATATGGGTCTATATACACACAGGCAAACTTCTTGTAAACATTCTAATTTTGCAAGAATTAAATGGCAAGATTTCCAAGGGCCAAGATCCCTTATGGGATGGAAAAAGGATTGTAACACGAGATTTCCTTCTGCCCTTCTCAGACATTTTACTGGCAATGTCTGCAGCCTAAAAATTGCTTACTTTAAAAGTCTGGAAAAAAAAAAAGAATGTGCAGCTGGAAAAGATTCCAGGGATTTTGGGGAAGTCGCACATGATATCTAATACTCAAAATGCATTAAAAACCCTGGCATAAGCAGATGGATAGTTTGGATTTATTACTGATGACATCTCGGTGTATCTCCTCTGTGGCCTTGGTTGCACAAGCCCTAAAGCAAGTGAAGGATGGCTCTGTTCTGCATTAGGAAGTGTTGTATTAGATACTTGAGAGTGGCAGTGCTAATTCAGCAGGACAGAACGTGGGTGGAAGGGACTTGAGAGACTCTGAACACAACCCCGGCAAACTCCTGCCCCAGATTTTTCTCCAGTGCCTCCATGTGATCATGTGAAAACAAAGAAGATGGTGGCATATCTGTATCAGTTGTGTTTTATCCCCCCTTTGCACGCCCTCTTCCCAGAGGGATGACTATTCTAATGGCACAGCAGTGAGATGTGAAGTCATGGATATTTCTTGAGGACTAGGTCAGCCTTCATCTGATGGCAGACGTATTCAAACACTACTATGCTTTTTATCTAAATTGCCCCTAGAATATTTTAAAATATTAAATCTCCACCACCCCCTAAAAAAAATAAAATCTGGTGGTAGTAGCAAAAGACTTCTTTAATAACATGCTAAAGTCTGTTCCTAGAAATAAACCTGAGTTTCAGGGCTGGCATCGAGCTTGGTGATCAGCCTGACTTTTTGCTAATCTTCTTGCCTTTCTATTTAAAAGAAAAGACGATCTAAAGCATCAGAAATCTTGCGTTACCACAAGAGGAGGATCTTTGGCTTTTATTGATACATTCACTAGACTGTCAAATGATGATGGATAGCAGGCAACTAAGATAAATTAGCATCCTGTCAGCCCTGAATAGCAGGGCAAAGTAGCTTTCATCCAGGTCTGTGATGCTTTTCTCTGTGTGTATGGTACAACTGGGTAATCCATTTGGAAATACCACGGCATTTGTTTCGTCTGCCCAAATCAGATCATTCCGTGGTGTTTTCAGGTGCAGAAAACAGTTAAAAGATCTCATCACCAGTGTTTGGTGATCGTACTAAAAGTCCCAACTCTTGATGGGACTGATACTTGGAGATTTATGGTGAGGTTTGTTATTAGAGAACACCAGGAGGACAAGATGGTGAAACATCCATTTTTGCAACTTATGAAGGAACTGTGAAACTGTTTATGAGTGGATGTTACTTCAATATACTGAAAACAGAGGATTAGAACTAACACCTTTTTCAGGTGAAGAAGCAAAGTGCTCATGCTTTCTGTATATGTATTTGTTTGAAAAACTAGCATTTTTCAGAAGTTTTTGGCAGAATGTTATTTTGTCAGTTCTACTCAGTGGCATAGAAAAGCAATGGCAGGATTGTCTTTGTCTGGTGGCCTTTTGTGGGAAGAGAACTGAAGGAATCCAAGGGATAAATTTGGGGTTGGCCCTTTTGTGTGTTAGAGTGGGCACTGCTTCACCCATGTGCCAACCTATAGATATAATCACACTACCAGGTAGGTCAAAAAAACAACAATTAGGCACAGGCAGAATGAAACAGGTACTCTCCTGTTGTAGTTAGTACAAAGCTCCTCACTCTGCTGTCAGCATGTTGCCTCAAGATGGCCTTACCCCACCCAGAATCTGCTGTTTCCTCTGAGAGGTTCCTTGATGGCAGAAGATCTGCATGTAATTAAGGAACAAAAAGTAGGGCTTACAAAAAAGTCTCATGTTGATGCGACTCTCAAACCTACCATAAGCTCATTTAAAGTGAGCAGAGGTATTAGAAAACATGGAAGCTAAAAGAATAGAAAACAAAATAGGACAATGGAAGGAAGGGGGGATTCAACAATATTAAAATAAAAAGCCTGCACTGGACAAGTTTTCCCCAGATTACCTACCTTTAATATTAAATTACTGTTTTCTGGCAGGATCATCTGCAAAACTCTGATTTTGTTTCTTCTGTTCATAGTCTGATAATTGAGGCTGAATTCCCTTGTCTTTAATATGCCATATATTCTCCACCTGGCAAAGGACTCAGACAGATACAGATAAATACCCTGTAGACATACAGACAGAGAAACTGCTGTAATTGCTTTCATAATGACTCTCAGACATCAAAGGAAGGCAAATAATGGTATTTAACACTGTTTCCATTCTTTAGCTGAAATCTAATTTTATAGAGTTATTGTCAGGCGGTACAGTGAATGTACAAGTGCAACTGTCATAGTCTACTCATATTAATTAGCTGCCCACAAGAGGTCCAGGATAGTAATGGCAAAGTTCTCCTCATATCAGATGGTCTGATATTCAGACAGAACCGTAAGTACAATAGCTTGATTAACATAGTTGCTTAGATCAGGTTTTCCCTAGGAGTATGTCAATTGGCATTTTGAAGAATCAATTAATTAGCACTCCAAATAATCCATTCTTGGGTTAATGAAAGTATTTTGTACAGCTGCAAAAACTTACATGAAATAAAATCCAAGCCTTTCCAAAGTGCTAAGGTGGAAGACTTGTAATTTGGAGAACGCAGGGTACTCCATGGACAACTTCATGATAAAAAGTTACTGAAAGAAATTCAGTTGACCAGCCAACCTCCAACAGCTCAACTTTTTTTGATTTGTTTATGTTGCACAGGAGAAGGGTATTCCAGGGTGTATAACAGTGCAATAGAAATTAGAACTCTACTATGCAATAATATGATTAAAATGCAAGGTTAATTAAGGAAACAAAACATCAACATTTTGCCTAATGTTACTGAACACTTATGGAAGTTGGATCTTGAAGATAATTTAGTTGATTTAGATTCTGCAAAGCTTGACTCATATAAATAGTCTGTCTAAACCCCTGTGATTCCTTTCACTGAGGTCACTGAATTTTTTGTTGGTAGCCCAGAAGGCTTTAAGATTAATAGAAGTGCTTACCCAAGCAAAATTCTTATGTAAGGGAACTTTTAGAAATAGGCCTCTACTTTCAGCTCCCCTGGCACTGACATTGGAATCCTGTAGAAATGGAAATTGCAAATGGGAGTGGAGACAATTTTTTTTTTTAATTAGAACTGTAAAAACACAGCATTTCTTGAAAGACACCTGCCCTTCTTAGCAAGATTTTGTTGTATATAACTTGTAAGAGTCTAAAATATAACTTTCAGTATTTTCTGTCAAATTTTTTTTTGTTGTTTTTGGAGGTAATTTATCACTTTCTGCTCTTGAGATTCTTATTAGTGGTGTGCCAAAGTGAAGTGCTTACATGAAAATCCAAGCTTGTCTTTTATCTGGCTGGCCATACACAACTCCAAACTCAACCTGCCCCATGCATCACCTTTCTGAAAATGAAGGTATATTGCTACACCAAAAAACATAGTAATCTAGTAATTATACTGAAGTATAAATATGCTTATAAAATGCACCTCCTCTATTTATATTCTGTACTAATACTAGTAATGGTCTGATTTTTCTCGTTGTCCATAATTCTTGAACTCCAGTTGCGCCTTTTTAGGCAATTTTTATAACTTGTTTACCTTTCCATCTTCCTGCCTTGCCCTTCAGTCTGGTGAGAGACAACTTCAGCTCATACAGAGTAACTTCACCCCACACAGACAGGCAGGTTTCTTTCACCTAAGAAAGAACCAAAGGAGGGAGAAAAATAAGGTGCTCCTGTATCCATGGATGGATTTTCAGGGAGCTAAGCAGTGATGTCCAATTAACTGAGAATAGAATTATAAACAGTAAGTCTGACTATTTCCAACATATAATTCCCATGTTGGAAATAAAGCTTGTTTTCCAGCTTTTTTAGAAAGCCTGTTATGCTACTGATGTTCCAAATCTTCCTTTCACTATAGCCAACACTCAGGAAACTGGTTAAGGTCTATTTATTCCACATTTGTAGGTCTCTTTTGTTTTAAATGCCTAACTCTAAAGTTAGTTGTCAGAGCTTATTATGGACTTACGCCAGGAGTGAGATCTTCCTTATTTTGCTAATCAGCTTCCTCCATATCTGCATGCTCATTTTCTGATATCTGATGAGGCGACAAGGTCATTGGACGTACAAGTACTTATTTAAAAACCGACATGAGAGTGAGATAGAGGTTAGTTGGGTCTATCAGAGCTGTCAATCAATTAATGAAAATTATTGAGCAAGGACACCGTGGGGGAAGTGAACAGAAGGAATGAAAATGACCATGGAGATGCAACATAGGGAAAATGACAGAACTGACTAAATGTGCTCACGTGAGGACTAAAACCAGACATGCTCACATGGCAAATGAAAGACAGCACCGGGAGACGCCAGGGCCAGAATATATGCCATTATATGGACCGAAAGACTGACAGATTACTTCAGCCTTTTGTCCAAAAGCACATTGAATGCTGCATTTGCTAAGTAAAGAATAAAGTTGAGCGGTCCCCTGTGCGTTCTGAATGGCTTTTGTTAAGGTTCTCCAGACTTACTGCAAATTTGTAGCATGTTAAAAAAAAAAAAAAATGAAATGTCTAGGGCTAGGTTAGAGTTTGCTGCTATGGTCTGGAATTTGAAATTAGTCAAGGGGGTATAGAACAGATCCCTACCTGTAAATAAATGGTGGATATAAATAGCAGAATAGGGCAGCACTGACAGAGCCTCACAAAAGCTCACTTAAAAGCTGCACTATCACTACAGTACACGGTGTACTGGCACAAGACAAGAGTATACTGTTTATCAGTACAAAAAAGAAATAATTTATAACTTGATCCTTGGGGGGAAAATGGAGAAATAAAAAAATAGACAAAAAAAAAAAGAAACAAGAGAGGAGAAAAATTGCCAATATGTTTGTGTGAATGAAAGATAGTGAGGGGGGAAAAATGAAAAGAGAGCGAAGTCAGAAGCAGGGAGATACTGACACCAAATCTCTGCAAAGCGTTCAAAATTCTCCAGCTGCCACGCTTTTAATTTGCTACCATTCTAATTAAAATGCAAATTAAATTTATAATTAGCATCAGCGCTTTCTAAAGAAACCTCCTTGTGTGCAGCACAAACATATGGGATGATGGTATAGTGTAAAGTTTGTAAAAACAGAAGGAGAGACACAAATGGAAGGACAGAAATGTTGCTACCAAATAAGTTGCTGAGTAGGAGGGGGTAGGGGAGAAAATGGGGAGACATAGTGGATTTTAAGGGATGGAATTGGGTAAGTGTCCCAGTGTAACAAAGAGATTGCTGAATATGAAAGATCTGTCCGGGAGTTACTTTTTGTTGAATCAGGTGTCAGAGGTCATGCTGCATGTCATTGGTGTTGTATAGAGCATGCCAAAAAGGCATAAAGGGTCACAGCTTCTAATCAAAAAGTCTATGACCAAAAATGAACCGCTGCTTGCTTCCAGATAATTAATTTAAAAATTGATGGGAAACAAAGTACTAAAATCACATCATGATTTGAGCGCATATACCATTTTAAAGCTTGCCACTTCCCATGTGAGAATCCCCCCCGAAAAACTTGATTCAGTGACATAGAACATGTAAAATCTGTGTGCCTTAATTTGTCTATGTAAATCTGGTAAGACTTCACGGTAGGAGCTCTTACTTTCTTAATATTTTTATCAATTTTACTTCCTAGCGTAGGAATAAAAGTTGAAAACGATCGGAAGATACTCAAACGCTCTGATGTTGAAATGAATCATTCCAGTTAAATCCATGTCAGTGTTTACGTAACTGAGTTTTAGTGGGGGGAAAACCATTTGTGTTCAGTTATATTTGCAGTCGTCTCTTTAACATCCGCGTGTAAAACCTCTCACTGTGAATCCCTCTGCAACACCCAATCAAAGAGAAAAATGGTGTCATGTGAGAGACCAGACACATCACCACTGAAACACTGTCCCAAATTAAAATGTTAATTAGAACAAACTGTGGTGTACATGCTCTGCTTTTGGTTTTTTTGGGTGGTTTTTTTTTTTTTTTTTTTACTATTATTATTATTATTCCATTTGTAGAAAGCTTGTGGCTATTTCATGAGCAGCAAAAGCAGCTGCATTAATCTGATAAATGATTTGTTGCAAATTTTTCCTTCATCTCTTCTGAGACTGCAGTTGGGTGCTGGTGCTTTTCTGTTGCTACTTTCACTGGATATTAAGCAGCTAATGTGGTATTAAAGGTTTGATAAAACTACTAAAGACAAAATTGGCTTCATTAGAATAGCGTTTGGTTGTAGGGGTGTCTTTGAGTTCTCAGGGGAAGGGAGGGGAATAAACCAAGTTTGATCTCCAAAGCAGTAATTTATTTATTTTTCCACTAAGGACCCTTGCAAAAGCTTGAGTGCTTTCAATATTCTGGGAACTTGCCTTTATTTATTAGCCAGGCTCTCCATCAGATAGCTTAAAATCTGAATGTAACAACAATGAATATTTCATAGCTGTGTGGTAAACTGTTACAGAACTGATGCAAAGCAGGACTGTAAGAATATTTTTATAAGTAATTTATTTTTATATAAACTTTATAAATTTATAATTTGTATTTATAAGTCAATTAAAAAGCCTATGATATTGTCATTGTGATAGTACAAAAATGCATTTTGCATATGCTGTCTTGGGCATGTAGACAAACAGTGACAATTTTTGCTGTTGTAATTCAGAGCAGAATTAGAATTTTAATGTGTTTAGTTATCTTTAGGGGGGATGAGAAGGAAGCTCTTGTTTCCAGTGGCCAAGCTGGTTCATACTGGCAGTGGTCTGTTGGCATTAGTGCACTGAGTTCTGCTAGATGTTAGATTCTTTATCTTCTAATAAAGGTTAAGAAACCATACACTACCCCACTTGTTTTAATCAATAATTAAAAGTATATCTGAGAATAACTGAACATGTAATGTCAGTTAAAGTATAGCTTTGTTCTGCAATATAACATATCCCGTGAGCAGACACACACCAGCTCCGTTCTTTATTCACCGTCAGTTCAATTTTTGGAAGTTTTAAACACTTGCAACTCAAGCTGACTTCACTGAAAGTCATTGATTAGGCTTGAAAATTTGTCCATATGGATAATATGGCTGTGTCCTCTTCCATATCAACATATGACTATGAAAAGTGATAAAGAATTGTGATCAACTCAAATAAGGCTGAGGGCAGTGTGTAGAATAGTGATGAGAAAGAATCCACTTCACAGTGGGATGAAGCTTCTGGGAGAAGTTACTTGACTTTATGGATTACATCAAATATATGGAAACTTGAACATGTTGTAAATACAGATTGTCGTAAGTCTATTTTTAAGAAACAGAAATGGACAAATCTGTGCCACTGTGTAACTTTTTTTTTTTTTGGGTGGTATTTTGTATATGTATCAGCATTACTACAGGTCTGGAGAACATAATTCCTTTTTCCAGCTGCTGCTCCTGTATGTAGCCCAAATGACTATAGGAGAGCTGCTTGTGATGGAAGGGTAAAGTTAAACATTGTGAAGACATTGCAGACTTAACTAAACCAGAGTTGTCTGAGCATGGGACCTGAAGCCACAATAGTGAGCACTTGCCCTTTAATCTAAATTTAAACAATTAGAGACACTAAGTAGCAAAATTGATCTTGAAGGTCCTTCCAACTCAAACCATTCTATGATTCTGTGAAAATTTCCTTTGATTCTATAATCACTAGAGATGGGTTCAAACCTTTAGAGAGAAGCACTGCATACATAAGAGGTGAATTGTGCAAATACTTTCTGAAATCTAACTGGGATCTAACTTCACATAATTGGAATCCAAGATACAACACTTGAGCAATTCTGCAAAATTAGTTAACAAAAACCTACACTTCGGGATGAACTTAGACCCGCATTGTACAGCTTTGCAAACAGGCTTTTAAAATAACTCATGGGTCTTATAATAACTGACGACACGAGATTGAAGTGTTTCCTGACAGCAGAATAATTCCACTAGCACCATGATTTGGGCACCACTGGCTTCTGCACAGAATCAGAGTTCTGGATATTTGAGGAGGGAGGCGATGAGCCTAAATAAAGTCTTCTGTTTGACAGACAAAGGGTGAAAAACAAAAAGGCATAAAAGGGTTGCTTTGTGTAATTTTTAATTGTTGTCCTTTTCTTATTCAGTAAATGAAGTCACCTTTGTAGTGGTTTCATGAACCGCTGGGTAATCAAAATTATTATGCTGCCACCTGTTGTCCGTTAATTATTCTGAGAAGATACTCATAAATCATAACACTGGACAATAAATCAAACTGTCAGGGCCCAGGTCAAAGGTTATGCATGAAAAGTTATAGGTCACCAACAGGGTGTGAAAGATCAGGGTTGTGGAGCATCACTCATTGTCAAGTAATGTTGGGAGAAGTGCCACTGGAACAAAAGAAAAACTAAAGTACAGAAGAATTCAGGCCCAAAGATAGGCTCCAAGCTCATGCACAAAAGGAATCAAATTGACATGTCATTACACTGCAGATCTGACAACCAGCAAGATTGTCTGGCAATGCCCTGACTCAAATACTTTTGTCTTGACTGATCCTTGTTGTGAGCCAGGGCTCCTTTTGAAATGTTTCATGTATCTGGGCCAGATTCTGCTCCCGCGAGAAGTCAATGAGTGTCTTGGCCTCTGTGTATGTGGAATTTAAAGCAGTGTTAACTTTTTTCTTTTTTTCCTTTTTTTTTTTTTTTACACTCGCTGAAGAAGCATGACAGAGTCTGTATTTGCCTGAGCTAAAATTCATGAGCTTCTTTTCAAGCCTGAGAGATTGGGTATCCAGGGTTTATCCTATTTAGGATGAATTACTTTTTTTGTGTCAGGAAATTAAATCCAACGTTACAGAAGAGTTCTGATTCCAACCTGCAGTCAGGCCTATGTACCTCTCCGGGGAGGCACAGTTAGGTGGGTTATATCCACCTTTCCTTAAGTCAAGGGCTTCACACTGGTTCAGTTGCAGTCCAAACAGAAGAAGTAATGCCAGGGTCACCTCTCCTGCTGGATCTGTGCTGGTGACAGGAGTCTGGCTCTCTGAGAAAAGTTAGAGGAACATGTATCTTCCTCAACTCATTCTTTTCTTGCCCTCTATTCCTATACTCCAGCCCTGCTTATCCTGGAAGGCTATTTCCTGTGTTAGGCACAGGATAGATGCACCTCGGAATGAAGTGGTGGAGTTTAAGCACTTGCTCTGCGCCTTCTCTCTCTTCCTGTCAGGTTTGAGCAGGTGTTTGCAATGCCCAGATCCATCAGCCTAAACCTGTGCTCATCCCAGCATCGCCTGCACTAGGGGAAAGCTATGTTTTCCCCCTGCAAGGAGAGGTGGGATTAGTGTTGTGAGGTTCAGGTCTGCCTGTAGTTCCCTAGTTACAGGAGTGGGATTCAGGTCTTCCTGGGTGGAAGGTATTATTGGTGGAGTTTGAACTGGATTCTGGAACAATGGGTGAGTTCAGTCCTTTTTTTTTTTCTATTAAAAGCAAAAGGTTTTGGCAAAGGTGCATGGAATTCTGTCACGCTCTGAGGATATGTTCTGTGGCTTGTATTTGCTCTCAAAAGCTTCAACTTCCATTCATAACTTATATCTACTGAATTGAATTGCATGTGTTTAAAATAGAATAATTACTTGAAAGTAAATATGCACTGACAAGCAATCACTGACGTAAAACCTGGTCAGTGGTGAATTGTTTCTGATGTGAAAGAAGTCACTTTAGGAAAATATAATAATAAAAAACCACAACGCAAAAACACAACCAATAACAAAAAGGCTGCTGGAAATAGCTCTGATGTGCCAGCAATGTGATGTACTCTGCTGCCTGCTGTTTGAGTTAACTTGCTGTCAGGATCATCTGCTGTAGGATTTGTGGCTAATGGGCAAGCAGCTTCAATTTAAAAATATGATTTATTTTCAGGAAGTATTATGATTTGGCTTTATTTTAATGGGGGGGGGGTTGCTCAGATAATATGGATTTTGAGGTGTTTAATTAAAAAAAGTAAAAATTAATTCAAGCCCAACAGTAGTGTTTGCTTCAGCATTGACATGGTCTTTATCTCCCTACAAGCTCAAACCTGGATGAATTTCTTCCATGCCATTCTGGGGAGGTCACTGAAGAATTGAGACATGGGTCTTGCCTAAACAGAGAAAAACTTGCTTGTAAATTAGAAGCAATTGAGGTTTTGATTAGATCTGTTCATTTCCCCTTGGTTCTGGTTCCTGAACATTTGCATAAGTGGAGTTCAAAGAAATGGCCATAAGCAGTAATTCTTCCTTTTTTAAATTTTTTAAGCCTTTTTAGAAAGATGCAGAATTCACTGATGATGAATAAATTCATGATGTAGAACTTTAGAACTATTAAAATCACGTGGGGCTCTACCTTTTTGTTTCAGCCTGGATTTTTACTTGTGGGTATGACTACGTTAATATATTTAGTAATATATTGTGCAAGGAGCAACTCTTTTTTTGCCTTTTACAATGGTCAAGAAGCTTGAATTCATGAAGGCCACTAGAAATGTTGGGTTTGGTTTTATACCTGATGCACTGATGGTAGAAAGCACCATTGAAAACTCTGAAAGGAAACTATTTGCATTGAAGGGAAGTCTTGGTTTCTGTTCAAAGAAAAAGAGACTTGTGATTGAACAGTAAATATCACAGTTCACCTGTGAACTTTTTGTTGCTCAGTACCTACCATGGGCACTATGAGGAACAACTAATGTAGTGTATCAGCTAGCAAGTTTAATTTAAGATCTGTAGTTAGAGTAAACTGTTAAAACCTACGATATGCACATGGATATCTCATAAAAAGGAGAGCTTAAAGCTCAGTATATTCTTTATATCAGTTTTACTAATAACTTTAATGTTTAGAATCCAGCACTGTATGAATACAAGAACTACCCAAAATGTTTCAGCTATGGAGGAGCATGGGTTGCCCCTGTCTTGAAACTTTCATGCTTTCTGCACTATTATTCTTGGTTTCCTAATGATCATCTCTGAATAAAATGGGGGTCCAGCTGTGGAAGTTTCTTACAAGCCTAATTGCTAAAACAGCACATAGAAAATCCACTAAATAATCTCCTATCTTCTAATGAGTGAAAACAACAGCGAAAGGTTAGGTGATTCTTCTTATTTTATCACTTTGGCAGGATCCTGAATATCATTTAATGAAGTTTCATGTGCGCGTGAGATATTGATGCAATGCAAGAAAACAGCCAGTGAATAATGTAGGATTTGTAGGAACTCAACTCTCTGCTGGTAGGGCACAAAACTCTGCAGAGAAACTTCCAGGCAGCTTTAAGGAGGAGAGAATGTAACCCCTCAGTGGAGGGCCTCAAAGAGGTTGGACCAGACCCCAAAATGTGGGCAACATATGGGGCACACGTAGATTTGTCGAACCCCTGATGGAGTTGACAGGATCCCAGTGGCGCCTCTCAGCCTGTGAACCTCTCCACACTTGGATTTCCCAGGGTGCACAGGACCACAAAATAAACCCTACAATTATTCTCTGTATCTTTTGGTTTTGAGCAATTATCATATGAATGTGTGAACTCTGTGCACAGAATGAGAAAGCTGAGTGCAGGTCCGTGGTCATCAAAATAGTTATGAACTTTCTGTTCCGAAAGTGAGGTTTTGCTTCTTGCCTGTTATCGGGGTTTTTTTCCCCGTGATTCTTACATATAATTATTTTCTTTCTTTTTTTTCTAATTTGCATTGCTAGTAATGAACAATTTAGCCATCTACTCTACTCTCATTTCACATAAAAGCAATTTCTGGCAATTCACTGAAGGTCAATGAATAATACCCAATGCTTTGATATGAAACACTTAAGGACATCAGTAACTTGACCCCAGAACTTTTTGCAGAATCAGGCTGTAAGTGCTCAAGTAGTGTTCCCATGACACTTGGACTCTGTCAGAAAAACACAACTATACTTTGGATGAGTTGTATAATTTTTTTTGGTAAGACTTGTGATCAAAAGGGATTGAAATTAAAACTTTGCAAAAGTTGTTAGCAAAATGACATTTAATTTTGATAGAGAGGCAATGAGGCAGAACATTTTGCATGTTTGCAAAATAAGTTTCATTTTGATGCGTTTGGCATTACTGATTATATTAATTAACTTAACAGCAAGTGTGAAGATTATTTATGATGCATTAAAAATGATTGGATCTTAATTGCTTCCCTGTAAGAACAAGGAAGTTGAACTTCAGGTTGTAGAGAACTCCATAGTTAGTCTTCTCTTTGACTTTTAACTGTGTGCTTTAAAAGCAAAGTAACTGAATGAAAACTAATCCACCCTATTGAAACTGATGACTGACTGTGCTTGAGCAGTTTAGGCTGATGAAAGCAATCTGGTTTGTTCTGCTAAATCTGTTACTTCATTAAGACTTCATTTTTTTTAAAAGATCCACACCTGATTTCCAGAATTATTTGGGTAGGGAAGATCTTGCAATCTTGCAATCAAACTCAAGAAACTGGTTCTTTCATGGAAATGGGTTACTCCACGAGTGCACCACTCAGTTAAGAGCAGCCAGTGTAATTGGTGAGAATTCAACTCTGTATCAAAATGTTAATGAACTCAGTTTCTTTAATAGTATGTGTACCTTTATACAATAAACCTTTGTGTAAGATGCAGTTTCTCCGTGTTCTGTTATAGCATCTGTTACATCAAGGTGGAAGTACCCCCTTTCTGCACGTTAAAAATGACTTAATTTTGTTTTCAGCTCCTTTAACAAAAATTTACTTCTTTACCTGGCATGAAGCAGATGCTGTCTTAAACCTAAAGTGACAGAGAGCAGTATCCAAAGCAATGGCTTGACACACAGAGTTGCTTCAAATGATGATTATTATAACCAAAAAAAAGCAAGTTTGTTGATACCTTTTTATCCTTAATATATTTAAAATTGCATAGTTGGTATGAGAGCATGTATAATATCTGTTTGATAAGTGTCTTCTCACACCCTGAGGTCTTTTAGAGGCAATTTGCATTCCACAATGAGAGAAATCAGCTGGAGAGGGTTTATTGTTTTGTATAATAGAAAGGAGTGTGAAAATATTCCAGCCTTGCAGATGGTGTTGCTCGTTAGCCCTGAACATATACACTCAAAAATATTGTTCCCCCTTAAAAATAGGGTCTCCCCATCTTTCTTTCTTACAATGGGTTCATAAAGGAGAATTCATAGTTTGGTTGTATTGGGATCATTAGTTGATCTTGAAAGGAAAAGTGATGGGATAAAGTCTTTCTTTGAACTTTGATGTGCTGGGTGTTTTAGAGATGACAGAAAGCAAATGCTTTCTTTCTTCTCTGTTGTCTGAATAGAGAGTCCTAGATCTTGGTATAGACATCTGCTTTTCTAAAAAGTGAAAGGATAAATCTCAAGTTTTTCCCATAGCAGCAAAGGAAATCTGATTTGAGAAAACTTTGAACATACAGACAGGGGTGGATTGATGAAACTGTTTGTCTAAAATCTGGCAAACATAAAAGTTTTGAGCGCACCAGAAAATTGAAGATGCTGAATGGTGAGTGTGTTGTGAGAGCATCAAAGACCCATGTGAACTATCTCCGATGTATTCAGGGTTTGTGAGGGGGATGGATTCCTTTTGGCTTTCGTGCCCTTTGGTTGAGATCTTAAAATTTGTACTTTGCTGAAGTTGGAGCCTGAAATATGATTTTCACTGCTCTCGCAGCAGCAACCAGTAAGAATGTGTTTAGCTTTATTAATGGAGGTTGCCATACTGAGGAAAGACTCTTGTGTTCAAAGGCATATGAACCCAAGGTTAAAACTCTTGGCAAGGTGTTGCAGCTGGTACTGGAGGCATTTCACTTGGAAGTTTTACATGAATCCAAACACTCTGATGTTGTAGGAGGCTGCAGACAAAGGTGACTCTTATTTTCTGGTGCTTTCTGGTTTGAATGACACCAGTAATACTGCAAGACAAATTGCTTTCTCATACTGTACCAATGCTTATGATTTTTTCCCAGGGTATTAATTATTCCTGGACACTGCACATGGCAAAACAGTAGCCTAAAATGGGAGAAACTGAGGATGTTTGATTAAATTATTCCTAGTTAAGCAGTTGTTTTCGTATTGTTATGATAATTGATGGTATTCAAAAGTTAACCCAGGTTCACAGTGCTGTCATTTGCAAATCTGGTCCCAAGCCTGTGCTCATAAAAAGTGTCCTGGGGAATCTCTCTGGGTCTGAGAATGGCCATAATCTCTTTACGCTGCTGCATCTCTGACCCTTTCTCCTTATTCAATGGAAAGGAGTTTTTGCAGATATGGGTGCACATATCTATAAATTCCACACTCAGTAATTGGAGGGGGACAGATACGGTAGGAATAAGCATAATAAAAGAAGTGAGAGAAAGAATCTTTCTTTCTTCATGGCCCTCCAGGTCTAAAGTGTGCTCTGTTGAATATCACCTACTTGTCAAAACCTGCCATAACACAAGGAATTAAAATGAATCAGTCTTGCAATACATGCAAATTTAAATGAGATACAGATTTCTAGAAGAGGTAAGTAGAGGGGAAACTCCAAATGGTGGTGCCCTTATTAAATTTAGACATTGAAGAAACAAAAATACAGCCACTTAGTATTAATTGCATTACAGCATTGTCTGAAATATAGATTTATTGTGAAAACAGTAGCAAGAAGTACCATATGTGACTCCTAGATACATCCTAGAATTGTGCATATAGTCATCTAAGTGGTCTCTTTTGTAAACTTCATTTGATGGGTGGTGCTGTTAATTATGTCAACTAAGTGCAGCTCGTCAAAAGACTTGAGTCTAGAGGGTATCGAGTACTTACACTGTAGAAATAAAAAATGCTGCTCTTGTGAGAGGCTTTTGGCCTTTGATTGTATCTATCAAACCATCATCCTTCTTGTTTTCTGTGCTTTGCATGATGCTGAGATCTTTATATGAGGCACTAGGATTTGAGCAACCTGATCTAGGGGAACCTGCCCATGGGAACGGAGTTGGAACAAGATGATCTTTAAGGTCCCTTCCAGCCCAAACCATTCTGTGATTCTATGAATTCCACATCCTTTCTAATGCCCAGCTTTTTATATTTTGGAATTGCTTTTTATAGTGTCAATATCCATCCCCTTTCCTGGTTTTGCCCATGTTTATTTGGTTTCATCCATGGGAAAATATCATCTGAATGGCTGTTGCTGCATGGTGTTCAACTTATTCATGAAGTTTTTGCATATTAAATAAGCATTTGTTGATTACTGCTTCAGAAATAACTCTGTAGTTGCAAGAGCCTCTGTATAAATTTAATTCCTGTTCCATCTTTTGGCACTCTGAATAAAAGCACTGTAAGAAAATATGGGAAACTGTAAGTACCTAATACTCATAAAATTTATTACTCTACAGAAACCCTTACAATCCTCATAGTTTAGGGCTGAGATGACAGTGCAGTGTGGAAGAAATTACTCCATTTTATGGCACTGTATGCATGGCACAGTGGTTTTCTATAGACATCTGGCTTACTTCAGTGGAGGAAGCAGGAGGTGGAGCAAGGTGGGCTTAAATCTGTTCTCAAATAGCTGTTCCAGTTGTATATTCGTATAGAAAAGTCACTCCACTTAATAACCTCCAATGGCTGGTGGTTCATCAAGATATTGATTTTAAAGCTTTATTGATTGTTTATAAAACACTGCACAGCCACTTTCCAAGCTATTTAAGTGATTTGTTTGTCCCATATATTTTACAATGATGAGACTATTGGAAATCCCTGTGCAGATTCGCTCAGACCATTACACATTATTAGTTTTCTCTTGCAGAATTGCCCCTCCTCCAGGGATTCTGAATGTGAAGCACCTTGCTCTTGCAAGGTCTTATACGGGGTGTTTGTTTTATATTTGCTCATAACAGGATAATTATATTGCTACCTGAAACACTTTGGCATTCGTGCAGGAAGAGGGCTCTGTGTAATAGTGATTGATAGTTTGAGCTTAAAAATTGTTATGGTGCATTAAAAGTATACTAATGTTTATTACTTTTTACAAGGCTACAGACATGTAGATTACAGTCTTCCAGAGCTATCACAGGTCTTCAGATTGAAGCAAGCACAGTGGGTGTTCTTCCTCTTAGCACGTTGTTTTTACCAGGTGGAATGCCCAGCTTAAGAGGCAGCTTATTTTTTATTTTTAACAGCCACCACTAAGTTAAAAGCAAAAAATCAAGGAGGGAAGTCTCCAAAGTTAAAGCTCTAAAAATAATTGTATAGGGATTTTTTAAAAACTTTCTAACTCTCAGTGTTCAAAACCATTAGGCAGCCTGGGAGGCTTGTGAGTCAGGATTCCTCCCTCCCCCAAAGCTGGCATCAAAAGCAGGACAGACTTCAGTCTTCTGCAGTTGGTTTTGGCATTTTATTTTAGGGTTGTTTTTAGCTTTTTGATGTATTCAGGTCATCCTTCAAAACTTCTTTATTTTATAATTCTGAATGACAGCTGACATGCTACTCTATTCAGATGACAAAAAGTTTGAGAGTAGGTGGTGCTGGGCACATGTGTGCCTATGTATTGGAATTGCAGACCCTTCTAATTTTCCTGGAATAATGAATTAAGCTAATGAACCCAGCTGATGACTGATTGTGTGAAAAATGACATCAGATACTGACGTAAATGAAATAATCTCTTTGTAGTAAATAAGTAAACTTTCCTTCACAGCAAGTAATCCTCTTCTGGCGCTGTTATGTTTAGATTCCACGCTCATTCCATTTTGGCCCCATCATGCTCCACAGAATAGTTAAAAAGCTGCTTTTTAAGTTGTATGTGCTCTTTCATTACAATACAAACCAATGTGCACCTAAAATTCTATGGGAGAAATATTGTCTGGTGAAAACAGAATAATTTCCTTGGAAACTTTCAGCAACTAATGTGATATATGTGGCACGTTATAATACATCCACATTCCACAGTCCTTGCTATCTGCAGGTTAGACCTATGGGATACACTTCAGAAAAGTTACATAAACAGCTCTGAACCCTCGGCTGAGAAAATGTATACTTTGAACATGTTGAAACTATCCATATTAAGTCAGTTTAGCACTTTGATTAAAGAGTTTAATCAATCACCATCCTAAGCTGTTTATTAATCACTTTATCAAGCAGTTGATGCATTGCTGGTTTTAATAGAATCCATTTATTTTGATTTCTACCTACTTCATCTTTCCAAAGGGCTTTCTGAATCAGCTGTGATAAAAAAAGCAGGGGAGGGGGGAAAAAAAAAAAAAGGCTTGGTTGCATCTAAACACTGGAAGGTAAGAGCTCAGACCTCCCTTGCACATACTTCATTATCAACATTCTGCACCGACTTGGCCAATTTATTAAGGGTAAAAAAAACCAACCCTGCTTGGAGTGAGTCTTTTGGTGAACCACACGGTTTAGCTCAGATAAACAGAGGCCATTCGTTTGCTTTCACACCTGACAACCTCATGATATACGATCCTAATAAGATTAATCTCCTCCCTCCCCCATACACACACACTTTTGTTTTGTTTAGTGGCCTGACTTGGTGATCTTCTCTCATTCCCCTCATTGGGCACTTTTAATGCCTTTGGTTTCGGTTGGTGGTTAGAAGTAAAACAAACAAACAGTCAATCCCCCACCCCACTCCCAGGCCCTTTCTCATTCCAGGGGAACAAGATTAATATAACAAGAGATATAAAGTAAGCAAGGGAACCCTTACAAATGTTACAAAGCGGAATGGGCATAGAACAAATTCCTCTTTCATGCAATTTGCCTTGAAAAGCATTAAGCCCATGGGGAACCTGTGTCATCAAATCCATACTTTGTAAATTGTGTGGAGGGGAAACAAGCCCTGTACAAACAGAAGCATCAAATGAGAAATCTACAACTTACAGCTGACTTTGGTCTTACTGCCTTTTATGAGGTTTCAAATAACTCCTTTGCTGTGTCTAATCTCTGTACCTTAAAAATCGTGGGGAAAGTAATCTAAGTAATCTAAATTTGGCCTCTTTTACCTTCAGTAACAAACACTGATGCATAGCTTTGAAATATGACATACATTAGCACCTACACAAACTTTCTATTTTGAGCATATTCTCGTTTTATCAGCAATATGTTTCATGCGATATGACCAAACCTCAGTTTTTTGTTTTCTTAATTTTGTCCTATACCACTGATGGGGGTCCTTAGGAATATGAATTCTTTGGCAGGAAAGGGACAATACACATTTAGTTTAAAATTCCACTGTCTCCTGTCCTATGCTCAACAAGATGATGCAGCAAAAGGAACAGAGAGTCAAAATTCTAATAATAGATTTTTAGTGTCAAACTTCCAAGCAGATTCTGTCAGATATGTATTATTAGTATGGCTTAATTATGTTAATTGAAGAATATTGTTTCAGTGTGAGACCAAGTCTTCCTCCTGTCAATAAGCTGATAATACACACTGCCTATGTGTACAGACATGTTTACACAGTGGGCTGTCACTGCCCTACTTATGAGTTATAGGAATTATAAAACCTCTTATAAGAGCAGGACTTCAGCTGGACCAGGAAACCAATCCTAGTCCCATGGAACTCAGTGGGAGCACTGATACCCCTGGACATGGGTGATTGGGAACTTGTCACTGCAATGCACTAAACTCATGACTTTTTTTCCCATAAATATTTGCTTCATGGATAAAGAATTGCAAAGAATGTCTCATTTTAAAGGCTTGCCATTAACTATAAATTAGCAGTGGTGTTCTGGAAGAGATCTGCAGAGATGGCAAAACCGAATTTTGGAAGCATCAGATCTTTGTGCTGTTGCGTGCAGTGGGTTTAGAGCTCAGTTCTAATCCAGGATCCGCCTGGAGATCAAGTGAGATGGTGTGGTCACCGAGCTGCCATGCAGCACTTCCAGAAATATTAATTACGGTTGTAAACAGTGCTGCAAAATTAGGGATATTGCAGCCTCCCTGGGCATTGGATCGGCAGCCCAGCTGTGAAAATCACTTCCAGTCAGCTATCAATTGAGATGGAATGGCCATACAGCTGAATTGCAGTGTTTCCAAAAATGTTAATTAAGAGTGGGCTGCTGCTGTGAAGCAGCAGCTTTGTGGCCCTTTTGAAGCTGTTTTGCAGTTGTTGTAAGTACTGTGGCATTGTACCACTAAAACTAGTAGCCCTCTTCCTCCTTGCAAATTGTGGCTAAGGCAGGACTGTGTTGCAAATGTGGCATGCTTATATTTTGCTCAATATCAGCTCATCACTTAAATATCCAAATCTTTAATGTCATAATAACTTCAGCTGTTGTACCTGTCTCTTCGTAATTTTATCAGTTTGGCTGCAAAGAATTAGCACAGGTATTTGACTTTCACTGAGCTCAAAATAAAAACAAGAGGGCTAAATAGCCACAGAAATCCTGACACACACACACACACAAAAGGGAGAGAGAGTTTTCACCACTATTTATTCTGATCAGAAAAGAGCATGTCAGTGAACCTTTGGGGAATGTCATTAAACGAGATTTTTGTGAAAAATTGCTGATAGTTCCAGTTGACTGCAGCCAGAATAAGCCAATTGTAAGATCTCTGGGGTGGTATAGGATTACAGATTTTTTTTTTCTGTCTTGCCCTTTTCACTTTTGGACAGACTGTACGTAAATTCTTTGCACAAGTCTATATGCAACAGATGGTAACAGCAGAAATAACTGCTTGGTGTTAGGTTTAAAACTGGTACTTAGATGGGTTTATGGAAGAAAGTGTTGAAACAATGGGATAATTTTACTTAATGAGATCATTTTTATAAGGAAGAAGTTAGTCATTTAGAGCTGAGCTGCAGGAAAATCTGCATCATCAGCGGGTCTGTGGGAACGAGGCATGGGCATACTGATAGGCTGGGGTAAATGCTGGATATTTAAACTAGTTTAGGCCACACTGCCTGAAATCAAGCAATTTTTAATTGTTCTGCATTTGTGTGGACCCTGCAGCGTGTATAGGTAGTGACCAGAGACCAGCCCACATAAGGACTTATCCTGGTGTGTCCTTTCTGTGGTGGGAGTTCGTGCCCCTGATGCCTTGGTGAATATTTGGAGATGTGCTATGAAAGAAACCAAAGGTGCAGCAAAACAGCACTATTTGCAGAATACAAACAATACTCGGAGAAATAAACCCAAACCTTTGAGAATGGAGACAAACAAGAAATCCTTATTGCCCTTCCTTCATTTTGTTTCAATGCTTATTAAAAAATGCAGCATTAGCAACTCGTTTGAAAGCCCTGAGGTGGAAAAGGAACTTGGGGTGCGTGTCCTAGAGTTTAAATTCTTAGTTGCTTAGTAGTATCAGATTTTTCAGTTCTTCCCTTGTTTTTCACACTAATGCATGCTGGTACTCCCCTAAGAGCACCCGTGAGATGTGATGGCAAAGCCTGGACTTTGATATACAAGCTCATTCCTTTCCCAGTAG
Organism: Oxyruncus cristatus; assembly: GCA_013399855.1. Taxonomy (NCBI): domain Eukaryota; kingdom Metazoa; phylum Chordata; class Aves; order Passeriformes; family Cotingidae; genus Oxyruncus; species Oxyruncus cristatus. Next base: position 3,200,108 of record VXAY01006543.1, on the reverse strand, counting down.
CTAATGCAGATGAAACACAACCTGAAAGGCAGGTAGTAAGTTTTCAGATGGAGTTTCAGGGATGGTTCATTGGTGGTCTACAGAGTCAGCCACTTGCAGTTTTGAAAAAAGTGTTTCAAAAGATGGTTTATGTAGTAAGTGGTAAAATACAGCTTTAAATACAGCTTCTCTGATCTGTATGTGCTTTTGTACATTCAAGTTCTGTATGTCATATTTTGCTCCAAATATAGTGAGAATTGCACAAATCACACCCACATACCTTCCAAAGAGAAAGGAAAGCTTGTGGATATAACAATGCAGGTAATTTTCTTCTTAAATACCAGCTTATTCTGAAATAACTCTTGGCTCACAAAGAAGTTTCAGCATGGAGAGTATTTTTAAGTGCTAACTACTGTTGATAATTATTCCATTCATTGCTAATTATTGGTTATATTATTATTAGAGATTTCTTGTAATTATTACATTAGATAGAATCAGTGAGAAAGCAATGTACATCAAGAAGTTTACCATCCTGAATAAATCACTTGTTTGGCTTCAGGTGGTTACTTGTCTTTCCTTCTGTTTAGTTTTCTGAAGTAATAACAGTAGAAGTTAATTGGAGCAAAAACAAAGAATTATTTTTGTCTTCGAAAAAAAAGAAAAAAGGCACCAAACAAAGTTCCAGACCTTTAGAAGGAACAGAATATAGTGGTGTAGTCACAGTCTGAAAGAGTCCATAAGCCTAAAAGACAAATTTAGAATAGAACTAGTAGAAAGCTATTCTTCAAGAATGTTATTTTTCTGTTTTAATCACCGAAATTTGAAAATTCTTTTTTTTTTTTTTTTTGTGTGAGAATACAATTGAAAAGGAAAAATATAATTAAAATTTCAAAATTGCCGAGGGGGAAAGAGATCAGTTTTACAGAGGTTCCACCCACATGCTTTTCTCAGCAGGGCACTACAATGTCTTAACAAGTAAAGTGCAAGATGGAAACATGACATCATTAGGACAGTCTAATTAGCCTGTAATTTGTCCCAGAAAGGTATCTGGTTGCCAACTAATTGATGTAAACTGATTAACCCTTTCTCTAACATCCCATTCGCCACTTTTTTTTCACTTCCATAGAATATGGGAAGGGTCAGGACTCTGTTGTGCTACACACTGTGCAAACACAAATCAAAAAGACAATCCATACCCTGAAGAGCTTATAACTTACGTGGAGTAGGGGAGGTGATACCTGCATACAAAAAGGATTTAGAATGAATAGCTTAATACCAGTTAGCATGTTTGGCAGTGGTCTTACCCTAGCAGCAGCCGGACAGTTCTCAGGGCTTTCACAGACCTCAAAAAGGAAAAATTTAAGAAGGATTTGAAGACATATAATGAGGTGTCTCTAGAGGTGTTTTCTCCCAAGAGTCACGGTGTGCCACTGGAAAGGTGCCTGTTTGAAAAATATAACAAGTGTGTGCTGGAAGCTGGCATTATTGGCTCCTTGGAGCTGAGGTTCAGCATCCTGACAAAGAAAAAGAGATGATTGGTACACACGTATTATCTCTGAAGGGCCTTGAGCGTGAAGACAAGTAGCTTATGTTTGATGCAGGTTGGTGGGGGAGGGCAGCAGAGGGATGTAGAGAGAGAGGTGACGTGCTCAAAGCTGTGGGCTTAGGAAAAGCCCATTTATGGAAATATTCTGAAAGGATACGAGCAGGGCAAGGTTGTGTTTGTCAAAGCTGAGGAGAAAGATGTTTTGTTAATCACGATGCGAGATGACAAGGCTCTGGCCAGCGTAGACAAGGCTGTATTTTTGAGAAGTACTTCAGGCAGGGTCATCTTCACAGGTGAAGGCTGGGTTATGGGTCTGAGGAATAGGCAGATAGTGGTGATGTCCATGGTGACTAAACAAGAAGTAGTGTTGGGAGAGCCAAGGAGGACACTCGTTGCCCTGTCTGTTACCCTGAAGCTTGAGCTGGTCTCTAAATTTCTGTGTGGAAGTGCTGGGAAGAAATTTAACTGGGACAGGAGGCACATCTAGAGTAAACAGAGATCTATGAGGCACCAGTATGAAGATAATTGAATTTCCTAGCTGAACTGGCCCAGAGATGAGGGTAGGAAGAGAAAAATGGGTCCAACTGAGAAGGCAAAACCTTCACAGAAAGTTGAGAGGTGTCAGGATCAGATAGAGGGTGAGAGGAAAGCACAGAAGGTTTGTCATGACAGTCAAAGAATAGCAAACTCTAATGAAGAACATCATAGAAAACTGTGTCAAAAGAACGTTGGCATAATGAGCAGGGTATGGTTGGAGTTTGACTAAGAAGAGGTCACTGGAGGCTTTGGTGAGAACTGTGTCAATTGAGTGTAACGGGCAGAAATTAGATTAGGAACAGTTTAGGACAAAATGGAAGGAGAACTGACAGCAGCTATAAACAGCTTGTACAATGAAAATGAGAGGAAGCAGTGATTGGAGAGACAGGAGTGGGCTAGAGTGTGTATGTTTTCATTTTCAGATGAGAGACGCTACAGCATGCCCATATTGTGGTGGGAAAGAATCAGAAGAAGAGCAGTAGAAAGTCTGACAACTGTGCTGGAGTTGGAGTGCAATCTGATAGGGGAAACTCAGTGCAGCTTCAATATATCTGGCCCCTACATTAAAATAGCTGCAGGCAGCACATGCTTCTCTGTGTGAGAAGCTTCTTGTAGTACAAAGAAATAAGGATAAGATTCATAGTGTGCCTCATTATGTTCCCCTAGTTGTTGTAAGCAAGTAGGGTCTACCTGGGCCATCACTTGGTAGCAGAGGACTAAATCCTCTTTCTGTCATTGTAATTAACACTGAATTAGTTGGATATTTCAGTGCAGTCAGCAGGTGCTGTACAGGTACCAATTTTGCATTTTCCTCTATAAGCACTTTAAGAAAAATCTGCATTTTGAGGCATTTTTTTTCTGTAAATGAACTTCTGTCTTCCCTGGAGAAAACTCTCGTCTGTGCCAAAATAATGTTTCATATTTGTACAGGTAATTAAAAATGTTCATTCAAAAATGTCGGGGAAGTGCTGAAACATATTCTGTCTCATTTTCCTGCTTTTCATCACGCTTTATTTGGATTTTAAAAGTTTTCCTTGATTTTCTTCCTATCATTCTTCCAAAATGAAACATTAAAACGCAGAAGAGCAACTGAATGAAACTTTGATTTCTTGGGCGTTTTTTGTTTGGTTTTGTTTTGGTTTTTTTTTTTTCCTCCTTATATATTTATTTTTCCATCTGTCTCTCCAGGTTACCTGTACACGTTTCAGGTTTTTAAAGTTTGAATAGTGATGCACAAAACACCAGCCAAAGGCTGGAGATCCATCTCCCCGAGCCAGAGGTTACATGCATAAATTCATGTCCATCACGCTCTGAATAAATTCTTTTGTTTATGCAACAGTCTGCGCAAGCACAACACACTTGCAGCTGAGCACCAGTTGGTTTACAGCTTTCTGTGCCATTCTCACTTCTGGGTGGGGGGTTGAGTGCATTGAACCCCACAGCTGGTAAAACCAGTCCAGTGTGAGTTGATTTGCATCTGAAAAGCCCCGGTTCCAAAAGGTGCTGTGACTTGCCTTGCACTTGCATGTGTAGGTTGCTAAGCGCAACCCCCGGTGTGCACAACTTTTGGAGCACTATTGCTTGTGGTGCTGCGAGTGAAAAAATTTACAGGGAGGCTTAGTATCCACTGAAACCAAAGGAAAGATTCCCGCTGATGTCTCTGAGCGATGGCTCCGCTCCTGAAGTTCAGAGGGTTTGCCCATGTGCATTTTCAACGCAGGCGTGTGTGAATGGAGTTTTTCTGTTTTGCTGTTAGAATTCGCTGTGTCTCGTTGCGAGCAAAAATGACATTTTTCTCATGACGAGTAAAGACAGGGTTGACAAGAGGCGTGATCTCCCTTCTCTTTGTGCCGGCTTCACAAGGGCTCGCTCGATGAATGAGTTTACTGCTGCTTCTGATTCACAGAAATACAAGTGAGAGGGGAACAACGGTTTAAGGCAGAATACAGTTGTACTCTAATTTTGTAGAATAAGTGCTGTTTCAGTAGAATGTTTTTGATCCAGAACCGCTTTGAATAGATGGCGGCTCTGCTTTCGTGATTTCTTAACACTCAATGTTTTGGGAGGATGGAAATGAACCCTTGGGGTTGGGCTGATGCAGGTCCCTTGTGTTGAGAATGTTGCAGAAGCAACAGGAAGAACCTTTTAGCAGACACCTAGGGAGGTCTGCAGATGGAGAGGCAAAAACCAGTGTCTTACTGGAGTCTGAGAGACACGTTTCTGGTTTCCCCTGCGATCTCGCCTTCCTTGCCAAAACACAAAAGGCCATAACTGAGCACATTTCATGCGCAAATACTTCATCAACTCGGCGCCATCTGAGCTATTTCACATCTCCTCCCCTTGCTCCAAACTGATATATGTGGCTCACTACATTTAAAATGAAAAGTCCTCAGACAATTCTAATCATATTGTCAGTCAGATAGTCATCTTCTGAAAGGGGATCCTTCACCTTTAAGAATGCATGTACAATAGTGATATGTAAGCAGCTCAAAGACTCAATACCCCTTTTTTCTGCAAAGCAAGGCTGGGTTAGGAAAAAATCAATATGTTAGAAGTAAAGGTCATACAAGGAAAAGTGACATGAAACAGTCTTCATGAAGGATATTGTTCCCTTAGTTCTGTTTGAAGTTTTCTTTACCCTTGTGCTAGCCTGAGAACAAATATATTTTGTCCTAGAATAGAAACATATTTTTATTCACCTTTTAAAAAAAAAATCTGTATTTTAAATATTTGTCTATTAGGGCATGTTCCCATTTTAGCTTGTTTTGTTTTTGTCCTGTGGGTGAAGTAATCCTTGGAGAAAAGAATATTGTGTGTCTGCCATCCCACTGCATTTGCTGGTCAGGGTTCCTTTAGAAATGGAAGTATATAATGCACACAAATGTATTTGCCTATCTTTTTAACAGTTCTCAATTTACTTTTCAAGTGGGCCAGATGCAATACTATAGCTCTTACAAGGGTCAGGAACATCTCCTTATTTCCCCACACTCTCTACTTATTGCTTGGGTATAGTTTTAAAGTAGTCCATGAACCCTTTTCATTCTTGCAACACATTTACCCACAATTAACAATCAAACCATCCTTCCTTCATTCAGGCTCCCATTCTCTCTCTGCCTCATTTTCCCTGCCTCTCTCTTGATCTGCCATTGTGCCGAAAGCTGTTTGTGCCATCGCAATCTGCCCTCCTTACCAGCCACACAAGGATGGGGAGGGGGAGAGAAAAAGCACACAGCATTCAGGCACTGAATAGCAAATTGCTCTTGAGTGTCCTTGCTTCCCCCAGCGCTCCCCCTTCCTTCAGAAGGACAAGGGGGCCCCTGAAAGCAACTATACATTTTGCTTAGTGCACTTGAAAACAAGCGTTTCACACCTGAAGCCTTTCACGGCAGCCCAGAAGCACCCCTTCAAACCACTTAATTGCCAATTGCTTCTGAGCTCGTTGTGAAAGTCCATTATGTCAGGCAGCTCTATGGCGAGTGACAAAGTATGGGGAATGAAAGAGTCCTCCTTGCAGGGCCAGCGCAGTCCTAAACCCCCCAGTTCATTGGTTTGCTTGCTGTTAACAGTTACTGGCCACAGTCAAAGGTATGCCAAAACCTCTATCTTCTATTATTATTAGTTTTTTTTACATGGAAGATGCTGTTTTCCTTATGTTCTCTCACATGTGTCTGTATGAAAACATATAAGCAAATTTTGGATGTGGCTGGGGAAGGTTTCTTCACACAAACTTCACCTGTACTTGTGGACATCAGATTGTATCACTATTCTGCTAATTTTATATTTTTTTCATTAGTGATGTAATAAAAACCCAAAAGGAAATAGGAAAGTGATGCAATGATTTTCGAGGTAGAAGCTGGTTTCTTGGGTATTAAGGAAAAAGCATGCAGGTAGTCACTTAAAGGAGGAAGGGAAATCACCTTGAAGATAAGTGAAATAGATTATTAATAATAATAATAATAATGAAGGAGATAAAAGAAAGTCTTAGGCTGACTCTCAGCTGTGAAGAACTGTTTGGAAATCCTCCTTGTAACTATGATTCTGGGGAGACTTGGTTAGTGTTTGAGCTGAGCCAAAAGTATATGGATATAACTTGATACATCAAGGCAGGTGTTGCAAATATTCCCTCTTTTCATTTGAGTGTTTATAATTAATTGGGTTTATGATCCAGTTTGGCCTCGTGGACTCAGCAGAAAACCTTCCTCTGATTCTCAAAAGTTCTTGGTTTTGCACTCTCACTGCTCACTTTTGTATTCCTACAAGGGAGATACTCCAGTGAACTAGTTTACTGAATTGTGAATGAAATTCAGGCTAATGCTTGTGAATATTTGCAAAAATATCAAAGCTGGTTTATTCAAAAGATTGTGTGCATAGTATGAACTTGACTCTAAAAGCATCTTTCTGACCTCTGATGGAATAGGAATAACATCATCTGACATGATGTCAAATCACAAATAACCAACACACCTCGCACTCAGATTGTTAAATACAGCCAACTGATTACTGAGGAGCTGCAGATCTAAAGAAATGATTTTAATATTCTTTTGAATAACAAGTTCAAGGAAATTGCTCTTTGCATATAGACAATTCATGGGTCAAAAAAGGGGTAACATTAATTGCTTAAACTGTTCATTATGAACTAATCACCCAGCTCTAATTAACACCTTTTAGTGGATTTTAAAGAAAAACAACATTACATAAACAGATGCAATGTAAACTTGACTAAATACAGCACTCTTAAAGACAAGTAAATTCTTAGAAATGGATTTTAGAGTAGTATTAAAACATGTGTATAAATATGTACTCAGTTTAGGCTTACATTTATTAAATGCAGTAAGGCAGAATGATCTCAAAATTGTGAAGTCATAAAATGTATCTGAAGCCTTTTTGCAATTCAAACTTGTATTGCCCCGACACTCCCAATATACTTTTTAAAAATCTGGTAATTCTTGCTTATTGATTGGCTTTACAGAGATCTTGTTTTTCAGTATGGTGATCTATGAGGTACTTCCAATAGTTTAATAACTATATTACCAGATGTTTAAAGACAGACTGATTTTCATTCATCATTAACAAAAACACCCCCTGAGTGTTGTGCTACAAAGGCAATAAGTAAATTAAATAATTTAGTAAATTTAATTAGTAAGAACCTGTCACGAAAACGAGGCCATCAGATATTCCAAATGGAGGTAGAGCTGTTGATATCCACAGAGTCCCCTGAACTACACCTGCTGAAATCCAGGCTACACTTTGAGTGTGTGTATCCTGTTTTGTCAGTTAGAGCTACACTTGTGTTAAAGAACTCCCCAAAATGACTATAGAAGCTGGTCATTTGGTAATTTTTGCTCATCTAGTAATTTTTTTTTTTTTTTTTACTTTTCCAACAAGCTGTATGTCTGCTGGGCTGATTCCTTTATAAAACTTGGTAGGTCCTTTCATCTGGCACAGTGTAGGGCTGCAGAAATTTTGTCACTCAGCATTTGGCACAAACATTCAAAGTCCCCCGTTCAGTGCCCTGATGAAAGAAAACGTGTAAAACGTTGGGGTTAACATTTAGTGTTTGCAAGGAAAATACTGAGTGTCATAAAGAAATAATTGAGAATCTTCTCTAGGACCTCTCTTAGAAAAGCCCCTTCCATTCTCAAGGTGCAAATCACAGGAGGACACAAAATGTGATTTTTCTGAGCAGGGATCACTTCTCAGACAGCATTATCTTCCTTTGCTGCAAGAACACACATTCATCCCTCCTTTTCATCATACTCTTTACAGCAATTAGACATTTTCCTATATATTTCACACTGCTATGTAATTTTTTCTGACAGCTCATCAGCCTCTTTGACACATGACCTGTAATGGCATCCTTGTTTTTTGAGATGTTTGTTTGTTTTTTTTTTTTTCCCCTCACCAGAAGATGTGAGCAGATATTATCATAGATGCATAAGGCCTATCAGTCATTTTTTCAGAAGGTATCCAGTAATAGAGCAATACTGTTCCCTCTCCGCCCACTTGTGATTTTTTTTTTCTTAACAATTTCCCTCAACTCCCTGAAAATAGCAGGTGCTTCTCTTCATTCACCTCCGCTTCATCCAGCCCATCTGTCTGATTCTTCTATGAGAAAGATTAATGGGACATAACTCACTTCATCTCATGGTTTTTAACAGATCAGGGCGGAGGGGTAGGTGGAAATTCTATCCAATTTTAGATAGATGTTTCATGATGAAGACCTGATGACGATATCGCAGCAGTAAATTTGGGATCTTTCAGAGTGTTGGTCTGTTTCCAAAGTATTTCACAGGCTTGTGTTTTGAATGTCACCATAAGTAAGTTGCTCTCTACCCATCCATCTCAAAAGCCATCACTACTGTACCAATTAGATGCCTTGAGTGTAGTTGTGATAATATTGCTTCAGCTTCATAAAGTTAAATACACACTGATCCCTTACTTGCCCTGCGTTCCCATGCGAGTTCAATCTTAGCAGGAGTGTTTGAAGGGGTTGTGGGGTTTTTTTGCTTGAAACATATTTTTAAGTACCCCTTTTAAGAAAACCCTTTTCCCCTTCTGATATACCTCTGTCTGTTTTCTCTCGTATCGTAAACCTTGCCATGTAAGTCATCTGTTTTGTTGTTGTTGTTAAATTTTATGACTTTGTGTTGAGTACTGCTTTGCTCTGATTGTGGCCCCTTAGAAATAAATGGAAGCACATGAGTAGGAAGATACCTCTGTGTATTCAATATGACATACCCTGACATCTGTTACTGCCCAGATCGACACTCAGCCTCTCCTACAGGTCTTTACTGGTATTTTAGTTAATGTTATTTTCTGTCCCACCCTAGTAGAGGCTCAGCAAAAGAAATAACTCCTTGTCCAAAGGAGAAAACCAATTCATTTGTTGTTTTTGTGCAAGTTTACAGCAATGCACGTGCATCAGACCTAGGACACATGGTTCATTCTGGAGGTGATACTTTGCTTTCTCTTGGTGCATCTGTGGCAGCTACTAAAGCTGGCAACTTCACATGTAAATGTGAATTATGTAGAGCTTAGGTTTGACTACAGAAACGAGCATGGTTGCATGTGAACATGCTGCACTTGCAAGGGCAGAGAGAGCACACTTTTGAAGCTGTAATCAAGTGCATCTTGAAGATGTTGCTGTTTTGCCACCCCCTTGAGAACTTAGCCCTGAAAATCTCATTCCTGCATGAGAGTTTAGAACCGCAAAGTCTAATTTTCTATCTATACTTCCACCAGTCTGGTTTATAAAGAAGAAAATGGTCTATATGTATACTCTACAACCTTTTGAAATCCTCTTTGCTCTTTGAGTATTGCCCAGAGTGTAAATGAATGCGAAATTTGGCTTTAATACTTCAAATCTGTTCACATCCACGAGGCTTGTCATCTTTGTGCCACGTCGTAGAAGAAAGCTGCCCTACAAGAGCATTACCAAAGAGAATCCCCAGGGTAGTTCAGTATCTGCACAGAGGCAGATGGATTGGCTGTAGTCTGTGATGCCAAACCAGTGTCTCCAATAATTTTTGATTTAACATAACAGGCACTCCTAAGATGAAGGGGATAAGCAGCTACCTGAAGGCTGCTCTCCTCTAAGACTGCTCTGCGTCGTCCCTCTAAGGCTGGGAGCTTTCTGTCTGTACCCCTGGTTCCAAACACACATCTGTCACGTTTCCTCTGAGATCTTCCAGTTCTTAGTCCTGTAGTTTTCTGTGCAAGGATGTGTTTCTCTTTAGGCTGCCAATGACAGCATGGCAGTATGCTGATTTTCTTCAATATGATGCTGTGTGATAATAAAGGTTTGAGACTCTTGCTCTGTGTGGGAAGAGGAAAAACTTCGGCATAAAACTTTGTCGCGTATTAAAATATTCAGCACTCTTGGATCCTCTGCTTCTAAAAAGTAAACAATGGGGAATAAAGCACTCTTGCAAAGTAGTAGGTGTTAGGAAAACAAGATTGACTTTACTGAGAGACAACTGGTGATGACAGTGTGCTATATCTGTCTTTACATCTCTTAAATTCTCTTCTACTTGAGTTGGCTCTTGAAGTGAAGCACATGCTGCTTACAATGTGTACGGTGCATTGTGTACTTTGAGTTTGTCTTATTTTTCTTTTAAGAAAGAAAACAGGGATGAAATCTCACCACTAAACACAGAACTTTGAAATTCCAGCAGTCCCCTCTTACTTCTTTGTGCTGTGAAGGGTGATGCTTACTGATCCAATCCAAGTGGCAGAGATAGAAGTTCCCAAAAGGTGAAAGCCACCAAACTGTGAGCATAGAAAAACTCTGAAAGACCCAAGGCTTCTGTGTCCTTCAGAACCTCAGTGTTCCTGCTTACATGGGACACCTGAAACATGCTACGAGTTGTCTGGTGTTCAAAGACCTCAGTACCAATAACCAGAAGACACTATTGACATAAATAACCTTTCCAATACCCTGACAAGAACATGAAGTTTTCTTTCTTTGACAAACCTTCTGATCTGGGCCAAGGTTAGAAAAATCACATTTTAAATCAGTGTGCCACGATATTAGGGGGCAGCAGCACGTGGTGTGCTGTTGTTGGGGTCTGGACCAACTTCGGATATAGAATGAAGTTAAAGTGCCAGTGAAAATCACTTTTCTGATTAAAACTGTGTGTTTTGGGATAAGTGTTTTGCCAGCAAAACTATCAAACTTTGCAGGTAAACATATGATTTACATGGAATAAAATAATTTATTTGTCTATACAGATATGAAAGAAATAGAACATATTCCTGGATCCAGGAGTTTGTGTTTTTTTTTTAAGCAGTCTCCAGTGAAAACAGCGAATTACTGATGTAAAGAACTTTGATTAACAAGTTTGCATTACTTAGAAATTTTAACTTACATCTAAAGAGGAAAAATAAATATTTGGGATATTGAAGTTGTATTGATTGATTTACTAAAGTTGGTACCAGGCCATATTGTGGCCATAACCTATGCTGTAATTCTGAAACTCCTCAGTGTTAACTTCCATATATATAATATATTATTAAAAAAATAATCTTCCAGTTTTTGTGTTGGCAGAAGTCTTGAAAGTCCCCCAAAGGAATTTTTGCTCTAGAATGCTCCCTAGCATCATCTGGCTCTTTATTATAAGCACAGAATTAAAAACCTTTAATTTAACAAAACAACTCCTCCAGAGAGTCAAAAGTGCTTTAAAATAAACATGGCAAATTCTGTATTTGTTCTCTATTAGGAAATTAGTACTGAGTTTAAGGTAAAAGTGAACAAACACAGCCTATATATTCAAGTTCTGTGGAAAGGATTGGTGCCAGTGGGAGCTTATGGTTTGAAGTAGTTTAAGCTACATTTAAAGCCCAGTGTACGAGAATATTGTGCTCTTTCTTAGAATGGTCAACTCTAGGTGAATGTAAATGAGGTGTTTAGGTATTTGGTAACTCATGGTAGTTGATGCCAACAACAGCACATGCTCCAAGTCACGGTCATATAAAACTGAATATTTCCATAAAAGTTTGTTGAAAAGATCCTTTGAGGCTTTTGCAATACAAGTCTAAAAGATGCAGTAAATCACTATTAAAAAAGGTCAAGGGATGCTCATTAGGGGAGGGGTTTTTAAAGGACTGTATTGCTCTTCACACTTGTAATCTACAGCATAGAGACTTTGTTAATGCAGAAAACTTCCTGAATTCTGTTTGAAATATTTTTTCATTTGCTGTAATTCTCTAATTTTTAAAACTCACAATTTAACATGTTAAGATTTATAAAAATGAACATTAAAAAAACCCCACCTCTTCCTGAGGAAGTATCCTGGTTAATAGACTTCAGCTTAAACTAGATCTGAGATTTTTGCTCCTTTTTTGCATCAAAGATGTTGGTTCTCTTAGAAGGTTGGTCATTTGTGCCTCTCAACAATATGACTTTGGTTTCTCTGGCAGGAAACTACAGGTCTGTAATTTAAATTCAGATTTTTGTCTCATTGTGTGTACATTAGGAAGTGTGGGTCTATTGCCTGTAGAAGGAAAAGTGAGACTCAGCAGATGTTTTAAATCACCACACTATTGGCATTTAAAATGTTTGGAACAACTATAAGGAGTAGAGGAATCAGAGCTAAAACTGTGCAAAAGTACTTAAATCAGGGGGAAGAGTGTCAAGAAAGGAACAGAGGATGTTTTCCTTGGAGTATTTGTTTTCAGCATGAAATTCCTGATCAAGTGTACACGTAATTTATCTTTTTCTTCATTCTCCGCCCATCAATTTTTCTTCCCTTTTTTTTTTTTCCCCCCTGCAATCTGGGCTTGACTGATGCTGTGTTTCTCAGTATTCCTGACCCCATGCAGCAGCTCAGGAGTGGTGGTACAAGTTTTTAATGTTCTGCAGGGGAAAACTTAATCAGCAAAATAATCATCTTCCTTGCAGTGGAGAGGAAGAAAGGGGAACTCGGCATGCATGACAGAACATGCGTGGACCACCAGAAAAGCGTGGTGAGGTTGGAAGGTGTTAGAGCTCTTTTTCAGAACAATCTGATCAGATGGCGAATGTCTAAAAGGAAAAGGAATCCGAAAAGGGTGTTGAAGTGCCAGAATGCACCAGCTAATAACTTTAAATAGTTCATTGAGTCTTCCGGAATTTTTTTTGTTCTTCTTCAGGAATAATCTGCTTACATCGTTAAGACCTCAGCTAAGCTCAGTAACACAAATTACCAGATGTTGTATCCCCTAGTTTTTTTCCATCAAAAGACCAACCACCAAGCTTGTTGAAAGAGAGAGGTCATTGTCCTTCCCTGGCAATAAAACTATTTTTGCAACTCCTAAGAAATGAAATGAGAATACCTTTCAGCTGTAGAGGGGATCCTATCTCCTACTTCTTCCAAGTTTCCTAGTTTGGCTTTGTTATTTTCTAATAATGCACTCATGTGTAAGCTAATAATGTGAACAGAGGGAAAATGAAGAGTTTAAAAAAAAAAAAAAAAAGACAGAATGAATTAGGGCAATTGAGGTCGCTCTCTTTCATTTTTGCTGGAAGGATTTTAGCCCTAGTTTTTACCTTATCGCTTATTACACAATTTATGATAAAATGAGATGTGATTCCATTCTTATTGTTGTGCTATAGCCTATTGAACATGCATATATAGAATTCATTTCAAATTTAAACACTATCTTAATTATAAATTGAATAAAATGGACAACCTATCAGATTCCCTAAATTGCATTCTAACAAATAATTTCATTTTCCATTACTTTTCCACCAATGATATACTGGGCATAACAATGTTGAGTATACACCCTGTTCCTCTACTTTAATTGTGCCAGAGATTTTGCTGTGTGACAACTGTTTCTCTGTGGGCATGTGTGTGGCTTGCCATTTGTTCCATAAACTGTTTTTTTTGAGATTTTTTTTTTTAGTAAGGCTATATAAAACCTTAGGAAAAAATATATATACGTTTTATTTTGTTTCGTCTTTTAAGTCTTATTCTACCACAGGCATTACGATTCACAGCTTGTAGTTTAACATGCACAGCTTGGCTTGAATGAGGTTATTCAGTTTTAAAATATACGTACAACACAGATTCCATAAGGATTTTTAATGTATGTAGGAGCTGAGGTCAGAAGGTTGTCCATATCTACTCTGGAATTTGAAAGATAGTAGCAAAACAGATCTAACAAAATAACTGATATCTGTTCATAACTCTGCTTTTGCTAAAATAATTTGGAATTTAGATCATATTTTCTGTAGTAAAACAGCCTTGTAGAATTAAAAAAAATATGCATAATAAAGACATGAAAAGGTTTAGTGGCATTTTCTACTAACTTTTTGGAATTACTTTTGGAATTAGTATGTGAAAAAATTATTATAGGGAGTAAAAACACCACAAATTATACCATCAGGAAAAGGACAGTAATAAGTGTTGGCTGCTTTATATGACCATGACTTTTTAATTCTATATATTAAGCCTCAGATTTTAACTTAACATTACCACATACTTCTACTACAGTATCTCAAAAATTGTAGTGATAAAATGTATGAAAGATTTGACTTTGTGATACTGTTCACACTTTCTAAACAAACTTCTGTGTATGTTAAGATTTCCAATGTATTCCAGCCAAATATAGACTCTTTTACACCTGGCAAAAGATTGATTGTATTTAAAAATAGCCAAACATCTGCTTTTTTTAATATGCCATTTATAATTTATTTAGATGTTATGTTTCATTTAGCTTCAAAAAGCAAATATGCCACTGTAACCCTGATTTAACAAAGGATTTCTGAAAAGTTGTTGTACTTCCCATATTATTATTTTTATAGATAATTAAATACTATTTACATGCTAAATTCAAAGAGGTTTAGCAACATTTGTTTATTAAATTTTTTCGAGTCTAAATAAAGTTAAGTCACTTGAGAAAAGGTTGAGATTTCCATGAAAACCAAAATTGGACAGTAAACAGAAATAATAAATTTGGATGTTGCTATTTTAGCATGTTTTTCACATCATAAAGAAGATTTTACTCAAATTCCTCTTTTCTTTAACTTTCCTTTAAAAGTATATTTTGTTTTATTTGAATTCCTTCAGCTTTTTCATGGCATAAATGACTTACAGATCTGTGTGGTGTTAAACTGGCAAAAATAAATAAATAAAATACTTGTTGCATCTCAAAGGATATTTATTCCCTTCCAAAGTTTGCAAATAAGGCGTAAAATCAAATAGTGCCTGAGGAATTCTAGGAACAAGTTGAAGTATCCCAGCAATGTAGCAGTGAGGATATTGCTGAGCTGTACACACAATACTATTCCCTTTAATATTTTGTACTTTATGAGTCTTTATCCACCACAAAACCTACAATTTTTAGCCATTTCCCCCCAGTTGAAATGACTTGCTATCGCCGTAACTCGATCTGTTATCTCCCAAATAGTTTCAACTGTGTTAATGTGTGCATGTACTTCCCCTCCCCCCCCCCCCCCCCATCTTATCAGGCTCTCGGCAGCATTTGTGATTCATAGCAGTCATCAAAGTGATAATAAACTCATTCACAATACTAACAAACATGGGGCTCCCAGTTATTTACGAGGCAAATTCACTGCGATGCTGGGCAGTGGAACAGGGGAGAATCAAGATGGTGTTGATTGATAAATTGACAGGTTAATTTACAAGTGGATAATAGGAGTTAGACCCAGAGGGAGCGACAGCAGCCCCTGCTCTAGCTTGGTTGCACTGCCATCTGTCTTGTGCCTGGGAATCTGCAGGAGCAGGTCCACAGCTTCCGAAATTAAAGACAAAACCCCCTGTTTACGGCAATTTTAATTCGCTGTCTCACACAGCCCACCGGCCACCCCTCCCTCCTTCCGCCTCCCCGCCAGCCAGATGACTTGTACCTACAGAAATGCCAGCAGCCCCTCGTTACTTAAAATGTTAAGTGTTTCTAAGGTCCTGGAG
This sequence comes from Oxyruncus cristatus, assembly GCA_013399855.1. Classification (NCBI taxonomy): domain Eukaryota; kingdom Metazoa; phylum Chordata; class Aves; order Passeriformes; family Cotingidae; genus Oxyruncus; species Oxyruncus cristatus. The sequence goes on along the minus strand of VXAY01006543.1, from coordinate 3,184,634 downwards.
TAGTTTCGCTTTGCTTTTAATTGAGAAAAGATAAATATTTTTGTAGGTCATAATAGTATATACAGTTCTGTGCTTCTTGCATTGTTTGAAAAGTGATAGTGCTGTTTTCTGTTTCATATTCACCTGAAATACGTATTTTTTTTAAAGTCATTGAATGAAATAAAACTTTTACCCTATTTTATGATTAACTATCTTTTTTTTCTCGAAATACATAGATTTCACTGTTCCATCTGGCCAACAGGAACGTAACTATTTCTTCTATTTAGTTGGGAACACTGAATAACTTCTGGGAGTCTCCTCATTTTTGTAATCCCTGGGAGCCATTTTTATGGCAATCAATCACTGTTTTTATGTCATTAAGCATTTAACTAAACTGGTTGTTGGCTTCCCCACAATGACCTGAAATTTCATGGAATTCAAGATCAAGGAACAGTTGCCATTATGTGTCTTTGAAGTTAATATGTTCCAGTCTTGCATTTTAGCGTTAGGAAAGTTTTATTGGGAAAATAAAAGGAGTGGTCAGTAAGACAGTTTTCTTTTTACAGTAAGTGTTAAATGCTGGGAAAAGTGTTTTGTTTCAAATACCCTGGATGTTTCTGCTGTGGTTGCCAATGTTCATCAGCTGCCCTGTGTCGCCAGCCCAGAGTGAGCTCAGAACTGGATCTCAAAATCCGGTGATAGGATGTGCTGATGTCTCCTATTGTTGTCCTGTGTTAGCAAGTGTGTGTTACACTTTTGCATGCGAAATCCTGGGAATATGAGTTCTGCAACGCCCAGTGAGAGCGGGAATCCTGGGAGTTCGTTCTGCAGCTCAAGATCCGAATTGGGTACAAAGCACAGCACTTGAGCGTCTGCTGATTTTGTTTTCTCTGTAACTGCTGTTAAATTAAGGAATACCCAGCACACCTCTTGGATCTGGGATTCTCTTTCCAGTTGTTCCTGGAGCCCCAGCGGAGAGGAGTAGATGCTGGTGGGCTTGCACAGAATGCTAATTGTCTCTGGTGAACGGTGGTGATTCGTGATGCTCTAAATGAAGTTGTGAAGGCATTCAGGGGCAAATCCTTTCCTCCACGCCTGGCCCAAACGAAGAGGCTTGACGCGGGGGAACTCCGTGGGGAGCAGGGGAAGGGATAAACCTTCCCGTGCACGGGCCAGGGACCAGCTTAGCTGTAGTCTCCAAGCTACAGGCACCTCCTCTGTGTTTTTGCCTGTCTGTCACAGGGTAAATCGCTGGCGGATCTGCACAGTAACAGAGATCCTGGCTCTGCTATTGCTCCCGTCGACGCGGTGTCAGCAGAGAGGACTCCCTGCACACCATCAGAGCAAACAGTGTCCTGATGCTGTGCTAAAACTCTTCAGTGAGACAGTGGCGTTTTCTGATGCTTTACTGATCAGCAAAGTGTTCTCCCAGTTTCATGAGGCTGAGCTGCTCAGGAACTTGCATCTGTGGCAAAACTGAAGCACTTGTTTGGAAGAAGGAAAAAAAAAAAAAGCCACCCAGACTGCAGAGGTGAAACCCAGTATCTCCTGTGCACAAAAACCTGCCAACCAAAGTTTTTAAAAGATAAAGCACGGGGAAAGTTGGGCTCTTACAGGAAGAAACTTAAAAAAATCAAATAATTTTCTAGTCTTTACTGAGGAGTTTGGAAGTTATTACTGGTATTTATAACAAAGTGCTACCAGTTGAATTCAGCAGTCTGTCAATCTCATCCTGCCCATCATTGCAACTGGGGAGTTTTCCTTAGTTTATTCAGGTCATTTTTCTGTGCAATGATTTATTTGGTAGAAGAAATTAGCTTTGTTGCACGGAGTCATTCAGTTAAAACCAGAACGAAAACCAGTATCTGCCGGGGAAGACAAATATTCATTTACTTTATTGAGGTTTTTCTTGTTGTTGTTTAACAAAAGCACAAAGATAATCTTGACACATGATCACGGGAAAGAAAAACTAAGTTTTAAAGCAGCAGGTGAGATAAGGGTTCACATGACAGGAGTTTGTGCAAGTTGGTGTGAATCATCCTGATCTACTGCTTTACTTGATGGGCTTTGCTGGTCTTCAAGCATGGGTTTAGTGCCCTTTTCACCTGTTTTGTACAGATTGTGGGCTATTTTTTTTGTTGTAACTATCTGTTGTGGTATTGAACTTATTTAATTCAGGGTCTTTTTCATGCCTTTGATTTCCTTTGAGCCACCTGGACAGTGACAGGTTTACAGAGTCATAGATTATAATAGTAATTAATCTTAGAAATTAATTTTAAAACATTCTGATAAAAGTCTTTTTGCAAATATATTGAGTATGAAGAATGTAGTAAGAGCAAGGGTGACATTTGGCCCTGATTTTTGTAATCTAATGTGAGAACTGTGAATGTCTAAAAAAAGTCTGTGTGTATGTTTATATATACATATATATATGTACAGATGTACATATATATATATAGCACAGATTTGTAAATGCTCCCAATTCTCACCTAAGTTCAGGTGCTTTTTTTTTTTTTTAATGCTGCAGCACAGGGCTACAAAAATAACATGGAAAGAGAGGAGGTGCAGATGCATTTAAATCCCTCTGTTTCCTGGACACACATAACCATAGTGAACGACAGGTGAGTTACAGGCAGAGAATATTTAGACCCATTGATTTTCATTATTACTTCTTTCTCATTCCATATGTCACATCAAAGCCATGGCAGTGCTCTGTTTGGAAAGGAGATCAATGCAAGGAGATCGGACTGATCCTTGCTATTCAGGAGGAGTTTCCAGATTCAGTGGGTGACACAGGATAAAGGTGACCCTGGATTTTCTGTGACTGTTTTCTAAAGTTTAGCTAGACAGACTGCACAAAGAGGAAAACAAAACAAAAAGCACACAGATCCTGGCTTTGTACAAAAACTATTCTCTTAATTGAAGCTTATTGAAAAACTTAGATATTCTTTTCAACTACAATGCTGGAAGATTGTCTTGACTTCTCTTTATTATTCTGAACCATTTCAAGTAAAAGTGCACATCTCTCCTCAGTAAACATAGTTTATGAATCAATCCATGCAAATAATGCTTTCTTCAATTGTGCACTTCCTAAAATAACATGTTGACATCAAATCATCCTGTTTTGAAGAGTTTGTAATAATAAATAATAATCAATGCTGCAGACTGAAGGATGCATCAATTATATTTATTTTACCCACAGTAGAGACTCTCTCAGTTGTATATTTTTCTCCAATAATTTTGCACATTTTATTGTAAAGTGTACTTCAGTCTAATTGGCAATGTGGCTACTGACTGCTGATTGAGACAAAATTACACTTTGCCTGAAACAAAAATTGAGTTCTATTATGTGAAATATAAAATATTGCCATAGTCTTGCAGGATTATTCTAGAATGTGGTTCAGCAGGGACAAAAGAGAAGTGAAGAACAGGTAGCGTAAAGAAATAGAACTTGATGCAAAAAAACCCCTCATAAAATGTTGCTTAAACTCAAATTTCAATCAAAAGGGAATTAAATTTGTCAGAATTCAAATCACAACGGAAGGAAATTTGGCAGATTATCGACTTTACGGGGGGGGGAGCCTAATTTGGAGATTAGGAAAGAAATTTAAAGGATTTTTTTTTTTTTTCAAACTATCCACAGTCTACTTTAGTGACTAGAAATTATTTTAACCTTTAGTGTGTGAGAGTATCTGAGAAAGAGTGAAAATTTTAGGGTATTTAGGATCAGTATATAATAGTAAACAATAAACAGAACTAGCGTTTCATGGAATTGTTGGTTCTTTTCAGAGTTGAAGTACGTCTTGAATGTGGTATTACAGAAAAGGGGACTGCAGCTTTAATAGCTCTGTCCTCAATTATACAGATTTCTGGGGATGTTTTGAGGGGAGAAAAGATCAGAGATGTCACCAGAACTGAACAAAAGAAATTCCCTTTCAGAGAGCATAAAATTCCCCTCCAGTCTCTGTCCTATTTTGAGCCTTTAAGAAGTAGTATTTGAGCCCATGGGGAGCGACTGCTTGCTAACTTGTAATTTCATATGATTTGAAATGTGGCACCTGCTGGCCTCCTATGTGGGATCACTTAGGAGAAACAGCAACTATCTGTAAGACTGGGCTGTGTAGCCAGTTATCTTGAGCTAAAAATCCCTTTTCACATTTGTCTTACATAGCATCGCATAGGTGGGGGGTTATTTTTAGTATTGACTGCCAATATGTAGATGCAATTTTGGTAAAACTGTTCTTTACTTTGGGGAAGTCAAAGTTCCTGTAGTACCTTATTCAACTAAATCAAATGTTAGAGATAAGGACCAGATCATAATATTATCTGCTTAGCTCTGTGGAGCAGTGGGCTGAGGTATGGAAGATGCAAAACAAGTTATCAAATCAGACAAAGGGCCCTAATTAAAACATGATTGCTGAGGTCTACGAAAAATACAATTAAGTTGTAAGCCAAAGAAAATGAGGTGGCAAAGTTAATGTATTTGCCATTTATCTCGTGAGATCGCAGTTCAAAGACTCACTTTCAAATCCTACAGGATCAGCTCTTTCAGATCCTACAGCAGTCCACTAGATTTAAAATTAGATTGGACTCATGCAAAGATGTAATGTGTGAATTTAAAAAGGCCACTCTGCAAATAAAAATAGCACACTGGCTGTCATTGCTGAACATCTTCCCAGGATGCAGCATTCAGGATTGCCTCATGTAGGCAGAGTAAAACTGAAACAAGGAAATCCAGGTGCAAATCACATTTCAACCTGTATGGGTGAAACTCTGGCATCAGAGCCTAAAGATCCTGTCTCTGTGTAAAAGAACTCAAGTTTTCTTGACATGTGCCCCCAGTTTAAGTAGCCAAAAGATCTGTGCTACAGTTGATTTAATTATATTAGTTAGCTTTGCTGTGGCCCAAATGTATTACCTTATTCATGAGTATCTTCAAGACTAATTAATATTTTTTTCATTTTTAAATATTTATTGCTGAATTGCAGGTCAAGAAGGGAGAGTGTAGTCACAGGAGGAAAAGGGTGGTACAGAAGCCTCTGGGTTCAAAATTCAGGTCTGTTACCATTTCCTATGTGCCAAGACATGTGACCTTCCTGTCCCTTGAGTTTCCAACTGATAAAAATGAGGATGTGTTTGAACCATGTTATTTGGGTGTTCTGAGTTGGGGACAAAAGCATCTTACTCTGGTGGTTTTTTTGTTTGTTTGTTTGTTTTGAGCAGTGTTGAACACACAGAGTTTTTTCCAACAATCTCTTGGCATGTTTCTGTGGTCAAGCTGAGGGTTGGTTTGCTTAGGGCTCAGACTGTAAAGACACAAGGTGACACTTGTCACCTACTGAATTATTGTGTCCAAGAGCTCACAATCCAGTGGTGAGAGGCTCACGGGGGGAGGGTATTTAGCAATTAATGTATATCACTTTTTCCTGTGATTTTTGTCCTGCTGAGAAACTTGGCAGAATATAAGTCAAGTTAGAAAATATTTCTTTCAAGTGGAGATGGTCCCCCTCCCCCTCTCAAAGATCGGCCCTATTCCAGTTCTTTTATTTTATTCTACCTATTATTTTTTGATGGTCTGTGTATGGAGATATTTCTTGCCAAGATGAAAGTCACCTCTCTCGTGCTTGCAGTGCTCTGTCAGTTCTTTTTAAGGAGTTAAGTGCACTGTGAGTTAGTAGGAACAATGAACCTCACTTGTTCTCACAGCTGTCTGTAAAACCTTAATATTGTTTTGTGGAACAAAATTAGAAGTTTTTAGTCACCTTCCCCAGTGTGTTGGCACCATGATTAAGCACAACATTTAAGGCAATATAGCACAAATATGTGAAACTGAACAAATAATCCACAGGTATCTTGGTATATCTGAGCCTTCTGATACGTAGTACCAGAATTGGTTGTAGATTAAAAAAATGCGTGTGTGCCAAACCTCATGTGGGGCAGAGGTGAGAGAACCACAGGCTGTGGTGTGGTGTCCTACTTTCCCACTCTTCCAGCTCATCTTTAATTGGAAAGTAAATTTTGCATTCGGGGCTGAGGTCTGCTCAGCACCATGCAGCCCTGCAGCTCCAGTGGGGAACTCATTTCCTACCCCTGTACAACCTCCATTCTGATGAATTCAAACCTAAAAGGGAAATTTTCCTCGTGAGTGACCTTGCACTTTTCCTCCTGTTGCCTAGAGGAGAGCAAGATCAGTGAGCAATGCTGGATGACACACACCATACTCCTGTTCCTCGCTGCCCCTGCACCCCAGACGCTACAGATTGTAAAACCACATGTCCATAATCAGAGATAAAAATAAATCCAGCACTGGGAGGTGAATAGTCTCCTTCTGTTGCATTCAGATAGCCCAGTCTGAGGTGCTGAGCAAGCAGGGGAAAGTGCATCAGGCATCTGTGGAGGATGCTGAAGTTGGGAGATGGATATTTCAGCTAGGCTTTTGTCTTGGAATTCTACAGGATGTTTTTTTTTATTCCTGCGATTTATTATTCTCAATGTGCATAAAACAGATTAAAACAAAACACCATGTCATTACAGCTGGAGAGAAAAGCTGTATGTTGAGCGAGAAAAAGCACTGAACTACTAGAGTAAGGGCAAGAGGAGAAAGCAAAGGTACATTCTGTTGTTTCCTTTGAGGAGAGGTGAAGGCAAAGGGGAGATTTAGTGGCTGTTCCTTGTGGCAGAAAATCATCCCTGATTGTTTGTAGAACAGAGGCATATGAGTGTCAAACAGATACCGTGGATCCACAAAGATACATCCTGACCTGAGTGCCTGCTGGATGCGCATGTCACGACTGTAATTTTGTCATGGTAAAAATGTCAAAAGTCACGAAAACCTAGTGAAAATGAAAGCGAGAAAAGTCACTGGCAAGTTTTGAAGTAATCAAATGACCCTTGCAGACCTGGATCTCTCTAATCTAATTTTCTTAAGGTCTGAAGGGTGACTTACGCACCTTCCATTAGGCAGTACCTAACCCTTACCTCTCAGAGCCCTTGTGTACACTGGGGCCTTTCGGAATCTCTCTGTGCTGGGCTGTGCTGTATGAAATCCCTGTGCTAGGGTCAGGCTGCCTTGTTCCAGTTAAATTTGTGGCACTGTCACAACATGCTGATCGTTAGTCTGCAATCACATTTTCCATTGTGGGTGTACTGCTATATCATACGAGTCCTCTAGTTGGGCGAGAAAAGGTTTGTGGGTTGTTGTTTGGTTTGTTTTTCAAACAGATCTGGAAGTAATTTTTTCACACTGATCCTCAGCATTTTTCTCCTGCCTTTTTTTTTTTTTAATCATAAGGTTGAGAATTAGATCAGATGCACAATGTGGCAAAAAGGAAGGACTGGACCGTGACTCTCTGTATAAAATCTCTGTATATCCTTCTGACCATAAAGATGGCTCGTGTGACGCATCCTGGATCTTCCAATACATCCCTAAAGCTATTAGCCAGGCTGAATTACTTCTTAACTTGTAGTATATGTTATCTAAACAGGCCATTTTTTGAGCTAGTATCCATTTAAAACCTCCCTTCACCCTCCTTGTCTGAACCAAACTGGCCGTTTTTCAGGTTCAGATCAGATCACATCAATCTCCCCTCCAAACGTGCCCCCAGCTTCCTTTTTCTCATGCCCTACAGCTTCCCCTGTGCTGGGAGATCAGGTGGCGAGTTGTCAGCAAAGCCCAGCTGCTGCTCGTCTCAAAATTCGCGCTTGCTCTGAGCTCCCCCATTAGTTGTGCCCTGGAGAGTGGTGGTGTTTGCTGCTACCAGGGGAGCCCAGAGCCATCCACGTCTCTGCCAGCTCTGAGACTTCAGAGGGCTGGAGGCTCTGGTGTAACTAATAGGGAAGTCTGGAAGCAATGGGAGATTTGAACGCAGAGACACAGCCCGGGGCCCAAGCCAGTGGTCTGTCAGTACCGTTCCTCCTCATGCTGCTCCTAGAAAGATAAAGTGGACCTTGCAACCCCCTGTGCTGGAGCTGTGGCTTCAGTGAAGATGGTGGCAAAGAGATGGCTAATGATAAAATGTATATTGAAGTCAAGGGAACAGGAGAGAAAGGACATGTGAAGAGTGACCTTGAAAACAGACCCAGTGTGCAGGGGATGGGAAAGTAACAAATGAAGGGATGACAAGCAGGTTTCTCCGCACAAGGCTGCCCAGAAATGTGCAAAGTGTCTTCTGTGTGACACAGAAAACTGCAACAGAGTTGCAGTGTTCCTGTGCCATCCTGTGATGGAATTAAAACACCCGTTTTATTCCACAGACTGGGAAACACAACCCTAGGTAGTTTTTCAACAAGAGTATTTTTGAACAATTGGGCAGAGCTTTGCTCAGCTTCGGGCCGTCCCTGCGATAACCATGTGTGTGAGCCTCCTCTGAAGCACTGAACACTTCCAGACCAAGAAGCTAGTTAAAATAGTGAGAATAACCCTGTATTTTGGTATTTTTCCTTAGGTGTTTGTAAAACTGATTCCATCATCTCTTCAAAATGAGTGCTGCAAAACAGTAACTTGTACCAAAATGATTAGCAAACAGATAAATGAAAATTTACAGTTCAAAGACTGATTTCACATGAATAGTCTTCTATCATGAAAGTGTTCTCTGGTGCCTATTTGCCAACTGACTGTACCTCTGTGCCCTCTGGATATGAAAAAATGATGGGGTTTGGGGTAGTGATATTTGTGTTTCGAATATGAATGTTACATTTCTTCTTAATATGTCAAAACAGGAAAGAAAAGTCTAAGTAACCTTTCACTGTAGTAATAAATTTTTCTGCTAGTATAAGTCATATAATTATAGTTTAATTATGTACACACACATTCAGTGTTTCACTGTGTTTACTCATAGAGTCCACTTTGCTCGTGCTAGTTATGGAGTAGTTTAAAACTACCACTCAGTGGAGTTCAGGCTGATTAACACTGATGTAACTGAATAGAATCAAACTTCTGTAATAGACTTAGTTCAGAAAATTCACTGCTTTTGAAAGCCCTTTCGAAGGTATACTTATGTGGAGGAAACCAGTGATTCTTGTCCCTCTTATCGGAAGTCTGCTTTGAAATCTGTGCATCCATTCCTCATTTCTCTCTCTCTCTCTGTCCCATCTCCCTCTCACTTCTGGTAGTTGTAAACTGGTACCTTATGACCATTCTCTTACTCTGTAGAAGTCAAGAATTAGTCAGAAGTTCTGAGTTCTTGCTCTTCGCTCTTCTTGAGTAACTTCTTCCCCCGTAGAAAGTTGATTTAATTGTTGTGCAGAAACCTTCTGTTCAAACAGAAGGACGTCAGCTCTGCATTTTTACACTTTTCCCTAATCGTTAATCTGAGTTACAGATGCAAGTGATTTGTGTTCCAAGGGAAATGGACTGATTCAGTCCCTTGTATTTCATGCTCCTCTTCTTCTTGCACACCACTGTTCCTGTGGTAATCCCTACAAACTAGGAAACCTTACCAGCTGAGTCTGGCTAAATCCCTATCACGGGAAGGTGTTGAAGGACTTGGATAATGCTGTTGGTGTGATGGACTGAGCAGAGGTCAGGCAGACTGAAAGCAATACCAGCATGGCTAGTGTGAACTAGGCTGGGAAGGTAAAATGTGCTTCCATATGCAACCTGTTACTTCTTGTCAAAGTGGAAAAGGCTCTTCTGCTCAGGTTCTATTACCAATGTCATTGAAAAATGGTAGATATATGTGGGTGCATGGACAGATACATCTTCAAATATGGATTGCTCACTTCAGATATTTGGTCTAAAATATATATTCGTGCCCTGGAAGATAAAAATAATACATGAATCCTTGTTAAAACCATTTGATGGCAAGACCTTCTTTCTGGTCTTTGAAAAATGAACCTCAAGGGGTGAAAGTATCACATTAGTAAACATAATCACTAGTTCTAGACAATTATTTTTCTTCTGTAAACCTGTCCATCTTTCTACTTAGGACAGTGCCATTTGAAGGGACTTCTCAAAATCTAGACCTAAGAGAAGTAATTTATGTAAATGGATCTTGTATTACAAGACTAACTTTTATTTTTTCTCTTTTAATTATCAAATCATAAATGATGAGACACTCTTTAAGTGCAAGGTAACTGACACTATCCTGTTAAATTAGAGAAAAAAATGAGGTTGGTGTTATGGAAGCTTGAGGGTTTTTGGTGGCTTCTTCCATTTGGGGACAAGTTTTGCCAGTGAGAAGGATGTATCACCTTGAGATTGGGCATGTCACAGAATGCTGCAGAATTTACTTTATGCTCTAAATTCTTAGCTAAGCCCTGGTCAATCTAAATACCAGTATGGAGGAAGTAAACCCTTTTGGTCCTTACCTTCTTCCCAAAGTAGTTATTCCTTGGAAGCCTCTATACACTATTTAAAACTTGGTTAAATTTAAAGTTAGCTTTGTCAAAGTTTGCTAAACTTTCAGTGATAGTGACCTGTATGAAACACCACATGTCCCACAAATTTTCCTTATTTTTGTGTTATTCCTTAAACCCCTAAAAAATGCTAAACTAAAAAATCCAAACCAAACCCCATCTCTTTCCTTGATGTGCATATCAGTTCAACTGCTTGCAGACTTGTATAATGGATTAACTGTTCAAACTATGCCTTTTGCTTCCTCTTAATCTTTCATGGGCTTGGGTTTGGTGCTCAAGTAGGGAGCAAGAAGGGTCTGTAAAAAATGTTTGTATTCTTAGTAGTGCTTTTTCTTGATGCAAACAAAGTTTGCCAAAACAGCTCCTAGATTTGCAGCTATTCAGTGCAGTGAGTTCTGGGCTGCATTTGTCTTCTATTTGGATTTAATCCAGAGAGGCAAAACAGTCTCAACTCTTGAGGACTAGTATATTAGTGTCCTTGTGAGCTCAAGATTTTGTAGGATTAGGCAGCACACTGCATAAAGATCTTCTGGTCTGTGACCTGCGGTCTCAGGCACCACTGCAATGCACATAATAATAACACCAGTTTAGTGAAAGTGCTTGAAAATGATTATATTTTTTTTCCCCTGACTAAAGCTCTTCAATTAGGAGGTAAGTCTTTTCTGCTGAAATAAATGCTAAATGGCTTGACTTCACATTTTGTAGTTGGTATGTGTTGAAGTCCAGAGGAGACCTATTTCTGTGCAGAATATGTCAGTTTCCCAATAATGATCTCCTGAAAGTCTCCATTTATACAGGAAAATTATTTTACTGCTTTTAAAGGAAGCTGTTGCATTTATGGATTCTGGCAACTTAAATCTACCATTAATGGGAGAGAAGAAGCAATAGTCAGATTAATACACTTTTTCCTCTGTGCATTATGCTGTTTACCTAATCACAAGTTCATGGTGGAAGATAATTCAGAAGAAAATGTATCACATGAATTTTGGATGACAGCCTGATTTCCCATAACTGGCTAACTAACATTAACTCTGAAATTGTATTTCTTGATGGGAAAAGTATGAAAAAAAGAGTACACATGATAAAGGCATTGCTTGTTACGGTCTAGCTGACACCTTTCTCAAGATCCTGGAGGGGTAATCACAGGCACTTGGCAATAATGGTGTAAGCCTGAGGTGGGCAATGTGCTCCAGCTCTGTGACCGCTAATGAGTCACACATCTCGCTCTCATTTCTGCCTGCCTGCTAAAGGTGTGGGCAGATCACAATCATCCCATGTAATATTACTGAGGGGACCTGATCCTGCAAGCCTTTGCTTGTGGGAAGGGCTCCAGTGACTTGCCAAACTTGACTTCACTTGTGCTCCTATAAATAATAGCTTCAGGACTGACGTGGTGTTTGCAAGAGACATCACCTCCTAGTTGTCCAAGTTTGTGGTAATGATTTTCCTGTTTAAAAGCAAAGGGCATTCCTTCTTTCCCTACTTGAAATAATACCTTGATTAATTGTTTTCTAAAGCAACTTATGTCATGGCATTTAAAACAATTGCTGACTGTTTTTTCCTGTTAGATATCAGGGAACTGTCTCAGTATATTTTGATTCACTTGATCTTGATGAATATCTACTCAGAAACCTTTAATGCTGTGGCTAAAGGGGAACATACAAAGGACTGAAGAAATTTATAAGGAACCTTTCGACAAACTCAAGTGAGAGGGGGTCGCACCTTTCGTCCTCAAAACAAATGGTTGATGAGAAATAATTTCTGTGCACAGGTGAATTCTTCTTGCCTAATAAGTTAGCATTCTCTCTGCTTGTGTGCACATACGAGCATAGTGTTGTTTAAACATCATCTAAAATATAATCAATGAATAAATTAGGAATCTGTTTGTTAAACTACGCATATATTTATACACAAAATTAAGTTTGTGTATATGTCGTTGAGATTAAACATGAAAATGTTTTTATCAAGTAAGAATAGGCTCCTCCATTCCCCCACCCCTGTTCAATGCGATCTTTCTAATGCTGGGGTTTTCATTTTATTTTATTTTGCCCTTCATTGACATTTCTTTCAGAAAAAACATGGATACTTGTCCATGCCTATACCCCTTGTCATGCACCTTCATTTCTGGGTTCTGTTCAGCTTCTTACCTACAGCCCCAGGCATTGCTGTCTGCTCAATAGTTTCCAACCCCTGTAAAGAAGAAACAAGATGACGTATTACTTTTTAAACATAAACCGCACATGACTAAGACCCAATAATTCGCCCGCTCCCGCTAGGATGCTGAATGATTAAGTCTGACATCAGTCAGTGCCAGTAGTGTATTTTTGATAAACCACAGTTGTCTGCTGCATACTCCAACATCTGTATTTTTCACACCAGAGGCATCTGTCTTGTTCAAGAAAATGAGAGACATGTAGCACACTGCTCGTGCAAGTAGTAAAACTGATAGAAACTGTACCAGTTATCATTCTACATAGAGCTCCTCTCTTAAGTGATAGCAAATGACATATTTGGACCACTTTTTATAGGAACTATTTCAGGGAACATACTTCTGTGACCTGCTGTGAAACTTGTGGAGATCCATCCTCAGATCCAGTAGCACCTACAAGTGGCAGAAAAATGAGCCCAAGAATTAATTAAACTTGCCACTGCTATTTATCATTAGACAAGGATTTCCCTCTTCACACACCAATAAATTTAGATGTCTTTAGAAATTTAATCTACTGCAGGATGTCTCAAAGTCCATGTTCTTTAGAAACTGCAAACCTTGTTTTATTGTGTGGCGTAAAATTTCTATACTGTAAATAAATATTTGAAAAGGTAAATTTATCCCTGGCTATTTACCAGTGATGCAGGAAGAATTGCAATTATTTGTATCAGAAATGAAGTTGGACACATATTCTTAGTGAAAATCATCATTCTAATCATGCTGATTTTGTTCACATTTTCTGTATCATAAGTCATGGATCACAGACCACTAAAGTTTTATTTATTTTTATGTTTGCAAGCACAAAGTTGCCATAGTCAGAAGGCAGGTATCTCTTTTTCTCAATATCCTTCATGTGCATAGTGGCATTATCTTTTTATTAAGCAACATCATTGCTATTTCATATTTATTTATAAAAATAAGAAGTCAGTATTTAATACTTCTAATCCATCTTAACTTAAAACAGGCTTCCAAATGTGACGCCCTGGAACAAAGGTGAGAAGGAAGAGGTGCTAATTTGACACTCTTGTGTTAGCAAAACCAGAATGGAAGCAAAAAGAAACAATTTCTTATATGAAAATTAAAAATCATGAAGTCATAATGCTGTGACTTAGCAGTGTTTACCTCTGGCAGTGCATTTGCAGCTGGTATTTAGCAGCGTCAGCACTCTGTCTCTAAAGGAGATTGCGGAAAGCAGCCTTTCTCAGGTTTTACTGGGAAGGAAATGTTTGACTTTGATCACAGTTAAAATGACGGCATAGTCAGTAGACAAAATACTGCAGATAGTTAGAAAAGGTAACTGCTTTGGAGTATGTCCTTTAAACTCTAATGGATCAGTTAATTCTCCAGAATATTTACTGGGAGAAGTCCTAAAAGGGTTAAGAAGCTGCTATAAGAAAGGCTAAAAATGATGGGCTGGAAGTAAAAGAGGTAGTAAAAATTGAAGGATATAAAAAAGCAGAGGAATGTGGCTGGGGAATAATAAAATAAGAGAGAGAAGTTAAACCAGTGACCCTTGTCGGCAGTGAAAAGCGGGAGATTAGAAAATGTTTCATGCTAATTTCCATGGAGATTTCTTTAATTTATCGAAAATTACTTTCTTCTGCTTTGATTTGTCCAACTGCCTGCCCCCTCGCAGCTTTTTCGGGGTGGTCCTACCCGTCACGCCATGCTGAATATGGGCCTCATTTGCCCCCACACTGGGCCAAAGCGTCGTGAGATTACTGAAGCGTCTCTGACGTCTCTATCAGCTTGTGCCACCACAATGCCCTATTCCCTTTTTTTTTTTTTTTTTTTTTTTTTTTTTTTCCCGCCC
>VXAY01006543.1:3055124-3170267 GCA_013399855.1 Oxyruncus cristatus | reverse complement strand
TTTTTTTCTCTTTCTCTCCCGCTCTCGCCTCTCCCCTCCGTAGCAGAGTCTTAGGATTCCTGTCACATGATGGCTTCATTGGGGGCCCCTTGCTGAAGCGTTTTCACTTTTCTCCTGATCCGTTCAGCTTGGTTCTCTCTGCTGCCTGGCATATCAAAGGAGATTTGTGGGTCATTGAGCCATGGACGCAGAATATAAAGTTATCAGCCTGCCTGGCAGCATCAAAACAACAAAACCCGCCCCCACCCCAGCCATCAGTTACCATCTTCATCCTTCAAGTGGCAGGAAATTGTTAGTCTCCCTTACAAATATATATTGAAAGCATTTAATTTCTAAAGGATAATCAGGATGTAGAGGTACCAGCTAAAAGACCTTAAATATTACATCTCCTAATAGGGCACTTCGGATTATAGCATGATGTACTAAGATGAAGAAGCTGCTTATGTCTCCAATTCTAAAGACACAGGCTAATATTAATGACAAGCTGGTATTTTTGCAGAATAATAAAGTAATTTGCTTACCATCTCCAACCTTGTCACAGATAATAAATGGACGTATTTGATTACAAGCATTCTGGGCCAGTGGAAATTGATATCGCTTCCTCATTCTAGCTTAGTTGAGGGTTCGATCCCGACTATTTATTTGGGGATGTAAAGGAAGGTTCATTACATTAATGTTTCTAAATGCGGACGTTTGCCATCATTTGAATCATCTCTGTCCAGTTCCTTTCTGAGCGTTGGGGCTACTTAGCTCTCAAGTGAGTGATCCTAGTAGAAATGCCAAGATTCAGAGTCCCAGTACCTGCAAAAGGTGAGCAGCACAGCACAACAGCAGGATTAGAAATACCTGTCTTGTGATGTCCATTGTAACTCAATTAGAAACGGGTTCGTTTGTAGTGGTTTGGAACTCTTGTGGGGGCTCTAAGCACCTTTTAAAATGAGTCCTCATTAGTCTTTTCAAAATCAGTGTTTAAACCGTAGCCTGAAATGTCTCCCTCAGCTCCCTCTGGACAGTGAACTTGCATATTAAAGACCTTCTTTATCCTGTAACTAAGCCTGCTCTGTGTCTGCTGCTGAGCTTAAGGCTCTCCCTGCAAGATGACTCACCTCCCTCGATTGATTTACTGGGGGGTATCGTGGTCTGGGGCAACTGAGATTTGGCTCTGCCTGCCCAAGGCACACACTGCAGCAAGGCCTCTGTAAGGTCCTAGGGAAATAATCCTAAGGGAAGATGGGTGTAATGGATGATGCCACAAACATTGGAGGGTAAGTCAGAGTGATACCAGGAGTTTGTGATGGCTGGTGAACAAGTTCTGACAAACTACAGATGCTGTGACACCTCTAACCATAGCTTTGTATGTACTTGACAGGCAGGAATGTGGGCAATTCTCCCCAAATCCCACAGCTGGAAGATGTACATAAAATCGTAGTCCAAACCCACAAACCCTATGCTGGATTCAGTGCTATTGTGGTGTGTCACCTACTGTTTTAAAGACTCACCACATCTCTTAAATTTGAAACCTCTTGTGTCTTGAGTCCCCCTATATATATATCTCTGCATATTTCCTATATAAATAAAGTTGATGTTATTGGTTTTGTTTTAATATATAAATATCCCTTTCCATCACTAAGTTTTTTTTTGTTGTGTCTGTATTGGCTTCCTTATTTCAGTAGAGCTTGGTCTGTCACTTAATGTATTCATGCTTCCCTTTCTAACCCTCACCATCTCTGTTTCTTGTGTTTAAATCTTGGCTCCATAAATGATTTTAAATTTCCTCATGATCAAACGTGATCATGCAGAGCTTGAAGTTAGAGAGAATGTTAAGTGTTCTCTAATTAATTGCATAAATGTGGAATGCAAGAATTAAGTGTTAACTGGTAATTTCTGTGTGCAGTAGGCTTCCTGAATTTGTGCTAGATTATAACTTACATGTGCTTGGGATACTACCAATTAACTATTCATATGACACTTGTGGTCATGATTCTCCTTTCCTTTAATGATTCTGAAGTTTGCCAATGTATTAATAGAAGAATATCTAGAACACAGTTTTGTCCTGCCTATTGTCTATATACTTAACCTTTTCCCTTTAGTTGTGTGTGGAAGCACAGGTATAAATGTGTATGTATGTGTACTGTATCATGTTCATATATAATTGAGAAAGAAACAACATTTACACAGCTACGGTTCATTACTTAATTCATTTCAAATATAAATGACATACATTTTAGAACAGTTTACAACTGGGCACACCTTTCTCTTTGAAAACTGACCAATTACAATGACTGTTCTGTTTGATTTTAAGAGGCAAACCTTTGTAGTATGCGCCACTTTGTTACTTACGTTAGAAAGGAATGTTTTAATCCCCTTAGAAGTTAACCTTAAAAAGGAAACATCTACCTCACTGTGGTATTGACCTTGTTCTGGTAAATTGCCATGTTTTCCTTTACCTACATTGCACTATCAGTGTGAGATGTTTACATCAAGGATAAGGTTAAATGTTTCTTTTTTGAGGTCACTTACTCTAGTTCTTTCTATGTATATCTCTGGAAAAAAGGAGAGCAATCAGACTGACTAACAAAGCAACCTGCGAGAGCTGTATCGAATCCATCAATCCCTTTGTGTAAAACTTACCCTCACTTTGACATTCTTGTCTGGCCAATGCTCAAAACGCAAAGCAAGTTGTGGTTAAATCCATCAAGGTTTTCACAGAAGCTTATGGAAACTTCTATTTTACATGGTCTCCACATGTGAAAGTTTAAACTGCCCAGATTCACCTTAACTCTTCATCCATTTTAGAGTCTCTTGACTTGGGTATCATGTTTGGGGTTTTTTTATTATTATTTTTAACCTCCAAAAATATGAGCTTTGCACTATTTTCTCTTTGATTTGGAAAACCAGTCCATATTCTCTCTGTAAAGCAGAGGAAGAGGAAGCTAGTAGAGAAATTGATTTGGTTTTTTATTTGGTGATGACTTTGAGAGTGTGAAAATAGTTAAAGCAGTTTGAAGTTGCTCTGATTTCTCCTGAACAACCCAGAACGCCTGTAAGGGAGACAGAAAACATACATTCATGGAGAGACTGTCATATCAATTGGTTGCCATTGAACTGAAATTTTATATGCAGAGTATGCTAAAGGAATTTTTTGTAAGATATTCGAGTAATTTCCAGTGTTGAGGAAGTCAGACTGAACATCAATTTTCTAAATCAGTGCTGAATATTCAAATTTCAATTCTCACATGACAACTGTATAAATACAGAAAATTCCCATTTTTTTTCCAATGCTTTTCATTACTGAAGACTTAAAATACATCTGAATAATTTGGGATAATTTTTGTAGGAGCACAAAACCAAAAAGTGAAAACTAGAAATCGAAAAGCCTGTTCACACCAATGAATCTGGATTTCCTCTAGCAAAGATTTAAGCCGTGCCTAATACCTGTAGTGTTCAGTAGTCCTTATTTTTTCCCAGAACACAAAACCAAACTGGAAGACACAAAAATTCTGAATTCAATTGAAGGTAGCTTAACACGGTAACAAGAAACTATTTTCATATGCATTATTTTTACTGAAGTATTTCTTATGCATATATTCTATGTAGTTGTGTTAATACTTATATAGTGTGGCTGGCTTACCTTGATGAAAAGAAAAGCATTTATGAAAATGGAAAAATTCATACCCCTCTTCATTCTACCTCACCCATTTTGATAATTTCTAATTATTTTCATGATGTGGCCCCAATAAAGATCATAGAGTAGTGCAGTCAGCATTTGTTGAACCTGTAACTTTAATGAAATGTAGTACTGTATTATCCCTACAGCTAGGCTGAAATCTCATAGGAAAATACTGTTCACTGATTTTATTCTCTGAAATGTGATCTAAAAAAATAATACATGGCAAGTTGTGTATAAAGGCTCCTGCAGCATACCTATGCCAACCTCTCTTTCCCTGCATGTATTGTGGGCTAACGTAAACACAATTAAATGAAGTATTTCCTTCCTTTGGGATCTTAGGATAGCAGCAGTTAATAATAGAGCACTGCATTTCATTACAATTTTGGGTCTGAGGCTGCAGAACCTAGATATGGAGAATATCAAATGGAATAGCCAGAAGAAATAGTCAGCAGAACTGATTACCTAGAGGAGTGCCTCCGTGTGTTTTATGCATAATCATTTCACCAATTATTCCTAATTTAGTTGATGAGTTGACTTAATGTTATTTTTTTTTTCTCTTCTAAAAACAGAGCATTAAATATTCTTCTTGACTTCTGCTTATTCCAGCTCCACTTTAGAGTCAAGGTGTTTGATATGGACAGGCACATTGTCTGTCCCTGTCCCTTACCCTCTAGGACTTGCGTGGCTGTGTGAAACATGGGAGAGAAGGGATGTAGGACTTCTGACCCACAAGGCACTGTGGTAAGGATGTGATTGATAGTAGCTTAGGAAGGCAAGAGAGATTCAGGAAAGCGGCTACTGGTGCTCCAAATAACTTCTGCAGTAGAGTTGGAAGGGTTATGGCAGTACAAGGACTTTATGATAACCAAAGAATATGTTTGCTGGAGAAGAAAAAGGGTTGTCACCTCACGGTCTCGCTGCAAGGAGCCTGTTATTTACTGGACTTGTACCAGAGGGAGAGGACGTGGGACTGTGCGGTGGTGAGCATGGATGTTCTGCTGCAAATATCACATCAGTAACAGGTTGGATTCTCAAATAAGTGGCGGCTTTTTCTGTCACACTGATGTGGCCTAATCTGGCCCATGACACGTAGTAGATGTTCATACCTTGTCCCTATCACTGCAGCATCATCCAGGGAGCCAAAGCTGGGAGAGGCACTTGATGTTCTGTGTTTGATTTTCAATGCCACACAGACTATTTCTACTGAAAGTCAAGAAGTGAAAGCTGAGTGTCCTTAAGTGCCTTTAGTGGGTTTATTTTATTTAACTATATCAAAACCAATTGAAAATAAATTTGTCTAAATTATGTACAGGAAAGTCAGTTGGGCCAAATATGGTAGTTGATTTGGCAGAGGTATTCTTAATTAAACAAAAATTTGTGATTTCACAATAATGACATATGTCAGTCACAGAAAACTCTGAAAGTTTTAGGACTGTGTTACCAAAAACATATGCAGTGTAGCTAATGTGATAGCTGTGGAAATTCTTACAATTTGTGTCCTAATACCTGTATTACTAGATAGTTCTCACTTTTCTCTCTAAAATTTGGAACAATAGATGGTTGAAAAGTGCAAGTCAGTCACTGATTACAGTGAGAACATAAAGAATATTTGAAGTTTTAATGGCAAGGCAGATGAGGGAAGCAGGAAAATAAATTAATTTGAACCCTTTGAAAAAGGGTTCTGTGTTTCACTGATTTTGAGAAAAAAGAAAAGGAAGACTATGCTCATGTTGGTGTAAGTCTGAAGTAATTGCTCTAAAAGAACAACCTGCAGATGATTTAAATTAAATATAAAAAGAGTTACAATCTAGTCCCACATAATTTGGGAAGATTTCAATTAGTGTACTTCCTTTGTCGCTTTGAATTATCAAACCACTACTTTTTTCTCTTTTTCAGCTTTTGTGATTTTGTTTTAGTTGCATGCAGTAAAATATTCTTCGCATATTTAAATGTGAAGAATACAAAAAAGAGAAAAGTAGCTTTGCATCTGGAGAACTTCTTTTTTAAAACCAGTAGTCAGTTTTCTGAGTGCCCCAAGGGCAGCAGAAGAATATGACAAAGCTGGCAAATCTGAAGCCCCTCAAGGAAAAGAAAAGTTGAAGTTGCTCCAGCTGCAAAGCCTGATCCCAGAAAACTAGGGCAGTATATTCCTTAAGCTCCGTTCTTGGACTGACCAGAGGAACTTGAGATTTATTGTTTTGAACTTTAGCTCTCTTGGGCTGGTTCTCTGTGTCCCTGCCTAGGTGAAGGGAGGCCATATCCATAAATCTGACCTTGCTTAGGGAATGCAGAGTTTCACAAACCTTCCTCTCAACAGTAGTGATTTCTATTCCAGCCTTGGCTTCCTCGGCGCTCCGGCGTACTTGGCTCGCTGAGGAGCCTCGGTAGGGATCGCTTGTATGTAAACAAGGAATTTGGCAGGAACTCAATCCCTTTCAGCAAAGTTTTCATGATATATTATTACCCATAAGGGAACTTCACTTCCTTCACTGGAACAGTGCAGCATCTCATTTTATTCAGTTCTTGTCTTCTCCCTGTCCTCTCTCTCTCTTATCATTTTCATATGCTGTTGTCTCTCAGCTTTCATGGGAAGATTGCTGTTTCAGAAGATTAAGATGAATCTAATTTTATGTTTCAAATCCACATAAAACACGGATAGTTATGGAAGCTTGGACTCATTGTGACAGCAAATTCAGCCTCGAATGCCCTGCAGGGAATTATGTCTTAACATGTTGTATCTCTTTTTCAATGCCTGCAAGGCTATTTCTTCATCACCATGTAAACTGCATGGTGGGGAATGCCAACAAAAAATAAGATGCAGTGGAAGATAAAAATTCAGTGTAAATAAGGTGTAAGATAGACAGTAAGCTACAAATGGCTTGTTCTATTTAAACCTACTGGGTGGAAAACAGAAATGAGGGACACATTTCTGATTATCTCACAAACTAAAAAAAAAAAAAAAAATCTCTTTAATATTTGTTGACAGTATCAGTAATATGCATTGGAATTCAGCTCGCTGGCATCTGATGCAGTTAAAAAAAAACCCCACAAAAATACACAATATAAACCAGCATTATATTTGTATGTGATGGTAAATGTTTGTTTCTAGCACAATTCCCTCTGGGAGAGGTGGGGGATGGGAGATGCTGCGTGATTCTGCTTTTTCATTTGCAGCAATCACTAATTTCAGATGAGTTGTTAGACCACACGCGAGTAATTTTCCTAAACAATGGCTTCAATTAGTGGTCAGATCCAGCTTGTTGGTGTTTTACCCCGGCCTGTACAATAGACATTTTGCAGATGTCATGCAGTGTTCTTCCAACAGCTGTGTGAGATTTCCTTCTGAAGAAAGTGTTCGGCAAAGGGAAGTTGGGGGGCCCATTTGCCTGTGTTTGAATGTTTAATTACAGGGATTGTGAGGCAGGGCTGCTGCTGCCTGCCACCACTTAGCACTTACACAGAGGGCTGAGTGAGTAGTGGGGTAATGTATTTGAGAACATGTTTGTTAAGACCAACTTGCAATTCATTCTGGCTGTCATTATTCATAGAGCTGGATGGGATTCTACCCCACATGTGCACTAAAAAGAAAAATAAAGGAATTTTCATCCCCTAAAGGAAAAGAAAATGTATCTTTGGACTTTAGTGAAAGCAATTGTTTAAAAAAAATATTTTAAGTAAGATATTGATAAATATTGTAACCAGTTCTAATGATATAAAATCTTTTCCACAGTTATTTTATTGTTGGTTTTTGACTTAATTGGGAAAGCGTAAAGATCACTTCAGTCAGAACTTCAGCACAGAACAGTGCAAATCCAGGGAACATTTAGGCAGGATCCCTAACTATATGAATGGGGGAGGTGTGGCTTATTAATATGGATCTATGTATTTATGCTTGAATTAGTGTATCTGAGGGAACAAATGACTTTGTGCTGGACAGGCTATACACACAAAATTACTTCTCTTGTGACAAGAGAAAATGGAACATAAAATCTAATAGACAATAAATCTGGTTTATATCTTCCTGTCTCTTTAATCAGGAAAGAATCTGGCTATTTTTAACTATAGGGTCCAATTATAAAGTGAAATGTAATGTTCTTTCTTTATCAAAAGTGTCAGGAAAATATTTTAAGGGTCAAATCCTTAGCCAGTATCAATTAGGAGACTGTGCTGATTTGTACCAGCTGAAGATCTAACTTTACATGTCCTTAAATTTTCAGATGTATCTAGCTTCTGAAGTGTGTGTGTGCATGCATCTCTCAAAAAGACTCGTTTTTTCTGATTATCAGCTTATGGTTTGGAGGCAGTGGATCATAAAATACACTTCCAAAATATCTCATGGATGTGTTTTGTCAGATTTATTGATGTGAGCTGTTGTTGATTAAGCAGTGTAAATTTAAAAAGATTTTTAGCAGCTTGGTTACTGAGTCATGGAAAAGTAACAAAGAGAGGACTGGAGAAGGGGGGATGTGGCATAAGAAAGACCAAAAGAGGTACATTCTGCTTGTTTAAGTTCTTTGACTGTTGGGTAGCAAGGAGAAGATGTGTGGCTAAGCATTCTTTTAGTTAATAAAGATTTAGGGTAAGCAGTTACGTCTGCTAAGTGATGTGTGCATTAATAACAATTTTAAAAAGTTGTTAAAAATGTGGAGATGCCAGACTCCAAATATCTCCTTCCTCTGTAGCCTTATCACAATGTGCTGCAGTCAGACATATCAGATATTATGGTCTCAGCGGCTCTGATAAGCCCAGTTCTTCAATATATCTCAGAAGCTCAGAAGAGAGAACAGTAGCTTAGTGGAGTCACTCGGTAGCACTTTCCTTTGCCTCAGCATTAGTCAAAAACACAAGATGACTGTTTTCTCCTGGAGGCACTGTTATTTTAAGATGATATGCGTGTGTGCTGGTGGTTATTAATGAATCCCTGACACTCTTCCTAAGAGCCTTAGCACCATCTCCGTTCCACCAGGTAACCTGTGCTCCTCTGGCAAGCTCCCGCTCCCTTCCTGAGGGTACAGCTTTGCAGATGCTGGCAGCAGGGCAATCTCATTAGCAGGCCCACGCCTTTGAAATTGGCTCCCTATGTATATACACTTAAGTGTGAATCTCATCATCAGCTGAGCTCTTGGAACTTGTTCTCCCTGCAGCCAGTATCAGGAAGTCTGGTGTGTTTTCAGTCTCGTTAGGACAACTCAGGTTTCAGTAAAGCCAGCCAGATGCCACAGTGATGAGTGGCCTGTATTTAGCCATCATTGTAATAACAGCAATTGTTTTTATTATGCCCTCTGAACTCTCAGTAATAACAAGAACTGGAATATTTCAAGAGCTGACTCCATTCTTGTGGTTTCCTGACCACATGTCTTTGGGACAGGCCCAGCTGAGGCATCCGCTAAGGTCCTGTCACCTCTGAAAATTTGCCTTGTTAATTAAGAGGGCTCAAAACAGATGGCTGGTATACTGACGCTTTGTTTAAGGAGGTAAGAACTGGGAAGAAAAGAATGCTATTTGTTACTGATGAATTTTGAGCTGGCTACACACCCAAATTCCTCTCAGTCTTGTTGAAGGACATAATCCAAAGGAACAGCAGAAATCCTTTGTTCCAGCTACTATTTTATGACACTGGTGTAACCTTTAGACTATTTACTGTGAGGTTTGGTACAGTGGATACACCAGCAGAGGCAAAGGGTATTCTTGGGCCCTGGGCAAGGCTTCAGGTGAAGTGTGGAAGTGATCCTTGCTCCCTTTTCTCAGCTCTGTGCTGTTGCCTCTCAAGCATTTGGGGATTAGCAGCAGGATTTGCAGAAATAGAGGTACACCTTGGCAAAGAGAAGTCGTGTGCAGGTTGTCAAGAATTTCTCCAAAATAGACAAAACATGCAAAAGACTCCAGAGAAATTTCATCTTCAAAGGTGAACTAACTTACAGACAAGCTTTTACAATGAATTTTATCATTCAGTTGGCCCATCCATAACGTTAACTACGTTTTTCTGTATGAATGTAAGAAATGGGCTCTTGTCTGAAAAATACTGCCATTTTTCCTAGCCCAGCCTACACACACTCTTACAGAACACCATTAATAGTGTTGTTCTATATATGCAAAGACAGGATATGGGTTTTTTCCATACTTTTAGCAAGTGCCACTTAAAGTTTTGTAGATGGAGACGGAGCCATGGTGTCTAGGAGGCCAAGCATTCTGACAGGCTTGCTTAAGTGCAGCAATTCAAGTTTCATAGCTAGCTACCCAAGGGGACTGTGTACTAACAGCCTCCTCCTATATTGGCTCTGTATGTTGGGAAAGTCACAGGAAGTCTAAATGAAATCGCCAAATACCCTCGGGCCTCAGGCCTATATGGTGGCATCACTGCTGAAAAATAATAAAAATGATGCTGAAATGTACTATCCCTGGTGAATCAAATAGTCAATAAAGAACAGGATCTGTGCAGAATTGATTGTATTCATAGTGAGATTTTGTCTACTTATAATATCAATTAGAGTTGTATTAATAGGAACAATTCTGACTTTACACTGGCTTTAGTTTTAATGATAGAGGTTATCAGTCGAAAAGTAAAGATATTTGCTGTAATGGCTTCATAGTCTGGACCTTTCACAAGTTAGTGCAATGCACTCTCTTTCGAATGGATTGTCTGCTAAGAAATAATCCAGCAGTTTGTCTCAGATCCTATAACTCACTTTTTAAGCAACACAAGTTACCAAGGCACTGTGGTGACTCTAGTCCACCCACCTCTCTGAGCAGGAATGGGCTGTGCCTTCCATTTAAACTCCTCTTGTTTTTATGTAAAACAGCATAAACAAAGCCTCCCAGATGTGTGTGTATGTGTGTCTTGGAAGGGGCAGGAGAAAAGTTGGGTGCAGGGGGGTATCAGATTTAATGCAGGAGGACTGTAATGCTCCTGAATTTAACTGTATATGGAAGTCAAATATATATTCAAGTAACAGATTAAAACAGTGAATGTGCTCTGTATGGAAGGTTCCTCATTAAATATCTTCTGGCTCTGGCCTGCAAACTGTTGTAGCATGTCCTAAAAGAATCCAAAGAATCAGTCCCGTGGTTCATCTGTGGCACTGTGAGAACATGACCTGATGGTCTCCAGACCATGCCTGGCCCATGCAAACCTACTTGGGCCACAGCTTCACCTTCACCAGTGTAGCTTTACCTGCACAGACAGACTGTGCAGGTGAAGGGAAGGAGCAAGTTGCATTGACTATGTGTGACACAGATTACTTCCTCTGAAGAGCTGGGATAGTATTATTGACCTTGTCTGCAAGGAAGGAATTTGTTCTTATGTGAGTAGAGCAAAGTTTTTGTTGTGTTTTCTCAGTTGTTTCATCTTCTGAAGTGCAATATAGGCAAAGCAACATTTGCTTCTTCATTTTACAAGTAGACACGAGTTCTTGCAAAAACAGGGAACTAGAACATCTAATAATATACATTGTCTGCTTTCTATGCTTGGTAACAAGTTGAACTGTCAATGTTGCTCATAGCATGTGTTTCAACAGGAGGATTATGGTCTGCTTTTTAGGTGATTGCTGTTCTCTCTCTGAAATTGTGTCTGGTTTTGTCTATGTGACTGGAACCATTTATCAAGAAAGCGTGACAATGTCACAAGAGGAGATGCATGCTGGCTGTGGCAAAATGTTTATTATTAGAGTCCACAGTTACAGAGCTTTTATGAAGAGACTTGGTATTGCACAAGGGCTTCCTCTGCACAGTGGTCCTGGAGTTTGGCTTACTGGGACATGACATGGAGTGATGGGTAGAAGGATGTGGCAGGCTCCTGACTGTGGCCTGTGGGTCAGGTGTTCTCAGCCTCATCTCTGCCCTACAAATGTCCCACTTCTGGCAGCATGTTTTGGCTATATTTTTTGGTTTTGAAGGAGGAAGTTTGTGGACTTTAAAAATTGATGTGTGGTAAATTTTCAGCTGAAAACAGTCTTTTTAAAAGAATTTTTCAAGTGCCTTAGACACTGCAGCTCTCCTCCCAGTGAGCTCCAGTAAAGAAAGCTCTGCTTGAACCCCCTGCACATGGTTTTTCAAACCCAAGCACACGTGATTTATACAATATTATAGCAGAAGAAAATAGGAGGTTATTTTAATGAAATGGGAATAGAAGAGAATGGAGTTTGGTTTCAGATGTTGTATGTATTGTGAGTCATCCCAATGCTTTTATGTTAGATTCCTGAGTTACACCAATCAATGAAATTGGCCTGTGCTTTTCTCTCCCTTTCTTCATTTAAATGTCAAAGTGAAATTCAAAGGCTTGTGCAGAACTACTTGAGTCATTCAGAAGATCACTGCCCCACTGGGGATTCTCTTTGTTTCAGCACTTGAACACTATTGGTTTTATTATCTCCATTCAGGTTTTGTGATTATTCTCATCCATAGTCTCCTAACAGCCATTAGAGATGCAGACAGAGAAAGAGTTCTGCCTTTGCATTGCATGACTAAATATAAATACTATTTTGTGACTTGTCAACAATCTCTACTAGTGACCCAATGTCGTAGCATATTCTGAGAACTAACAGCCCCATTTGTGAGATTTTAAACCCCTTCATTCCTCTTGGATTCACTGGCATTAACAATTCTCAAGACCAGATGTTTTTTCACTACACTAGAAGATAGAGAGGAACAATAATAATGATGTTCACTGAAGTTACAAAGTGTTTTAGCTCAGCTCCACAACAGCCACTAATTACTTCAGCTCTATAGTTGCTTAAGGTGAGGTTCCACATTACAAATCTTCTAATGGCAAAGCTGGTTTAGTCACTGTCGATCTTTTTTGGACAAGTTTAGGTGTTTATGAACCAGTGCATAGTCCAGATATGTGAAATGGTCTTTGTTTGTTTGTTTTTTTAAAGTGGTGTTGTATAAAGGATTCCTTCAGCATGAGTAAGGGATTTGCTGGGGAGCAGGAAGGAACAGCAGGGAAAGAGGGAGAAGGGGTCATGCCAGTGATGAGGTCACACAACTCAAACTCAATTAAAATATTACTGTAAGTTTTTATAAAGGTAAGGCAACATTTTTAATGGTGAGAGATAGATGCATGTGCAAGTCTGAGCCACTTCAGCTACTGCTGGTGGTTTCTAGTTGTGGTTTATGTGGGAGCAGGTGGGGAGGAATGAAGGCTGCTTTTTGTTTCAGAATGTAAAACAGACTTGCTTCTGGTTCTTCTCTGGCACTAGTGTGACATCATCTGGGTGGTCTTCCCATTGCTCATCCATGTCATATCACATCACCTGTAAGAGAACTCTTTTAATTAGTTTGCAGTTGTATTTGAGGCAGATGAACTTGGCAGGAGAAAACACAGGCAGTGGTGCTGAGTTTTTCATTCAGTTCTGGGAAACTGTATTATGTTTTCCCTGGAGTAAATTCTGGTTTTCAGGTCTCACTTGGAACCGCTGGGAAAACCCTGTCTCCTGCACAGCCAACCTCCAGTTAAACAAAAGCTTCAACGGAGCATAACAGTCATGGGTAGAATGGAAATTATCCAGTGAGTGGAGAAAGTGTGGTGCAGAAACAGAAAACAGACTGCTGAGCTAATTTAGACATATCATGTGTCAGTTAAACAGATAGCGCTGTTTTCTAACTCAGTCTGTTTCAGACAGGATTTAATTTTGTCCAGACTAGATAAGTACTGGTGGTGTTTAGTTGTAGGCAGTGGAGTGGTAACTCGTTGCTTCAGTTTATGTTTTTACTAGAGTAGTCTCAGCTCAGGGTTGTGTCAGGGAGAATAGACATTGCAGGCCAGGTCTAGAACTGGAAAGAACATTCCCTTTGCTCCTGGCAGGGTGGGGAGTAACAAAGCTGAAGTTCCGTTCCCTTTTTAAATTCTGTTTTCTATGATATGGCCAGACTGTGGTCAATGATTTGCCTCTCTCTCAATATGCTGTGATGTGAATAACAGTCTTACGAATTCTGAGCAACAATGAGAAGTTTAGAAGGAAGTAACACTTAGCAATAGTGAAAATTCCAGCTCTGTATTGCATTGTGTATGCAGTTTTTTAAAGCAATATGTTATAGTCCATTCAGTGTTAACCTAAATGGAGACAAGTGCTGCAGCAGATACACCTTATCACTTTTTTTGTGTGTTTCCACTTGAAATTTGCTTAGTAATATCAATCTGCAAAACAATAGTCATTAACACTCATTAACCCTATAGAAGTATGATCGAGACAGGTGTTCCCAGTAGGACAAATAGGTCTTATGCAGTAGGCCATGGTAAGTTGAAAATGATCTCAAAATAAATCTTAAAGATGAAACTAAATAGAAAAAGCACAATAGAGTAAAAAAAGAAGCATGGTAGTGCTGAGGCAAGCAGTAATTTATTAATGTTTGTATGCAGAAAAGTAAAGAAACTCTGCATATCTGTTTTGCTTAATTATCTGGTTGACCTCAGTGAAAAGAAAAGCTGAAGTTAAATGCATAACATTTCTCTTTACAGTGCTTTTTCTCAGTTCCTTTCTTACGAGTACCCATGTGGTTTCTCTGCTTCTAAGCAGAGTGATAGCTCTAGTCATTTTAATAACCTCTGAGAAAGTGCTTCAGGACATATTTGCAGGGCTGAGGTTGCCATGCCACAGCCTTGTCTCCTTACCATGCTCCAGATATTGAACCTTCCCGTAACTACAATTACAACATAAACCACAAAATGTAGATTTACAGATTGTTTTCAACAACACCCATTCAAATTTACTTATATTTACACTAGAAAAATTAGGGTAAGTGCTATTGTGACCAGAGGCAGAGACCGAGATCAATAACCAACCAATTCTTGGCTAATAAAGCACTTCTCTAAGGTCTATGGTTGCTTTATTCTGACTTTGAGGTTGGCCTCTAATGTCTTATCCATTGACTTTTCCCGTAAATATGTCTAATAGAGACCAGGCTGAACCCTGAGACAAAAAGATACACTCTGTTTGGTAAGAATTGCTAATTAACTTGGTATGTAAAATCTGTAGCTACTCTCTGCTTTTAGCTGGTCTTTGGTGGCAAATCTGCATGTGTAACGTGGGTATAAAAGTCAAAATTAATTCCTATTATATAGGCAGAGGTTTCCTAAAGTGGCAAGAAGTTCAAATCTACTCTATTTCTTATTTTCTCAGTGTGAGAGTCTTTTGCAATAAGGAAAATGACCCCTGCAGAACACATTTGAGGTAGTGTAACAGGATATCTTTGTCATGGACTCTGGTCATATATATTTTACATACATCGATTAAAAGATAAAAGGGTTTTGTTTTGCTTTGTTTTTGAAAAGAGAAATGAGTTAGCATTTCCTTGCTTGTGCTAATCCATATGAGTTATTGAATTAAAACTTTGGGGCCTGGGCACTCTTTGCTGTGTTGCTCCAAGCCCCATCCAACCTGGCCTTGGACACTTCCAGGGATGGGGCAGCCACAGCTTCTCTGGGCAACCTGTGCCAGGGCCTCACCACCCTCACAGGGAACAATTTCTTCCTGATATCTGAAATAAATCTACCCTCTTTTGGTTTAAAGCCATTCCACCCATGTGGAGTGTGTTCATTGAAGCTGTTGGAGCAAAGAAGGGATGACCTCCAACTGTTTTACTTGCTTTTGATCTGGAAACGGTGGAAGAAAGACCAAAGGTTATGACCAGAAGGGTGTGAATTTCTGTGGTCATGGCCTAGTCTGATGGGATATTTCATCTGAAGTAGCCTGTGTGTTACCTGACAGCGTGTTTCATATCAGAAAACAGGCAACACCACTTTGGAAGGTGTGTGATGTTTTGACATCCTGTTTACCTGTATAAACAGGTAAGCTGGGGAGGTTCCATTAGCTGGCATTGATGTCACGGTGTGTTATAGTAGCAAATCATGTTCCTCTTTCTGAAAACTTTTAATAGTACGAAAGCAAAATTGTTGTCTTGTCTGCTAAAAATGTTCCAGTCCTGTTACTAGTACTTTAGTGCATTTCTACATCCTCTTTACATTAGAAACAGGAGAATTTATCTATCTAGCCTACTTTGACACCTCTATGGGAGAGGGAACTATATTAAGACATGCTACTACCCTGTGGCTGTTTGGACCTGGCACAGTGTTTTTGTACACATACACTGAGCTTCTTGTCTTGCTCGTCAACAGTGTTGCTTTGCAGACTCCTCAGGCTGGCAGGGCAGGTAGAGCAAGTGTGTGACAGAGCGGGTGGAAGTCCTGCTCTCAGAGCACTGCTCCCCAGTCCTCAGCTTCAAAGACATGTGATGGAAAGCCTGGTGTTTTGCTGACGTAAACAGGAGAGTCTGATAAACTCAACTTTGTAAGGGCTAAGTGTAACTTTGTGAGGTTAAACCGCAGATTATTCCTTAATCTTTGTTAGGAGGGCGAGTATCACAAAAGATAAATAGTACATGCTTCCTATCAAGTACAGACTTTTGACAGGGTGAGTTAGAAGGGGTGTTTTCCTCTGGTGGTTCCTCGTGGTGCATATGACGTGACAGCACTTTCAGAGGTGATTATATCCCCTCCTTACACTCAGGTCAGGGATGTGCCTGGTACTGCTAACCCTCAGATTTCCTGTGTCTGCCTCTGAATCACGAGAAGTTTGAACATGACCAGACAAAGGACGCTGAAACCTAGGTATGATGCAGTTTAGAAGCTTCTGGAGAGAATCCAAGTAAAGTCAAGAAACTTATACCTGTTAGACTTGTGGGTCTGACCCAGTTGCCTTGTTTCTTACTGTTTCATCTGAGTGGATCCCAGGGTGGAAGAACAGCTGCTGTATGTTGCCCTCCAGGTGACAAGATTCTATTCAAAGACATCCTTATTAACCACTGAGAAGTGGTGGTTCATTCTGCCATTTTCACTTGGGGTGTCACATACTTTCCAAGTGATGTGACTCTGTCAGAATTAGTCGTGCTTACATGAGAAGATCTCTGTATTGTTACAGTGAACAAAGCAATTAATATGTCTTTAATTTGCACCTAACAAAACAAAAAGGATGCATTTATCCTGTATGACAAGTAGACAAATTTTTCTTTAAAAACAAAGTTTCACGCTGTGACTACAATTAGTGTAATTGTCAGCTCTTCTCTAAAAACAAATATGTATTAAGAGAAAAGCCAGTATTGTGCCCTCCTCTGGTGTGAAAATGAGACAATCAAAATCTATTGTAATTACCTCAGTGATATTATAATTAGCAACGATTAAGTTATTCCATGCTGTTTTATTCCTCTTGGCTACAATTAAAAAAGTATATATCTTTCTGTTGCACATTACCAGTGATCATTTTACCTCCATACATGTCTCGTAAGTGGATAAATTAGAAGTAATTTTAAAGCACAACTCCGTTAAAACATATATCTTTCTATTTAACTGCTTTAACCCTTTGCAAGATTCCTACATCTTTTAACATCTGTGTAAAATAGCCTTGTTTGTTTGTTTTTAATACTCTCTGGGCCATTAAACCAAAGCCATAAAAATGTGGAGAGTACCCTACTTACTGGTAATAAATGATCTAGGTTTTCAAAAGTCACTATCCTAAGTGGCAAGCGAGGGATGCCAGAGATGTTTTGTGAGGGGGAGCTCAGCATCACACCCAGATCCCTTTAGGATGTACATCTATACCCCCTGTGGGCTTCTGTTTGGGACACATACTTCAGGCACGCCAGGGTCACATTTTGTCAAATGCAGTGATTTCCATTACTTTCAGGAAGGAGAGGAAATAGTAGAAAGAATGTATCTCTGTCTGATAGACCAGCTGTTAATGGTCCATATATACTTGTGGCATGCAGAAACCTCAGTTTTAGCTTCACTGTCTGCCTGTAAGAGGTGGATCCATGTGCTCTCCTTATTTAAGGACTGAAGTACTCCCACGTTTGTTTGTTTGTTTTTGTTTTTTTTTTTAAATTGAATCTATTTCACCTTTTGAAAAAGAACATGGATTAAGAAGAGGGGGAAAGACTGGCTTTAACCCTCCTAGTATTTCAGGCCCTCTGGTGTAACAGAGGAGACCAGTGTTGTTAAAAGGTAGTTATTGTATTTTACCATAAAAGATTACAAGATGATCCACAAGTATTTGTGTCCGGGTCATCAAAACAGAGGCACTCACAACTCAAAGATGGATACAACCAGTTTCAGAACTACTGCTTTTATACAGAATAGCTGCAAAATATCCAAACTCTGTGTCCAGTAAGATTAGAGGAGTTGGTGAAATCGAGCAGGTAGGAAAATGCATGAGTCAGTTTTATAACAGATATTAAAAAAAGCCAAAATAAACCCTCCAAAATTCAGTCACATCACTTTCCCTAAAAGAATGATTGCATTGCTGACTGAAAAGAAGCAGCAAAGCAGTTTAAGAGTTGTATGAACTGTAGATCTAATTTATCAGCTCCAGGAGGAAATTCTCTGTTCTTTTGAAACTCTCTGTTCTGTTTGCATCCCCAGCATCTTACAAGAGTTAGTTTTCAATCCTGATACTATCAGACTTGAAATCTTGTTCTCTCACTGATCATCTAGTCTAGCAATGCTTATTTTGGCACCACTCCAGGACTAAACATGGCAAGTCCTGGACCTTAGACCAGTGTAATTTTCATTCCCTGCTAAGTGCCTACATTTTTAACCGCACAGAGGCAGAGCTCTGAGCCTCAGGCTTCCTTTGTGTGCATGTCAGTGATGTTAATAATGTCTCTATTGGTATCTTGTCTCTGAAGTGAACTCCTAAGGCTTTCATTTTGTGAGTGGAAATCCTTTCTAAAAACGATTCCATCTCTGACTCTGTATGGGGTACTACAATCTAGTCTCATTAGAGGCAGAGAAAGCTCTTAGGCCAGCTATGGAAAGACAACAGGAAACTTTTTTTCATCCAGCTTTACCCCAAAAATGAACCTATGATTTACTTTTCATTTTAGTCATTAAGTGGCTGGTTTCAGATCTCATACTAAAAAGTCCCTGTCCTGAGGTTCAAACTCATTCTTTTGTAGGAGTTAATGATGTTCTTCACCTTGCAGGATGATAATGCTAGAAGTGATATTCTGAATATTTTGGGGAGCTGCTGTACAGTTCCAGAGCACCACCAATTGCTCCTTTTCACCTTGGTAAGGGGAAGTTTATATCCTAAAGGAGAGCTCCTGGCTGAGCCTTGGGGTAGCAGTTACATGATACATTGAACCAGCTACAATACTTGTCTGAACACTTCATCTCCTGCTGCTGACTGATTTTTCTTTTAGCTTGCAACTCATTCTTTCATCTCTGCGTTTTCTATTCAGAATAGTCAGGGATATTTTTGGAAACCCGTGTGTACCAAGCATAGGAGAAGACACAAGCGGGTAAAATAGAATAGAGAAAGATCTCCCTAGCAGTGGAGCATATGTGTATAATACTAATAATATATATTAATGTCAAATGTTGGCTGAAAATCTTTTCCTGTAAATGACCAGCCTAAGACATGGCTTGTGGGAGTTGGAAAGAACATGGATGCTATAGGGAGCCTGTTGATGCCTTCTGTTTATGTTGCATTTCCCTCCCAAATATGCTTGTGCTTCACTAGGTTTGGATGCCTTGCCTTCACTCCTGCTACCCCCTCAGATATTCCTTAGGTGCTCCTTATATTGGTATATGATTTTAATTTTAAAAGGCTACTTACTGAGCACTCATCGAAGACCAAACATTGCGTAGGAGAAAAACATAGGTCTGGAGTCCTAATGTCTTGGATTTTGAGAGATTTTAAAGGAATTCTCTGTTCTAGCCAGATGTACGTGCACTGGGCAGAGTTGTTTATACGCACCATGTAGTAGCAATGCTTCATTACTGGCCTTATGAAGATTGTGTCGTAAAAGAGCTTGGCAATGGGGTTATCAAAGTTAATGCGACATGAAGAATAGTGATTCTTACAAGTCTGCTAGGGGTGGAACATGTTGTAAGGCTGCAATATATATAAAGTCATTTGCATCCTGGCTTTTGGGTTTGGCTGACCTTAGGAGTACCACCACCACAGCTTGCAATAAAGAATTGGTTCATTAGCACTAATACTTTCCTCTGCCTCTGCGTAAGCAGGTCTAACAAGTGTCAGTGATGGCTGATTATTCGGGCTGGGAGTGTGCTGCATGGCTGCAGAGGCATTTATTCAGTGATATACTGATGTTGATATATAAAGCTAGCCAGATTTTAGGAGCTCACGGGAAGTCTTCATCCTTATATCCTCTAAAGATTCTCTTTTCCTTTAATGTGGAGGACTGAGTCTATGCCATCTTGCTGACAGTAATACAGAATTAGTAAGCTAATCTTGTTCCTCACTTATGATCAAAGGTAGCGCCTTGTAAAATGAGAAGAGAAAATTGCACAGACCAGAGTGACAAAAGTAAACTAAGACTAACTCAGTTATTGTTCCTGTTTCTGGTGAAGTGCTCAGTGCCATGCTGACAATGAAGAGCAAAGCCAGAATGAACACTTTCCTGTTAGCATGAATGTAGCCCATGTCGTTAGAGTGGGGAAATGATTTTAAGTAGACTGAGCTGTGCTGCCTTTTGTACACAAGAAAGGCTAATCCCATTAAAAGTAATGGTCTGAGATTGCTCACTGCAAGTACTGTTAATGAGTTAAGTTTGTTCGTGTGTAATGAGTCCTCGTGTTCTTTATGTCCCTCTTGCTGATGAACCGCATAGCAGGAGCTGTCACCAGCTTAATTATGAAAATTTCCATGAGTGAAAATATCATTTTAGGAAGCAGGGTAAATAAGTGGCATTTGAGGGCGTTGTTTTGTGGAGCAGAGAGAACTCTGCTCTCCTCATTTCTCTGGTAGTTGCAGCAGTTTGGGAGAGCTCAAATTTAAGCCTGTGTTACTTAAATTTTCATAATATCAGACCTAAAAAGCCATGTGAAAGTGTGCAGTTTTATGTAGATGTCACTGCACAAACTCACAGCACAACTTAATTTCTGTTAGTCCTAAGCATTTTGAAACCTTTGATATCGTTAACGTCCACTGTCTCTTTTCTTCCCTACCTGTCTGTGAGCTTTTGTGAGCCAAATTGCAAAGATCTCAAATCTTGCTTCTCTCTCCATTTAAATCCACTTCATTTTAGCTTGGGTGTAAACATCACCTGTAGATCCATTTGGTTATCAGGGTTACAGAGATCAAACTGAGCAAACTCTCCATGTGGGGAATTTGGCCATCCCAGGGAAGACGTGGGGCACACTTGCCACAGCATTTCATATGTGCTGCCAACTAGTGAGTGTTTGGAGAACCAAGTCCGAACTTAGTCTGAATCATTATGCAATATGTTTCTCACAACATGAAGATCCTGAAAATAATTATATCGATTAAGGCACCCTGGAAGGGACAGAAAAGCATCTTATACATATGCAGTGGGGTAACAGTTTAGAAATTTCTATCTTCTCACTATTGAACACGAGTGTGTTTGATCAGCGATACAAATGCTTCTTGGCAAGGAATGTTGACTGTATCAGACAACATATGGTTCTAGAGTACACATTTGCAAATTAAGTGGTATCTGGTCACAAAATGTGTTCACTTTTTATTTTAAAACACAACTTGCCTCCCCCCATTTTCAGTCACAGCCCATTTAATTCGGTGAGTAGATTATTCAATGAAAAACACTCTTGGACATAAGACAGATCGGATTCAATATAGAAAAAAAATCTTAACAGTGACATTAATAACCTCAGTTCTTGTTAGCCAGATCAGCCTCCAGCACAGTATTAATGTGTCCATGAAAAGGAGGAAGGAACTTGTAGGTGCTTTTATTTTATATCCACATCTAAGCTCCTTTGCTGGTGACAGCCACCTTAAAGCACTCAGTGCTTGGGAACTGGGTTGTTTTTGGTTTTTAATAACAAGGTTTTCAAGCCACGATGGCTGTTCCGTTAATTGGGATGCCATTTGTAAGACCTTGAGACCTGGCTCTGATCATGAAAAAAAGATCAGGTCTTATGGACAGAGATACTAGGTTGAAACCTGCGTATTTAGGGGAAAGCCTGACTACAAATTTTGCCAACGTTCTCTAATTTGCTTTAAAAGAACAAAAATTCAAAACCCACTTGCAAAATTATCCCAAACCTCAGGCATATGAAGCAAGTCTGGAATCTCATTACTAAATTGTCTTCTGCATTAGGCTGTTCACTTAGGCCTGTGTTTAAAAAGACTTTTATGTCACTAAACTCCAGTGAAACTTTGTAGGAGTTTAAACACTCCAACAGAATGTAAGATCTTGCCTGTTGTATAAATCCTGATTGTAAAGCACTGTTTTAAAATAGTATTATTGCACGCATGGATAGAATCAGGCCCTTTAGATAGGGTTTACTTTCACTGGGTTGAGATTTTTCTGCTGTGTGGCATTTATTAGATGAAAAAATAAGCTTGTCCTGCATAGTATTGCTCTGTTGGAACTCTTCCCTCTTTGTATTGCCATTAGTTTCCTACCAAGGTTGCAGCAGAGCAATATCAGTGCTTTGCTTTTCAGCTCTCTTGTAAGACAAAGTTCTGGGCCCTCCTAAAATTCCTATTAATTCAGCTGTGGTGCAAAAGAAAATCATGTCAAGAGTTCCACACAGTTTATGGAGTGGCAGACCTCAGACTAGCCCACTGTAGCCAAAGCAAGCCTTGCTTGCAGTGATAATCAAGTAACTGAGGTTCAAGTAGCATTAAAGGTGTTTGTCAAACTGGTCCTCTCAGCAGTACAAAACTTGGTGGCTTCTACTGCCGATTTTTGATAAATTCTCATAAATTTCTTTTAAATTCAAAAGGCTGATAACCATTAAGTAAGGAGGCTTGGATGCTGAAAGGTCTCTAAGCAATAGATGTTGAACAAGTTGTTAAACAAGAGAATTGGATGTCCTTTTTCATCGTTCCAGATGTAGTATTGATTGATTGGAGTTTGAATAGGTATTGGTTTTAGATAAGCAAGACAAAGTGAAAGCTCAACAGCAGCCAGTGAGGATGAACACTGAAAAGGACTGTAAAGATAGTATCTTGTGAGGATCTGACTAGACATAATTCTGCTGTTTGTGCTACCTTAAATCTGAAGTCACTCCACAGAAACAGCAGACCCAATGGGTTAACTTCAGGGAGAAGATAATTTTTTTTTTAAGAGAGAAACTCAGATAGTTTAGGGTGGTAGAACGGCCAAAACTCAACAATTTGACCTATCAAGGATTTAATACAGTCAGCAGGTGTATTTTGATAGCACACTAATTTTCTTATTTTATTATATATATTTATTATTTATATTTTTTTATATCTATTATTCCGATATGAAAATAGGTGGGATATGAGCAATTCTCATGGGAGTTCAATGGCAGTGATGGAAAATAATACTTCTAGTACTGTGGCTTATCCTGGGGGATCTCTAGGTTTCTGTTGTAGTCCTGGAGTATCTAAGTTTTGCCTTTGTACCATCTCTATAGAAATATGGAGGTTCATGTTCTTGTGACATGGAGTGAAGCTTTGGGTAATCCGCTGGTGAGAGCCCTAAAATAGGGAATGCAGATCTAGACCTTGCTTGATCACAGATATACCATGAAAATTTGTGCCAGTCACACCAGTCTCCTCAAGCTCTGTTGTTTTTTCCCCTGTCCTGTCCTTTATTAGCAGTGTCTAATAGTGCCTGGCTGAAGGGACTCTCCATTTCAAGTGGAGCAATATACATTTGTTCTGTAATTAAGAAATCAAATTAGCAGAGTGCGGATGTCATCCATCCACTTCATGCCTTTAGGACACGAAAGTTATAAATTGACAGTCTCTCAGAGCCAAGTGAGATCCAAAGATGGGTACAGGAGACTTTGCAAGGATAATTGCACAAGCAGCCCATGGAAAAAAAAAAAAGTGAGTTTATCAGTTCAGTGCTACACTGTAGGACTGAAAGCAAATGCTCTGAGGACCTTCATTCAGTTTGTGGTGCAAGAAGGGGATCCTACCTGTTTACAATAGAATTGGAGATTAATTTGGTTCTGAAGAATCTTTTCTCTTGAGAAACTGGGAATTTGTGTTAAAATCATTCCAAGCTAGGTGTGGGGGATAGCCTTGACTACCAGCACAGAGTCTGATACTGACCTTTCCTAGACTTGAAACCTGAAAGAAACACCCCATAAAAGGCACTGGAGTCACCACTGCACCACAGTTACTGCTGTGTAAGCAAGGCCAGTCCCATCTTCCTAAACCCCACCAGCCTTTTTGTTTTTCTTTGTGCTGAGATTGGAAACTAGAGCATTAAGATTTGAATATTCAGCTCCCTGCTGTATGTCACAACCTTTAATGTTAGAAAAGCCACCCCTTTTACTTAAGCACTTAATTCAATTTTTATCGTGCAAATTACGCTTACCCAAGCAGTACTGTTTAATTGATTAATAAATTACCATTGACTGTAGATGTTCTTGGATTTCCTCTCTGTGCTATTGGAAGCACTGCTGACAGTAATTAAATAATCATTTCATCACCAGTGATGATTGAGTTTATCTAATTCAGTAGGCTCTCTTATGTACCTAGTGTTAAGTTTGGACTCTTATAGGATTATATTGATTGATGGAGGAAGACCAGAAAGATAGCGATCATGAGTTGTTTCTTGCATTCAGAAGATCAGGTAAGAATTGTCCTGATGAAGTTATTTGACACATGGGTAACTAGGCATTTTTTAATACCTTGAAAACTGTAGTACTGTACCATGGCTTATTTGAAGTTCTGCTTGTAGCACTCAGAGTTCAAGAACACTAATTCATGTTCTCACTAATATGAAAAAATAATAAAAATTATTGCTTGGAAAAAGGTATTAAAAAAAAGGAAGAAATATAGCTTAATCATGTTATCTTAACTCCTAAGTATACCTTTAAAAATAGTAACATGTATGCACATATGTATATGCTTAAAAATGTATCTTCTCTGTCTCATCAAGTAAATAACCATCACTCAAGTTACACTTTCTCTTTCATGTGTAGCTCTCCCAGGGAACACCAGTAACACCAGTTAAAGTGTCCCCCAGTCATAACAGTTATTTAGGATTGACAGAACTATAACTGAGATCATTGTATTGAGGGAGAAAGATGAAATGTGACAAGCAGCAGAAAGGGCTCATGGAATTTTCTTCAGAAGAGTTGTCAGGGCACAATTCAAGCCCAATTGATCAGAGATGGCTTTAGAAAAATGAAATTAATTCTACCATCATAACAGAAACAGATTAAATGAAAGGACAGAAGTTCAACTATTGGTGCTTAGTCTTGCAAGCTCTCCTGGAGGGAAAAGTGGCATTTTCAGCCAAAAGTCAACCTTTTGCCATTTGAAGATGAGTGCATAGCATCAGGATCTGTAATCTGGGTGTAAGGAAATGCTGTGGGGAACTGTGGATGATACCCAGCATTTTTTTAGTTAAGTTTGGGACTAAACTTCCACTGTAAACTGTGCCATCAGTAAATGTGACTTGGGAAAATGGGAAGATCTGAAATTAAACTTGCAGAAGTAGTGAACATCCAACAAAAGATGACCTCAGGGACACCTGTTTTTAAAGGAACTCAGCAGGCTTTGTGTTTGGTCGCAGAAGGAATGTCTTTGTAGGATCCTTTATTATAATCAAGGGAAACTGATTTCTCCACCACATGTATTACACGTGACATTTAAAATGAAGGCCCAAGTCAGGTACAGAAAGTTCCTCGATCATAAGTACCCATGTGGTTTTCAGTCTAAATTTAATGAGAGTGAGGAGTAAAATACCCTGAAAAGGAGCAGATGAAGCACTCACGCAGCTTTTATGACAGTGACAAACTATCCAAGCTCTGCACTTCTTGCTTTATGATTCTTCTGTCACCTCCTCAATGAAAATGCCATCTTATTATGTACAGTGGGTGTACATTATTCTGTATATATTCTAAATCACCTGACTATTTTGGCTCTCCATTAATGGCAAATTACAGTAAAACTCTAAAGGAAATGTCTGTGATGACTCTGAACACTAAAAGAATTAATTATGATTGATTTTGTTAATTAAGTTCAGTGGGTAATGTCTTTACAGTAATGAGGTGCTTAGAAGACAGAGGCAGTGTTAAGTGTTGCACCTATAGCTGAGCTGAAGAGTTTCAGTGCAGTGTTGGTATCCATCTCCATGGACAAGGCTGTCAGGGAGTCACTTTTATTCTAGGTTAATGTATTTTGAATGAAATTTGTCTGGTAAAGTATCAAGCAAACCCTCCTTGTTTATGGGACACTAAATATTGTACATTTAAAATTGTATTTCTGCCGGTTGTATTTTCTTTCTAGGTCCAAAGGCTTGGGATATGTTCTGGACTTAGCTGTCTGGTTTACTTTCTTTTGCTCATGTCCAGTTGTGTTC
The DNA here is from genome assembly GCA_013399855.1 of Oxyruncus cristatus. Lineage (NCBI taxonomy): Eukaryota > Metazoa > Chordata > Aves > Passeriformes > Cotingidae > Oxyruncus > Oxyruncus cristatus. The sequence goes on along the minus strand of VXAY01006543.1, from coordinate 3,144,304 downwards.
AGCCACCTACCTAGCAACTCGGTCTTTCCCATTCAACACTTGTTTCACAGAATCTTTTATTTTCATGAAACTCTAGTAAATCCTCATGGGAAGGTGTCTTTGATTTCTGGCAATTGCCTTCACTCCTTATTCCCTGTTTTGCTATCTGTGCCTCACCTTGCATTTAGGTTAGGAGAATAGAAAAAGGCCAAATGCAGCCCTTGAACACATTCTGTATGTGTGTATATATGCACATATGTGCACTCCGATGATGGAGTTAGAAGCAGCAGCAGAAAAGATTTGTAACTGATGCAAAAGTTTTGCTTAAAAAACGGTAAAACCAGTTTGGTGTATTGACAGCATTGTGCAGCTGGACGGCATAAGATGACTTTGTCCTTGTGACAAACACGTTTCAGATAAAATACCTTAACATGTAGATTCTTCTGATGTACTGTGTATTCTTTTGCACAGGCACCCTAATGCCCTGTATAGATTTGGCCTTGAAATTATTTTTGTAGCTGGGTATATGTTGCTTTAAAAGAAAACTGCCACTTGCTATCCCTGTACCCTTGCAGAAGCTTGCCAAAAAAAGGTTTCCCTCTCTTTCCTGCAGAATTATTTGTTTTTCCTGACACAAAGGAGAGTGCTTTGTCATTGTTTTCTGTATAACATTGATGGATTTCATGTTGAATGGGTATTGGGTTTTAGTTAAACATGACAGGGGAAGAGATTTATAGGCAGCGGCCGCAGAGGTTGTTTGAAAGGCCCAATAATGCTTCACTGCACAGATGTGTTTTCAGTGTTCTCTGATGGTAAAGAACCAACCGGCTCATATACACTCCACCCTCATTACGGAGCAATCCTTGAAAAGCCGAGTGTTAACAACTATATAGGTTTTCTTTCTTTGGAGTTTCAAAGTAAACAGGATTCAAGGAGCGGCCTTATGTCAGGAATGCTGTGCTAATGAGGACAAATTATATTCTAATCAGGTTTCTCCATTATTAATTCCCTGTTATTCTGCTCTCTTTTTTTCCCCCCTCTCCTCCTCTTTGTGTCCAATTTAAAGTTGCAGAAGAAACATGGGGTGGAGTGTTTTTCTTCTGGTGCTTGTTATTCATATTAAGTAGTCTATTCTGCCTTTGGTGTGATGGTGGGTGTTAAGAATTTAAATCCCCCCTAATGCATTGATAGGATAATATGAATCACCACCCAGAAAAAAAATCCTATATGGATCTCAACAGTTAAGGGATACTAGCATAGTGTGATTTTTCTGCACACAAAACATAACCCATTCTGGTTCACATGGTCCTACATAATTTAGGGATTTTCTTAGAGACATTTTCATATTTTGCTTCTGTAAGGAGACTTGAAGAAGCGAGTAGAAATATATCATGCATTGTTATAATTGGATTATTCTTTCTTTGTACTACTATAACTTTTACACATATTCTTAAACCAAATTCTCCAACGAACTTAAAAGTACCATTAAAATATAAGTATGATGATGGAATAAAATAAATCTTACTTGTATACATTGCATCTTATTTATTTTGTCTGTGTCCCTTGGTTTGGCTGACGTATATTAAATATTCCATCAGGAAGTGCTTACCAGCTCAGCTCTCATGGAGAACACGTAGGGAACCATGTGAAGCACCAGCTCACAGTGTGTGTGCACTCATCCAGCTTCCACCACAGTCACGTTGTCATGAATACTTTACTATCTCGAGCAGATTTGAAGCATTTGGGGGCCTAATTAACAGCTTTCCAGGAGCTGGAGGGCTGCAGCAAATACAGGAACATCACACTGTAAGGGGTTCCCTGGGTCACCAAGTCCAGTCCTCTGTCATTGGAGGCTACCTCAGCTATCTTTCCTTTCATCAAATGATTAAGATCCTTCTTAAAAGTCATCTGCTAAGTTTAGCACTGCTTTGATGGTTAGAAACTTCCTCCTCATTCTGAGCCTAAGTAGGTGTGTTGCCCACCAACACCATTTTTTCTTATGCTGGCAATGTCTGTGGTTTTAATTCGTCCTTTATTTACCTGTCCCAGTCCCATTTTGTGTTTGTCCTCCAGCAGTGTCCCTCATTTTGCGAGGCTCAATTGACCAAGCCTGTTTAGTCATCTCCTGCAAGATGAGCTCACTCCTTCTCATTAGTAGGTCCTTCTTTCCAATTTGAAATACTCCTTCTGGGGCATCAGTGTTTGAATTTGTGCCACGTAAGCTGGATAGGACTCAGTAGGAACTGGTATCATGGCATTAGCACATCCTCACCCTCACTAGAAAAGTCTACCACACCGAGTAGGAAAAAAAAATTACTTTCCACCTGGTTATATTATGTTGATGGTTCACAGCAAGGACACTGACTTCTTTCTCCTTGCTCATTTCCAACTGCTGAGATCCCATATTATATCAGATATTCTTGTTAGTTCCCACAAAGCCTTGCACTTAGAATTTTTTAATTGAGTCCCTTTTGCTCCCTGAGATCATCAAATATTAGTAGGATCCTCCACTGTCTTGAGGCTGAGGCATACAGCTATTTAAGAACACACCCCAGAAGGCTCCCCAGCCTTGTCCCAAAACTTAAGGAGGAGGCTTATACCTCTGTCTTATTCCAGAGCTGGAAGTTAATTGCTCATTAGGCAAGCTCACCTGGATTGAAAACACACAGTAAAGAAAGCTCTTACAGTAATTGCAGACTCATAATGCAGTTGGGCCTGAATTTTGGAATAAGATGGATAGAGTTGAAGGCTGTATTTGTGTGCATAATAAGAACCACAATTGCTCATACAGGTAATTGGCTGCACCAGCTTACTTTTAGTCAGTCTGTAGGTGCCGTTCCAGAAGTACCACTGTCAAGCAGGGCATCAAGCTAATTATTTCACATCTTCTGCCATAAACCCAATTATAAGATATTTTTGTGATAAATTGATGCCCTCCTGTCTTTGTCATCGCTCTCCTGAGCCTTTGAGATGTTTATATATTCTGTAACACAGAATGATCCTTCCGGAGCTTGGCTTATTTGTGAGGGAATTAACCCTCAGGAAATGCTTCCCTCACCCACAGTGGCTCTCCAGACTTGCATAACCTCTTTCCAAGATGTGCTTACCCTCAAAGTTGTGGCCCCAGGTTGCACCAGGGGACGTTTTGATTGGATATGGACAAAAAATTTCTTCACAGGAGGGATTGTCAAGCACTGGAAGAGGCTGTCCAGGGAAGTGGTAGAATCACCACCCCTGGAAGAATGTAAGAAATGTGTAGATGTGGTGCTTTGGAGATGGTTTAGAGCTGGGCTTGGCAATGTTGGGTCAATGGTTGGGCTTGATGGTCTTAAAGGTCTTTTCTAATCTAAATGAATCTGTAATTAATTCTTCAGAGTTCTTCCCTAGCCCTGCACAGGTGTCACAACTCAGTCCCCTTACAGGTTGTCTGGGAAGGAAGGGTTCGTGTCTGTTCTAGGATCTCTCACAGTGGTTGATGCAACCTGTATTTAATTCCTATTTCTAATCCCAGAAGGCAGTTCTTTCAGTCTTGTCTTGTGCTTGGGTTTAGGGCATGTTTAAAGGAGAAGAGATCCTGAAAACATTATGCAAGGCCCCTCCCCTTCCTGAAGAAGACCCCTCATGCACTGCAAATAGAGGTGACAGTCAACATGGGTCTCAATGCAGGATGGGGGCCTGTTTTTGAGATATAAATACCCTGAATTGTGTCTGCCTGTAGTTCTTAGATCTCTATCCTTAATCTGTGGTCTTCTTTGCTATAAATATTTAAGTGTTTTTACTCCTATTAATATTTTATAATGTTATTTATTTAATACCAGAGTTTAAGAGTAATTTGTCATCTGAATAAAAATAGTGTATTTCATCCAAAGTCCAGCTTGTGCTGCAAAGTATCAATGTAATACAATGTGTTCAATATGTTTTTTTAATGCTTATTTCCCCCCTCAAATTGGATGCTGGCTTTCAATTTGAATATTGAGCTACCTGAACTGAATTATTTATCAACTTTAATTAGATTTGCAGACAAGTCATTTTTGCACATCTTTCCTAGGAAAAAATGCAATTCTTTCTGGAAACTTTTAAAAAACATCAGATTGAGGACACACAGCTAATTAACTTCACATTTTCCGTCAAAGTCATCCTTTCTTTTTTGTCTCTCTTTTTTTTTGTGTCTAGAAAACTTAAATGTGGGCTATGATGTTGTAGCTCACTGATTGTAAACTAAAACATGTTACAGCACGCATCTACAATCTAAATTTAGGGAGCTTTCGATAGTTATTTTTGTAATTATTTGTATTTCTATATTACTTAAATTCTTCAGCTAAGGAATGAGTCCTGTTGTGTTTAGCACAGCTTAAACACAGAATGAGAATCCTTTTCTGAAAGAGAAAGCTTATTTTGGCCACAACAGAGCATCAAGCCTGAATAATGCTATTTACTCTAAATTATGTCTGATTTTTATGAACATATTTTCTTGTTCCTCCAGTAAGCATTGCTGCCAAAGTTGAAAAAAACCACTTGTGGTGGACTCGGTAGTGTGACACCATGGAAGCTACTGGAAAATTTGAGCGGTATCTTTGCCTATAGCACATCCTTTGTTGCTGGAAATGTGAGGATTGAATTTTAAGTCTTATTTTAAGGCATGGGAGATACGTAGCTAATTTCCAAACAGAGTCCACACAATTTATGATTTAAGGAAAAAAAGTGTTAATATGTTAATCAAAAAGAACATAAATTTTATGCAGTTACTCATAACTTTATACAGTGATTACATGTAACTACATTGTTATTACAGTCTCAAAATTACAGTATAATTATATTTAGTTAATTCCAAAAGCAATCGCTGCGTGGCCAGAATTCATTTATATAAACCTAGACTAAGCACTGAATTGACTAGGAAAGTGAGGTAAATCTAATTGAGATAGATTGAGCAAACCTAATCAGCAGGGATATTTAATGGCAAAGAGAACAAAGAATTAAATAAAGCGATGCAAAGGCTATTCAGAAGAGTGGATATATGAGATAATAGGCCTCTCCATCTCTGATGTCATGTCTGATTCAGTGAGTCATCCCTAGTATTTTGGTAGTTGGCTGCCAGTTTGCATTATATGTATATGTATGTTTATACATGGAGGACATGTTCTGCTGTTCTTATACAGAATTTTATCCTGGTGTAACACATCCACTTCCAAATGCTGGTGCTTTGCAAAAACAGGAGGGTGGTTGAAGACTTGCTTGCTGTCCCACCTTATTTATCATTAGCTGTTATGATTCTGATGAGCCAGAACTCATGTTTACTCTTAAGAGTACATTTTACTTGTCTGAGGGAACTTGTAGGATTACCATGGGGTACCCAAGACCTTCATGGGGCTGGAAAATGCAATGTAGAACCTATAGGAATTTCACAGTCCTCTGAAATCAGATGTGAAGGCCAGATTTGAAATCCAGATTATCTTAAAATGTCATTAAATTACTGCAGGTTGGCAGGAATCAAACCATAGGCCACGATACCCTGACAGCTGAAAAGAAGACTGAAGACCATTTCTGCATTTCCCACTCTGAGTGCAATCTCCAGGAGCTGCTGGGGAGCCTGGGGATTGTACTTAGGATGAATGTTATTATATCAGCTGATAATTTCCAGTTTGAAGAACACAGGGTAGTTCTGACCTTGTCCCTTGATTGCATCCTTTGATTGCCTCCCTTGAACCAGCTACAGAGAAGATGGGAGGCACATAGCAGCTTTCCATCAGAGACCCTGTGTAGCAGGATATTGAAAGAATAGTAAGGAGGTTTTAATGTAGGGGAGGATTTGAAGTAAATAATACATAATGTTTTTTTTTTAAAAGAAGGAAATCTGAAAAATCATCTTGTTCCTGTAGGTTACTTCCACTTTTACAAGCTGTAAGTTCATATTGATCTTCCTGTTAGCACACACATGACGTTTATTGCCTTACAAATCTTTATATTGGTGTGATTTTTTTTTTTTTTTTGGTATGTTGACCTGTCATTTGGTCCTATAAAACATCTAACTTAGTCAATTTTCCATATAGATCTTAGATGATATTTTGGCGCTTGGATTTCGGTTACATATGTGAACACTGGTTTATATTTCTGAAACTTTAAGGAAAAACCTTCTTTTTTTTTGTATAGCAGCATTGTGGAATGTAATTATAATTACATTGTTAAATAACGCTTCAAAACAGGAGGAGGGAATGTGCATGGGGGAATTTTCGTCCAAAATTGAGCTGTGGAGAGGCAGAGGCACAGAGAGATGGATGTCCTGTTTTTGATGGCAGAAGCTGCAGTACTGAAGTGGTGAGTCTAAGGAACTAGAGGCAGATGGCAGAGTGCATGATAAGTGACCAAGGAAAATCAGGTGTTCGTGTTGTAGAATAAGCACAGACAACATACAATTTCTCTGCTGTTCCCTTGGTTAGAGAAACAACAAAGTTCAAGCCCGTTAGTTCATAAGCTGTGAAGTTCTGATTTTGGAATCATACCATATTAGGATGAGCATAGCCCTGACCAAAAAAAAGGCTTGAACAACATATGAGTGTCTTCTTACTTAGAGTTATATGCATACACTGGAAATTTGACCTCCCATGGATATGTAGGAGGAGTGGCAGCTCTAAAAAAAGTTGTATTGGTGTTTGGGGGGTTATTTTGGCTATATGGATATTGGTAAATGGGTCCACATGTTATAGTTAAACAGGTTGTTTTTTCAGTAAAAAAATAAACGAGATATTTTATGTGGTAAAGTTGAGCAAGTATTCACAGAGATATACAGCAAAATAATCTTGAACCGTAGAAAAATACTTGGTAGAAGATAGAGGAGTGCTTCCTCTGATGATGCAAGTTTTCTCTAAAGCAGTCATACCATTGTGGATGTTTGTTTAAAAAATTGCTTGAATTTTCCTGTGATTCTCTTTTCATGGTATTTATCTTAACAGAGCAAGAAAGGATGGTACTACCACAACAGATTTATGTTGGAATTACAAAGATGTAAGGAGTCATAATCCAGATAGTTTTTTAGAAATACTTAAATAGATTTGTTGACTTTGTGGTGTTACCATGAAATGCAGAAATAGCCATAACTGTGCATTAATTAAAAGTGAAAAATCAAATGTCACCAGAAATACCATCTTTTTCCTATCCACCTATAGTTTATTCACAGGAGTTTAGGGAGGAGCTGAAAACAAGTGCTTTAGGGGCTTTGCATACATATGATGTGTTTCTCAAGTGTGGCAATGTGAATTCGAAGGCAGTGCTTGAAAAACCCATTCAAGTGAGATGTATCAATGCTTTTAATATCCAGACTGTTGACCTCATACATTTACGATGTATGTGGTCAAACAGTAGTGCAGAGAGCTGATTGGAATGACTAATAATTCCAGTGGAATCATTACAGCATAATGGTGTCAACATGTACTGCTGGGAGACTCTTAATGCTTGGAACATCAATATTACACTGCATGTGACTGTTGCATGCCAAGACATACCATAAACCTTGTGTCATACTCATCACTGCAACCTAAAGACACAAGGTTGCGATAGTTTCTAAGTGATCATCCTTGACTAATATTAAATACCATTTAGATACAGAGGAATAGCATACACACAGTTAGCTGAGAACTTGAGTGTGAAACTCAGGAGTGCTGATGAGCAATTACACAAGTCACCCAGAGAACAGACTGAAATACTTTGTGCAAGCAATGGTTTAATCCAAAAGAAGCTGTGTTAAATAATAGCTAGTAACATCAAAAGTTGTGCTGTGCTACCAAAAACCCCTATACACTATGAATTTTTACAGTATCTGTGGGTTACACAGATAGCACTGAGAATTGTGTCAGATCTGACACAATACAGGTTGAGAATGCCTAGGTGACATTTTAAAAGGTCCCCCAAACTCCCGTTTGTCATCCATGTGAGAAATAAAGGACCTTTAAATCCTGACCCAGCCCTACTGGTAGACTATGGGCACATGCAGTGGTAAATGCTGGACTGCAAATTTATGGCCTCTGTGTGCAGTACTCCCCCAGCGTTGGAGTCAACCCCTCAGCGGACCTTCACTGCCATAGGACTGGGGGAGTCAAGGTGCACAACAGCAGATCTGGCTCTCAGGACTTTACCTGCTGAAGCCCCAAACACCTGCAGCTACTGCTGCTTTGAAGTAGAGTTTTGGGGTGCTCAACACTGATGTAAAGCAGGCGCTTCCTGTGCTTGTTTTCTATGACTTTCTCTCATGGTACCTCCGGAGTAAGCCTGAAGTAATCCCAGCAGCTTCAGTGTAGTTGCTTTAGATTTATACCCACATAAACAGGAGCCCTATATGCCCATTGTTTCTAAAATACGAGGTTTCTTTTTCATATCAAAACTTCAGCGACTTATTTTATATTCCCCTACATCACATTTTATCACAGATAATCCAGGAATATTGTTTCTCTGAGTAATAAAATTGTTCTTTAGTGCATGACCAGAGTAAAGGATATTGTGTCTTTTAGGCATCACGTATAGACAAGAAGATATAAATGAGAGTTAATAACCATCAAATGTGTCTATTTCCTTTTCCTATAAATTAGAGCATGCTTTCCTACTGAATTTTGCAAGAAGGAAAACAGACTCCCTCCTGCTGATGTGGGGAAGCAATGCTAAATCTCCCTAAAGATTCACTCTGGCTTCTTACAGCTGTATGTTAGTACCTTTTTATATGCAATTTTACTTCATTTAGTCTTTAAGGTTGTGCCTGAGGTTAGTTTAAAAGGTTAGTTAAATGTTAATGGATGTTAATGCTGCAATTAAATTGTTAAATCAATTGAAAACTGTGGCTCCATCTCTATCTGTGTTAGTGCCGGCCTGAGTTGCATTGGCGTATAAATTAAAAGCTGTAAATCTAGTGAAGTCTAATTAGAGACCAAATTTCTCATTTATCTTATTTTCACAGGACTGTAAGCACTGATAGATAATCAACGAAGGGCTAAAACTTTTTAACATTAAAAAACTATTTTATCTATTTCAGGACTCAGGTGACTGATTATAATTCAGATCCAATTACTGTAAAAGGTCATATGTGAAATGAAGTTCTTACAGACACTACAAGTTTTATTTTACAAGTTTGCATACACTGCTGCACCACCTACATCCCAAAAAGCAAAAGTAAATACACTGCACAAGATTATACAAAAACACTCTTCAATTAGCCTCCCTCGTGTAACCCTTTGAAGTTTGTGAGTTTAATACATGAGCACATCCAGTCTTCCATCCTACAGCACATGCTTAAGCTTCCCAGGTTATGCGTGTGCATAAGAGTCTTGTTGGTTCTTGCCTTCTGTGAGTAAAGGTAATTAGCAACGTGCTTTAATACATTCGCCATAGGTACAGCGATACAAATTCTTGAATTTGTGAGAATGATTATCTCCATTGTTACGCTTAAAGTAACAACTGGCAACCTGCCACTTAGGAAAAAGAAAGGAAAAAAGCCCAGGCTGTTTTATCCATGAAGGTCTTGAGGAAAAGGAAATCCTGATCTTAATCCAACTAGCAGCGCCCCAGTTTTGAGGGTGTTTTCATGCACTAAAAACACATGCTACTTAATATTAGTTCCTCCAAAGTTAAAAGTGAGATTTAATCATGCTGCTTCTGTTGGCTTATTTTTCCAACACCCCCTGTGATTCTCTAAAGTGTAGATCTTAAAGCTGCAAAAAGGCCAACAACAGATTGCAGCATGAGCATAGGGAGCAGCATCAAGACTCATTAGTTTACAAATAAACCACAAGACAAATGTTTAAAATGTTTGTAGGTTCCAAATCACAGTTCTAAAATTGCATCCTTTTGGTCATGTAGGAGTGTTAGAAATGTTACGGTTTTACATGTTAATTTCTTTTTTAGTGACTGTTCCTGGAGCACTTGAGGAAACATGTTTTGCTTTGGGAAATAAAAGGGGAAAAAGAAAATCCTCTGTCCTAACCAATTAAGACTTCACAGAAAGAAGTCATGAGCTTGGATTCTGCTAGAAGGCCTTCTTCCAAAGAAGCGTCAGCTCATGTCCTTTCTAGTGACTTCAGCTAAATTTCAGCATTCATTAAAACACAAAAAGAGATCAAATCTGAAAACGAATTGCCGAATAACTTGAATGTTCTAAACTTTTCTCTCTCCTAATTTTGTCACAAATTCAGGTCTTCTAAAAATATCTCAGCCACAGATTTTGCAGGAAAAATGATGTTATGTTGTGCGTCCCCTACAGCAAATGAAAAAGGATGTTCTGCTTTTATTCTAAAAGGTGCACAAATTTTCTGACTGTCTTTTCTTTCTTGTTTGCATCAGTTTCAGTATTCATAGATTTGATATATCACATTGCAACCCCAAAAAAAGTTCTAAATGAATGATGGACAGTCAAATATCTACAAGAGTAGAGAGACCCGTTGTTTTGTACTATTTTGTTAAATAGTGCTTTTCCAATTATTTTGGTATCTGATTAGTTAATATTTCAGATAATTATTAAACTATTTTTTTATCACAGGGGTTCTGCATCTTCATAAGAAATGAACAGGACCATTGCTAACAGCGGTCATAAATCACTTCTGCTAAAAGTACTCTCTTTAAAATTGTAACTTACTTTCCGTTCACTTCCTTGGTAAGAAAAGACAGCAAGGAATGATAATTCTTTTTACTAAGTGCTCAGAGTAGTAAATAGTTGCCTTATAGCAAGACATAGTGTCATAAAGCAGGATATAATAATAATAATAGTTAATGATTAAATAGCGTGTTTCATCCACAGAAAATGGAGCTCTTAGAAAAGATGACTAAATAGCATTATCCATTTCCTTAATCCATCTCCTTTCCTTAATAATGATTTGATAAAATGGAAGCCAACTTTATCTCACCTTGAAAATAATAGTCTAGTTGTACCAAACTTTCTCTGTTACTTTCTAAACAACAATGCTAAATTTCCATAAATATTTGAGGGAAAGTCACAGTCCTTTGAGTGAAGGAAGGAACAACACAGATACAACTAAATTCATTGTTGAGTCAATGATTAATTACATTGTAAAAGGGAAGCTAAAGTTAACACGAGAATGGCCACGAAGATTTTAACTGCTGATAAAATACTGGCCTTTTCAATGGGCTTCTTGAATGGGGCACAGAAAAGAAGAGGTACTTTCTTTGGGAAGATGATTGAGAGGTCACAGGCTGATGTGAATCCCACCATTCATCAGCTGAGGTGATCACAAAATCAACAATGTAAGACAAGTTCTAGTGTTGTACAGTTTCCCTACCAACTTCTGCTTTGCATGTTTGATGGTAGATTTACAACAAGGAGAAATATCTGAAGCTGAACAGTGTTTTGCCATAGAACAATTTCATGAGAACGCACTCGGGTGGGTGTTTCTGTAGAACTCGAACGTTACCCGCAGATGAAAGAATATTTTCTTTATCCATTGTTCTCATCTTGTTGACTTTTGTTAATGTTCTTGCTTGTGTTTTGGGAGGCAGAGGAGTTCTTATCTCGCATTATGTGCTTTTGCTGTGCTATGTCATTTCTGAACATAACAGAAGTATTCCAGCATCATACTATGGACCCAGCAGAAGAAGGGAAAAATTTGGAGCGGTTGGGAAAAGGACTTACCATGTTCACTATTTCAAACTTTATTTTTCTAGTTCTGTTCTGGTCAAGTACCAAACAGCTGCTATTTGAAAGCTTCTCTTTGTCAAATTCAGTCTCCCTGACCTGTAGCTCAGACACAGAAACCTTCCTTTGATTTTTGTAGCCCACAAAGAGTTCTCCAGGAAACCTTTTCTTTTCTTTCTCTTTGTTAGTGCTCAGCTTTCACATAGATTTTGGGGTGTGAAACCCTAAGGAGATGCCTTGATTTTGTGATTGGGTCAGATGTTGCTCTTGGTCTGTCTGTTTTCATGGCTATGGTACATATTGCATGACATTTGGGGGACAGGTGTTACACACCTGCATGAGTGACGTGGTTATATCAGTTTTACTGGTGACAGAGAGCTGCTACGTCCCCTGGGCCAGCACAGCTCTCAGTGGGCCCTACAGTGCTGCTTCAGGGAACTAGATGTGGGAAAACTTCTCCCAGCTAAAGGAGTAAATAACTTTCTCTTGGACTCCATCTATAAGGCAGTGAAAAAACAACTCTTACCCACTGTGCAGAGAAGGGGAGTGATGGGGAGGCATTATTCCTTTTGGTGACAGTCCACACTTCATCTCAGTCAGTATCACAAACAGCAGTATCCCACAGCAGCATCATAAACCTGTATCCAAAAGAGCAGCTTCTTTTGTATTTCGTTATATTTGGTCTAGAGGGGGTATACTTACTGTTCCAAACCAGAAAAAATCCCATGGCAATATGGAACAGTTGTTTTTCAGGCTGGGTTTTATCTGATGGTCACCACCATGCCTACTGCTAACTTGAGCAGGATTTCTGTAAATAGCTTGGTGCTGTTTTCCTGGTGAGCAAAAGCATCTCTAAATGTCTGGATTAGAGCACTGGTAAGAGAAAACATTTACAAGTCTAAGTTTGTTGTCCGATGGGTAATATACTGGGAGGCAGATAAAATCATGCTGCAGCCTTTCATGACTGGCAGTGTCTGGTAACACAGCAATGAGTGCTGAATGTGTAGATAAAAGAGTAAGGCACCGGAATAGCGGGGGACTCTGCAGATCAGCACTGATGAACGTTGATAGAATTACTCCCTGTAAAGGGAACTTGTACTGCATCTGCCTGCAGATATCTGACACTCATCAACATTGTCATTGTCTTGCTTCCATGGGAATCAGATATTAATTTTACAAAGCCTAAATGCGAGCTAAAAACAAGACAGATAAACGTATTTTAAGCTGTTGCATTTCGCCTTGTGATGCTCACAGCAGTGCTTAGCTGGAGCCTCTGCAGGGGCGTTTGCTTCAGCATTTATGTGAGGATGACGAGGGGCAGAATGTGTTAAGCAGAAAACAAAAGTACAGGGAATGTTGCCCATCCATTAGGAGCTGTTAGTGGGATGGCTCCTGGGAGAGATTCTTGTCTGCGACTACCCAACCTCCAAAGTGTAATGATAAACAATTGAACTTCAGAGCAAGGCAGGTGACGCTGCCTGATTCTGGAGACAGCAGTTCCCTGTGAAAAGTCAGAGTTTCCTACTGCCTTCTAGGAAATGGGGGCTCTAAGCGGCTCCCTGAGACAGGAATGCCTTTTTCTTTTTTATTTTTATAATTTTGGTGTTTTTCTGAATGAGACCTGTTCATAGTGTGATGATCAGGAGCTCCCCTTCCCTCCATCCCTCATTCCCCACTGCTGTGCAGGCAGGAGCCCTGCTCTCTGACAGCAGGGGCCAAGGTGGTTGTTTGCAGCAGAGAGATTCAACCATTTGTGTGACCTGGCTGTTTCCAAACAAGCCAGGCTACTGCAAGCCTTACCAGCTGTGACTAATAGTGAAGGGAAGGGGGGAAAAAAAGAAAGCTGCCTGGGCCTGCAGGCTTCAGACAGGCAGGCTCTGGGGGAAACAAGAGAAAGCCATTAACTAACCACAGTATTATCTTGATTCTCTCAGAGAAACGAGCTAGGACGGCTAATGAACTAGCCTTAACGTTTCAAACTGAATGCACCTCTGGGAGCTCTGCTAGAACAAACAGTGTGACAGATCAATGCCTGATGCCTATATCAAGAGAAAAGGTTATTTGCCTCTCTAAGGAATTGCAGGATTAGTATATCGCTATGATACACTTTGTATCCTTTTCAAAATATGGGTTTATATGTTGTGCTTATTTTTATTTTTGTAAGTTGTAAAAACTCCACTGTTGTGAGCAATAAAAAGGTAATCCATTCTTCTCTGCACCTCTCTCATTCCCAGGATCCTTTATGTTTGGAAGCCTCCACATGCACTGTTTGACCCTTGTGTGCACCTTGCCAAGGAAACACTCACCTTTAGGAAGTTTTTTTTTTTTTTTTTTTTTTTTTTTTTTTTTTTTGTAAAAATCGGTTTAGAGCTGTGGGACCCTATAGAAAGTCTTGATAGGAAGCGGATTCTTAATAAAAGACACCTTGTGTGGGGAAGGTTTTGCTTACTTTCTGCTGCTGTCACTGGTATCTTCTATGTTCTTGGGCAGTTCCGTGTGTGTCCAAGCTTTAGCTGCCTGTCTCTAAAATGGGATAATAAACCTTCCTTTCTGTTACTTGTTCTCTGCCTTTGCTGTTTAGATTCAAAACTCCTGCATAGGATGTTCTTCCTATTTATACTGTACCTGGCACATGGACGTAGATCCCTGTTGGGAGTTTTTGATAATTTAGTTAATACAAAAATAACATAGATAAAGGTGGGACCCGGAAATTATTTACCATATGAAATGGTTAGAATTGGTAGACTTTTTGGGCTAGGAATGGTTCAGGCTAGGTTATTCTTCATCCTTGTGCCTTGTCCTTTGATTCTTAGTGTGATACCATGCCAAGGGGGGTGAATAGTCCAAGTGCAGCAGTCTTACCTCCTCAACAGGAGGCAGAGTTGTTTTTAGCTGCTATCTATGATTTCACTATATCCTTTGATATTGACATTTTTCTTTAAAGCCAAAGCCCTTGAAAACTATTTTGATCAATTACCTCATTCAGGAAGCTGCTGTACATATTTAACTGTAGACACAGGCTTTGGTCAGGCTATCAAAGTAATTTTCATTTTTACAAATTATTGCTTTAATGGGAATTAGATGAGGGGTGAATTATTGTTTCTTAAAAAAAAAATAAAAATCTCCAGGTGATTTGTCAAGAGATAATTGTCTGCGTATCAGCATTTTAGGAGGTCTGCATTTCCTTTTAGGAAGGAAACACATTAAATGCTTAAATTAAAGCAATGTTGTAACTTAGAAAATGGAACAAAATTAGCTTTATCTCCCCCCAGTTGTACCTAGGAATCCAGGCAGAAAGTGATACACGTATCCCAACTTAATTGCTTTGTGTCAAATTCTGATATCTGTATGCTGCTTTAGTAGCCCTTACTTCATCCTTATTTCTACTGATGTCAGTGGAACTATGCATGAAACAGAGTGATTCAGTGTGAGCAAAGCCATCAGAATTTGGCCTTTTGAAGTTAGTACAAGCTTTGCTTTTGATGCCATTGGAGATGAGAAATTGTTCTTTGATCGTCTTCTGAAAATCACAGTTGAGCTTATACCAAACATAGCACACTATTGCTTGACTCAGGACAGGTACTACAGAATTCTTCATATGAGGTACAAAGTCACTTCTTCTAGACCCTCCATTCTGTCACAAACCCCAGTGTTATCAGGGTTTTTGGAAGCTAATGTTTACTTTTAGAATTGATTTTTCCAGTGCAGATTTTCTGCAATAAGTTGAAAAAAAAATGGTTAATACCAAAAAAAAAAAAAAAAGAAAACCAGCAATTTCTACTCTACTTCATGTATTTTTATATTATATATATTTAAGCATTTCATATATATGTATATATATAAGCACCTCTACTTTATTTGTGTATTTTAAATGATGCTGATTCTTCTACAGCCATTATGAGTTGGGGGGGTGTGAAAATATTATTAGGGATGTCACAAGGTCCAAATTTTCTCCATGTATAAGAGATTGAGGGTTGATTATTTCAGGGGATATGAAATCTAATATTGTGTTTCCAGTCTCTTTCTGTGCACGGTCAGGCAAAGCTTTCATTCAGAACTGAGTTGAGAATTGGCCTGGTCATAATGAAATGTGAAATCTTCTGGTCCTGGAAATTCAGGAAACACGCATGTACAAAGAGGAAAAAATCCAGATTGATGTCCTGGAAAGGTGGATGGATGAAGTAATTCTTCTTTGTCAAAGTGTTTTGAAAGCCTCTGTGAAGCAGAAGACACTAACAAAGCTTATTTTGTTATTTACATCAGAAGTGGTACGAATCACGCTGATTTACCCAGGTAAACTGTCCCAATGAAGCAATTCAGTGTTATCCTTCTCTTGGCTCGTTGGCACCATTTAGAACAAATTTCTCAGTAGTCCCCTCATGCTTGCCACTGACAGATAGCCATGGCCTCTCCATACTCAGTGGCTTGTTGTAACTTATTAGTAAAGTTATAGTTGTGCCTGACTGAAGATATGATCAGGGCAAGGTTTGCAAAGAGAGAGATCAAAGATTTTGTTGCTTCCCACACACTTTGCCATAGTAACTTAAGCAGAGGAAACTGAAATGTCCTTTTGTCACTATACACATACTGCCTTGTTAAAGATTATACTTTTTTTCAAATTCCAGGTAATGAGAAATAATTGATATCAAACTGTTTTGGGAACAGCACTGGGCTATTGTATCAGACCAGCCCTTCCACTGTAGAATCATAAAATCATTTAGGTTAAAAAGACCTTTGAGGTCATTGAGTCCAACCATTAAACCAGCACTAATACATGTCCCCAAGTGCCACATCTACATATTTGATTAGTGCCTTGAACTGGTACCATGTTCTGGACCTTTGCAGTAAAACGCAAAGGAACATGTGAAGTCTCCCAAACTCAGTACAGAGGTCAGTAAGAGTTTTCCAAATGGACTAAATGAATGAAAATTTGGTCCAAATTTAAAGTCAAAACTGACTTAGGTGCTTGAAGGGGCTCTTTAGTTTCATTTCGCTTCTTTATTTTTGTACTGTGGCCCTGTATGCAACCAGGAAGCTAATTTTCCAACAAAAAGACATTACTGCTTTCTCCAGACATGTTTGAACACCTCTGTTAAGGCAACCTTCGACAAAGCTACAATTTTGCCGAGTAAAACTTTGGCAATTTATGAAATAAAACCCATTTTTGTTAAACTTCACCTCACACCAAATGTATGTAAAACATCCATTTTAACACAGGGCAAAGATTTTGTAATGTTTGAGGGCATTACAAGGTGTGTTTATACATTCTTTTCCTGTCTCTTGCCTAGTTTGGACAAGGTCAGTTCAAAAGTCCTTGTTTATATATTTTTCAATGGTCTCATCTTTCCTCGGGGCGTGTGACGCAACTGGGGAAAGGTTACCCAGTGAGACCATTTGCTGTATGGATGAACTCGTAGACGGTGGCATATCAGGGAGCTTCTAAAGGAAATATTATATGGTCCATCAAGGCAATCTCAAATTTCCTGATTGCATATATTTAAATAGGATAAGCTCCAGTTACCTAAGCACTTGTTTTGGCTGTAATGGAAAATAGGAGACTAATGTGGATCATAATGCCTATCTCATCCCAGCCCATCAAGGTATATGAAAATAAATCTTAATATCTGTTATTAGAGGAATGGGGGTAGTGGATGAAGAGTTGGATCTATGCAACTATAGACAGGAAAAAAAAATTAACTGGATCTGGTTTAAGATTATACCTGTTCATTGAATACATTCATCAGTGTCTGGTTTTGTATTTCTTCTTCCTCATGATACCCCAGATAAGAAGTGGTAACTAAGTCTTAATGGTTTTAAAACTTTCTGTCTGTAACCATAAAGTGACCATTTACAAATTGGAATGCATTGTTGAGTGGGGATCCAGTTCCTTTCTCGGCCAGACCTGTCCGTGCAGGTAGATCTTTGAGTTAAGACAACAGCAGACTGTTGAAAAGGTAGATTTTGTGTGTGTGTGGTTTGTTCTTTTTCTTTTCTTTTTTTTTTTTTTTAGGCAGTATGCACGTTAGGAGTTTTATCAGAAGACAGCTGCTTAGAACAGCTGTCTGCTTATGTGCCCATCTTAGGAGAGAATGATTAATGAATTCACTTGGGCAGTGAGAAACTCAGTTCACTGATCCATAGTTTCAGCACAGGTATTGATGTGAAACTAATGAGAAATTTGATGCTCAAATTTGAATGTTTATTCCAATTACCAAACAACAGATCTAAATTAAAAAATAGCTTGAAACCTTAACCTTTTATTAGTAACACTGAAAGCTGAACTGTGGCTTTGCATCCTGTGGTGCAATCTGAAGACTCGATGTGCTACCACCTACGTTGTTTTGGGGAAGAGAGAGAGAATGGCTTCTCCTGATTGACCCTGCTCCCACTACCTGATAATTGGAATCTTCTTCCTTCCACCCCTCCCACTCCTGTTTAACGGGTATATTTTTCCCAGGAATTAAACATGTACTAAGAATTGAGCTGTAGGCATCCCCTACAGCTCTATTAAAATACTGCATTTACTAAGTGCTCTGAGCAGTGTTTCTCATCTGACTGTAGTGTGGGAACATGGGAGTTCCAGGTCTGTCCTAAAATGCTTCCAGTCTCTATAAGCAAGGGATAGAGGAAAAAAGTAGATACAAGCTTTAGTTCATAAGTATTAAGTTAATGTCTGTGGAAATTAAATGACTTGTTGAAGTTATACACAAAGGTTTTTGGCACTTGACCATTGATTCCTGCACTTTCAGTCCTGTGAAGAATTGCTGTTATCCTTCAAAATTGACTTTTTACCGTGTTTCTATCATAAGGGAATAACAAGAACTCTTGGAAGTTACTCAATGCTCTCAAGTTGTCCTGTCAGCTAAAACCTTGTGTTTTTGCAAAGGATAAAATAACCTTCTAATTTTCATACAAATCAGTGGTAGTTTATAACTCTGCATCTTGCACAATGAAGTAATTTAAAAACAAAGCTGAGAGGGGAAAATTGAGTATTTTAATACAGTAGTATTTAATGAAAGTACTTGTGACTGGGCAAGAATCATTTTAAGAATTTATTAACTGCACATTCAAGACTGAACTTGGATGATCTCAATACCCTTTGCTTCAGATGCCTGCTGTGCTGGCTTTTTCCTGTTTCATGTAGGTATTCAGAAATGTGATGGCAATTCTGTTCTAATAGAAGTAAGTCAAGGTACTGAAAATGTGCAGCAAACATCGCTAAATTCTGCAAAACTGGTCCATCAAATACCCATAAAGGAAATGGAAGATTTTACACTGATTACTGTTCAAGGGTATTTGTGAACAATTCAAAGGTTTTTCCAGTACTTGTGTTCTCATGAATTTGTAGCAAAGCAGTGCTGAGGCAGATGCTACTTAATACATGTGATGGGCTCTTGGCCTGTGAATATCCAGACGGTGTCAAGTCACCTTCATACACATCTGCAATGCCCTGTTTAGCCCATTCACCAAGGGATGGTGGCATCCACGGCAGCTGCTGTTGTCTCCCTCCTCAGGCATTCCCAGAGCTGCCCCTGTCTCTGAGAGTCGTGGCATATGTCTTGTGGCACTTGGCCACATGAAAATTGCAACGTGTAGGTCAGGAAAATTATGTCTTGTTGTAGATTTTAGGTCACGCCACATGTAAAGACAAGCAGTTGTTTGCAAAGCAAACAACACACAGTAAAAGGTCCATGAGTTTTTGAGAAAACCGTGTAGATTTGTGTGAGGTTGGAATTAAAAGTGAATGTGCAAACATTATTTTTAGGTTGGTATGACTATCAATTAGCTGTATCACTTTTCACTGTCAGCCATCGTGGAACGATGTTTCATAGCCTGGATTAATATTCCTTTTCTATTTAATTTTAGGAACACTGTTTGTAAAATTGCTAATGTTAACAGCTTGCTCACTTTTGATGACATGAACTCATTTGGGATTGGGATCAGGGAAAGTCCTTGCTTCCTTAGTAAAACCTTGGCCCTGGGAGTCACTAGTTGAGAACAAAAGCACGTAGGATCATGGACAGCAGACTTTGAGGGGTCCTGTGCGAGGACAGACACGTTCACCATGTCTGCCTTCATGCGTATTCACAATCCACGCATTTCCAGAAAGAAATTGGTCATGGATTGCTCAAGCCAGTGAAGACACTTCAAGCATTTTTGTACATTTTTTAAAGGGGTGTGGGGCTGAACTTACCCTGTGAACACACAGCTGCAGATTCAGTGCCTGGGTGCTGCCAGTGTATGATTCTGTTCCTTTTTCCCAAGGTCCCCATTCATTTCATTATACAATAGCCACTGGGAGGATTAGAGCACAATTTCCATCTTGTTCCATTAGTTATTTGTATTTCAACATCAGCTGGAGACCTTTGTCAAGAGCTAGACCTTGTTGTACTTGGTGCTATGTATATCCATAGCAGAAGGCAATTCTTTCCCCACAGATATTACAGTTTAGAAACCTTGAGGTTTAGAGAGATCTGCTCTATGACACACATAGTGACAAACTTCATTATTGTTTTAAGTCTAGCTAATGCCTAGAAAAATGCTGCTGGATCAGTCAGAAAAAGGGCTTTAATTCCCCTGCTGGGTCTCTCCCTGTTGTGTCATTTATTTGTAAAAAGAAAGTGATTCTTTTTTTTTTTATTATTTTTTTTTTTATTTTCCTCTTTTCAAACCAAAGGTTTGGAGCTTCTTGGAATAAAAAAAAAAAAAGAGAAAAAAATTCTTTAAGCCTTTGTGAAGCAAAGAAAACTTTGAAAAGAAATGACCCAGTCCCCTCTTTGGTTCACACCTATCTGGTCAAAGAGTTCAGCTCTCCGTGGAGGCTCCCAGACCTAACAGCAGTCATGCGGAACCTGTTTGCTGGCTTTCAGGCTCGGCACTTTCCAGGGTGCCCCATCTCAACACGCCTGACATTTCTGGCCTGGCAGCCAAGAGGAATAAAACCTCTGGGGAGAACCTAAAATTAAATGACTCCTTTTGGTCAGATCAAGGTTGTTCACTTCAGTAACTCCGCTGCAACTCTGCCCCTCTCTCATTTAGCGGCCATGGAAAAGCCTATTCTCCCCCTTGCCTCTTTTCCCTTTAGGGACTTTAAATACAGTCCTTGAAGACTAGAAAAACTAGCTTCATTTTACCGAGAAATAAATAAGAAAACAATCGGACCTTTGTTAACGTCCTCTTATTTTATAAAGCTTTATTTGTACATGCATTCCTGTATGGTAGAGAACATAGAGCACCCTCTTGGTTTATATAGAACAGTCTCTTGATCTGCTACCTCTCTAACATGAAATATGTTAAGGTCAGAAGAGTGTTCTAGTCCTTGTTCTATAGCTTTGACAAATCTCTCAGAGTTTGATTTTGAGGGGGGAGGGGAAGCATAGGAAATGGCAGAACATGCTTCTCCTGGTGAGTCTTCCACTTCAATAGCACTTAAATCTCCTAGTCTAACACCTACCAATTTATATGCATGCTTTGGTCAAGGGCATTTTCCAGATGGTCTCTTAACTGGAGGAAAGGCCCTGCTTTGCAGCTTTGATTCTATGAGATGTTTAAGTGTGCACCTGACTAACTGACTCTATCTTAAAACAAGGCATGTGCTGAAAGAAGTTGCTCAGGTGGTGCTTGTGTTTGGGTTGCAGGAAACACCTGATGTGTGAGTGGCTGAGCTGACCACTTCTGTGCAGTAGGACACATTTCTTTTTCCTCTATCCACAACCACCATCTATTTATTTTGCCACCTGGCTTCATTCTTCACCTTTTCTCCTCTATCCCCCATCTCTTTTGATCAATTCTTTCTGTTTTTATCCTTTATGGATTTTCTAGAGTGGAACAGAACCCAGTGATGAACTAGAGTTTTCAAGCCGTGATTTTGTTTTGGTTTAGTATTTATTTTTTTTATATGAGGAGGAAATACCTTGCCCAAGGCTAGTTTTAAGCATTCGTCGTAAAAATTATGAACAAAATTAAAATACTCATCAATGCTTCTCATTAATTGGCTTTTCTGCAGCTTCCTATATTGATGCTAATCAGTGTTGTAAGCCAGCAATGTGAACTCTTCTAAAGATCATGGCCCAAACTACACTTTCATTTCAAACTAGGGTTTAAGCTCACTGATAAAAGGTTGTAGGTGTGATGTGGGTTGCATCCTTGTATGAGGCAGCATTACCCAGCTTTTCCTGATTTCAAAACCAGGGGAAAACTGGGAATCTGTTACAAATGATTCTCTCAAGATGCTGGAGGTGCCAGACAGAGCCACCTCTGCCTGATGCCATTTTGTGCCACTGCCGGGCTGCAGCCAACTGAGTCTTGCTCAGAGAGTCCCAGCTGATAACAATCCATGTTACCATTTCAGGCTATTAGTTTGCAATTCTTTGTCAGAGTAACTCACCTTTGGACGAGAAGCTCTTGCTGTGCCCCGTTAAGCCTTTAGGCTGTGTTGCTTTCTGAAGTAAATGAAATCTCCATTCGTGCAACAAGGGACTCAGTCTCTCTCACCTGCATTCTGTCCCAAAATCTTGTTTTTTTTGCCAAGTACGGTGCTGATGCTGTTCCCTGGATTCAAGATCTAAAGTGAGTGTTTTCTTGGGAAAGTGCTAAAGACTTGGTCCATCATTACTAAAGTAGTATCTGCTTGCCCTGATGATGCTTGGTTGTCTTTCCCACTCCTGTTCTTCAAGACATGGAGGTCTGACTATTATACACTCCATTCCTCTATCTAGATGAAGTTATATGATGTTACCATCCCTATTCCTGAAGGAAAATAGGGGTGCCAGGACATCTGCAGCTGTTACTTTCATTGATCCTTTAACTGAACAAACCATCTCCAGCTTTACACATAGGCTAATAAATTAGGAAGACATGACAATAGTGCTGCCATGCTTTACAGATATTTTCAGATTGGAAGAAATTATGGGAATTTTTTGAAGATGGCAGCTTTTTGTTTCTTCCCCCCCCCCCCCTTGATAGAAAAATGGTCTAAAAATAAAAAAGGAAAATTTCATGTTGCATACAAAGGAAGACAAAATGAAGCTAAGAGCAATTAGGCTAGACAGATGAATAAGCTGCCTAGTGAGGTAGCTGAGTCACCATCATTAGAGGTGTTCAAAAAACAGGCTAGATAAAATCCTTGAGGGGGTCAGAGTGTATGGGAAAATCCTGCTCGATAGAGAAGGCTGACCCGGCTGACCCAGGAGGTCTGCTGCTTCTTCTGCGTCTATTTAAAAACAGAGTTGAATTCAGAGAGTGAAAGAGGAAAACAAAACCCAAACCAGGTGCCCATGTCTTGTAAACAGTTTTCTTTTGTTCTCAGTGATGAGAGTTGTGGAAAAAAAAAAAAGAGAGAAAAAAAACAAGCCTAGAATAAAAAATGTATGTGCGCTGTTTGCAGACGTGATGTGATAAAAGATCTGTGTCTGCTTAGTAGAAAGATTGAGCATCTTTCAACAGACCTGGCAGAGCTTGGAGGGGAAATTCTTTTAGTGTGAGGAGCTGGGGCACACAGGTGAGGTTATGCACCTGTGCAACAGAGAGAGAAAACAAGCAATTGCTCTCCTGAGGGCCTTCTGGGAGTGGGCCTGTGCAGCCCCACAGCAATCCTTCTGGAAATTCAGAGCCTTCGCAGTTTGTGAAAAATTGACCCAGTGACTGTGGTTCTCAACTGTGCATAAAAACATGAAGATGGAAGCCTGGGCTCCCAGGGGCGAGGCCCGGCATCCACACGCAGGGAAATCCTGTGGCTGGTGCTGTTCCCGAGGTCAAGCTGATGATCAGCATCAGCCATGAAAAGATTCAGGCTTAAGGAATAAAAGTTCAAGGAATTCCCTGAAGTCTTCACCACAAAACACAGAAATATTCCAGAAGTCAGAACAAGCAAACAGCATCTCATAGAAGGTGGTTCAGTTCATCTTTGCTGGTGGACTTTTCCAGATGGGCCTGAGAGAGGACAGAAGTCAACTGCTGAGAACTCCATGGAACAGGTTTCTTTTTGCCCCAACGCTTAGGTTTTGTAATACTTCATAGAGCTGCACTGGACCACCCAGCGTGTCTTTGCAGTTTAACTACCTGAAGTTTGTGGTCTCATTAGTGAGCCTGGCTTAAAATCTCTTCTCTGTCCCTGCCTGTGTCTGTTGCATTCTAGTGCCACTAGGGATTGATGCCACCAGAAAGGGGATGCAACTGCAGCCCAGGACTTTTGAAATGCAGTTGCATGATGGCTTTTTTTCTCCATCTGCAACTACTAACACTAGTTTTACTTGTGTAGGATTCTTGGGACTTAAGAGTAGAAATGCTTTCTCTTGAGTGCCCAGATGTTACAGAGTGACAAGATTTAACTGATAGGCAAGAAAATAAAAGAGGACAATGGTTTTCCATCTTTAAATTTAGAAACACTCTTCAGTCTTCCCATGGCATTACAGTGAATGGCAAGAAAGAGAGGAAAAACTATTTTTTTAAATGCAGAACTTTAGATTCAGCTCCAGCTAAGGTGAAGCCTCCTTATGTGTTTGCTATTTTCTGAATGCAGAATAAAGAATAAAATGCCCTGCATTCTCTAGAAACCTTGTGATACTTGAATGAAAAAAAAGGGAACAGAAGTTAAGTCTTTGGGTGTTATATTCTCTCCAGTGGACAGTACTACTTTTCTGCTGCGAATGCAGTGGACAGCAGTGCTGCTCATGTATTATCTGCATAACAGGAGCTGTGAGCACAACAGAGCTGTGCTATTTTGCAACAGTTTGCTGTCAGAGCCATGGACTGGAGTCGGTGTTTATCACTAAGTTACTTCTCAGGAACTGGGCCAGATCAATACTGTATTCTTTCAGCCCTCTCTAAACCCAGCAGGGAAGGCAATCACAGTGGTGCAGAACTCTGCACCTTCTGGAACAGATCAATACCCTGACAGTGCGAAGCTTTGTTCCTTCACCAGCTTTAAGATGTTCTACATGATTGCTTAACGGTTTGTTTTCTCTTCTCCCTATATGACAACACTGCTCCCTCCCTGATCTTTCCTAATAACATCACTGTAATTGCCTTGACATGAAATAGCAGCACAAACACAGATGCTTTGCTTTGAGGTGTTTTATCTCTTTATGAGCGTCTCTATTGGTTGAGGGTGTTGATTTCACTTTAATATGAAATCAGAGCTTTTTTTTTGTTGTTTTCTTACCTTGTTTTACTAAACTTGATTTTACTGAACTTGATTTTGGCTATGGGGATTGCATACAGGGATTGTATTGCACAGTGTGGTAGATACAATAATATGTGCCAAGTAAAGAATATCAGCTTAAGCTTTGTGTTGCTGAAGTCTGTTTTAGTCTAACCCCATTCAACCACATCACCTTGTTCATCTCTGTGGTGCAATGCTGTGGTGCAGTTACCTTTCAACTAGTATTAGGTGGAATATGTTGTCCAAGGTGGATCTAGAACTCCTGCCTCTCATATCTCTTTCTTGGTGTCATCTGAAGGTGCAGAACTTCTAGTTTTCCCTCAAAACCACATCTGTTTCTCTATTTTTGAGAAATGATTGCATGTTATATAGTGTTAGCTAACCTAAAAGCCATTGCAAACGCTCAGATTTTTCTTCTAGAGCTGAGAATTGCCTTTAGTTACAGAATTCTGTCTGGAAAAGACTGATGTCCAATGGCTTTTCGTGTGTACAGAACTGCTTGAAAATCTGTAATGTAACACATATTTATAGGTTGCCCGGAGAAGTTGTGGATGCCCCATTCCTGCAAGTGTTTAAGGCCAAGTTGGATGAGGCTTGGAGTAACCTGGTCTGGTGGAAGGTGTCCCTGCCTATGGCACAGGGATTGGAACAAGATAAGCTTTAAGGTCTCTTCCAACCCAAACCATCCTCTGAATCTAAAGTATAGTGTTAGGAGCCTCGAAGGCTCTGTAGTGATGCTCTGCTAGCAAGGATGTGGCTGTTCCATATGCTGAAAATAACGAGGAAAGGGTGATTCAGAGAACCCCTGGTTGTTGCATTTGGACTTATGTCAATGCAGTGGGAATTCTTTGTCGAGGATCTATGTCTTCAGAGCTGCTCCACCAAAGCAGTGGGAATTATTCCTAGATGCCAGGGGAAATGGAAGAGGGGTTTGGAACCAGAAGACAGTCTGTTTCTCAGGCAAGAGCTAGCTCAGAGAACTGTGCTTTGGAGAGTGTCAGACCAGATGATCACACTGGTCCCTCCTCTGTTTTTTATCTGAAAATTTGTAGCTCTTGTTGGACAGACGTACAAAGGGAGTTCTCAGTCCAAAGTCTCTCTGATACTTTGAACTGAATTACCACTTCATCACATGAAAACCTGCCGTCCTTAAGACCGGACCCACGGGAATGTTGCTGTTTTTCTTTGATAGTTGACTTCCGCTCCATTTCCCAGGTAAAGCATTAATCCCTCACAGCCCTCTCCTCATTTTGAAAGTCTTTAGCTGCAGTTCTCTGTTAGGCTTTGAAAAGCATGTTGTAAGGAGTACAAATGAGAGATATGCTGCCTTCAAAACAGCCGCTGCCCACTTCTGCATATGTGTAAAGTAGGATAAGATATGCAATTTGTAGGTACTATGATTACTGGCTTAAGGAGAAGATACAGCATTTCTCAACATTTTTGAGACATTAATACAATTCAGCCAGGCCATTTTCTGTCATGTGTGGTTCACTGTATCTGATGCATATTTTTTTCATCTCAGACATAAAGGTAAATCCTTTTCATTTACATAAGCGGGCTCTATAAACCAGATTACCCGAATTAATCATAGATATTTAAGCATATTACATTACTCTGTACCACAAGCTAGCATTCCTAGAAGGTGGATCAGAGATAAGGGTCCCATAAATTACTGACCAAATCCTTTAGTCCATCAGGCTTTACTTCCACTAAAATCAGTTTTGCTTGAGTAAGACCTTCTGGATTTGGCCCTGATATGCTTTTATATTCATAGACCCTTCAGATACAAAGAAAGCTTCATGAAGCGATTGTATAATTTTTTTTTCCTAACCTTAAATTCACTGTTTTGAACTAAAATATAAAAATAAGCTGTTTTTTAGTAATGGTGCTTTTAATAATAAACAGGTATGTTATACCTCTATTCTGTCCTGCCTTTGTTAGCCTACTAGTTTTTATTTAATGTCTCTATTATGTTATTTCCAGTAAATATATTAAACCATGAAACGTGAAAGGCTGGCTGCTTTACCCTCAGTAGAATAAAGATCTGTATACAGCTATTCTCTGATATTTTGCCTCTCCACTTCCTGGAAGGCTTTAAGTTTCATCTGTCATTTGGAAACCAGTTGGGCTACTGGCAGCCAGCATGCTGTTCCATATAAAAGTATAGGGAATATTCCCCACACACGGTTCTTTTTACCCTAATCAAACACTGCAGATGCATCTTGTCAAGAGAATGCACCTCATCCTGAGAAATCAAAGGAAAGTGACTTCAAGGAGGACAGAGCGGCACAGCGGCAGCTGACCCCGCACCAGACCCCACAGGCAGGTCTGTCAGCGGAGCCAGGGAGGAGACCGGGGAAGATGAGCTGACACCCCATGATACTGCTGCAGAGATTCATCCCGGAGCTGGGCATCTGGGTCCTTCAGCTGCCAAGGTCAGCAGGAGCAGCAGCTCCCGTGCCGGAGCCGGGAGAGCACCGCACATGTCTCGGCACTCGCGGGGCTCAGGGGTTCGCGGGGACCGGCGCGTGCAGAGCTCTGGGCACGCAAGGGAGACAGATTTAGACCAAGAATTAGGAGACTGCACTATTATCCTCGCCAACTTCCTGAGAATAAGATTTCTCTCCCCTTTCTACTTGCTTCCTGCCTTAGCCTCACCCAGGCGAAAATGTTTCCAGCTGAGAATCTTTCTCTGCTTCCAGTGCACAGACGTGTGGATATATATACATTTTTTTAAAAAAAGTTATTTTAATTTCAAGCTCCCTTTTAAAAAGGATTTGTCTCTACCGGACGCAGTCCTTACTCTGGGAGACTGCTAATGGTTTCAGCAGGGTTTTCTATGAGAACTACTGGCTTTTATCATATATTGCAACAGCAGCAGGGTACAGCGACATTTTTATTTCAACAAAAAAAGCAGTCTGCAGTTCAGAAGAGGTTAATAGAACAAGGATAATTAAGTATATTTAAAAGGTAGAAGGATATGGAAAAAAATTCCTTTTTCATAATGTATTTTTTATTATCTGGCTTCCTTTCCTTTGTCAGAAGAGTTTCAAAAGCCTAAACCAGTCTATCCTCATCTGGTCTGTCTTGAAGCCCTGCAATTCTTAATTCTTCTTTGGGCTAGAAGCAGATTTTGTCAAACTGCACCTGCTGGACCAGAGTCCTGTGCAGGAAAGGGCTCCCATTTACTTGTGTCAGGGTGACTGACAACTTGCAAGGACAAACATCTCTCACTTCTGCTTTTTCTTCGTATTGCATTGAACATACTGCACTCCACAGCTTGCTTAAGAGTGACATAGGACTGGAGAAAGAGGCACTTTGTGTTTGTTTTGCAGAGCTAGATTAATTTTTCTGTTCTTTTCCATTTTTTCCATCTCTTCCTTTATCTTCCATGTCTAACAGAAACTATGATTCTCAGGTGGCTACATCCAGTGTTGTGGGATGCTGTGCAAGGACAATATGCCCAGAGCAGTGTCACAAAACCACATTACATCTATTGTATCTCTTAATTATACGCATCCGTTTCATCTCCTAATTATACTCTACCCAATGATGAAACCAGGACTGGCAGGTTGGTGGTAGCTGGCCAGTTTTCCTCTTGTTTCCCTCTTTTTCATTAACCCAGAAAGGAGTCTGCTTCAGTTCTGTGGTTGACCAAGTAATTGAGAGGAATACTGACCTCCTACCACACAAGCATGAACAATTCCTATAAACACTGTGATCACTCTGGAAAAGGCTGTGTTGGAAACCAGGATGCCTAGGGTACAATAAGTCCAACCTGTTTCCAGTTGTCACCTTTTCTGGTGGCTGTCCTGAACCAAACAGGGGACAGACTGGATGCTCCACTTCAGGGTGATGGTAACCAAAGATTCTAGAACCCTGTGTCTCTCTGTTGCAGCATGTCCAACAAAAATCAGAGCATGAATCTGCTGACCTGTGGGATTTCTGTCCTTTTTCAGTTCATGTGTCCTTTCCAGGCTCTTCTAGCAGTAGATACCCTTCAAAATTTCAGATTTTGCGTTCTGACCCAAAGGGTCTGGTCAATGTTGTCTATGAAATTAGAGGATAATTATAAGTACTGAGAATAATGCTGAAGAGAGACATGCTAATCTGCTGGGGGAGCTCAGCAGTTTCTGTGTTGATCTGGCAACCGAATTGTTTTGTGCCAGAGGTGTCCACAAATGATGAGGCAGATACTTTTGTGGCCATTTCAGTTTGGGATCTTGGGCTTTGATTCTAATCCAGTTTTCCGGAGTGGCTGAGAAATGTCCCTGACCATTGTCATGCTGAATGAGGCCTCCCGAAACAGAGGAATCCGAACAAGCACACTCTGTTTTGGGAAGGTCTTGGAAATCAGGATGTCTTAATCAGTGGCTCATTTCTCATGGCTGTTTCAGCTCTTCAAAAGTAAGAATTGCAAGGCATGGGAAAAGAGTTACAGGAAGTAAATATGGAAATTGAGAGGGAAGAGGGAATGCTTATGTCTGTCCCTCACAGGTAAATGGAGTAAAAAAAGAAAGTCTTGTTTTCTCTTGCAGCAACAAAGCCCAGCACTTCTGTCCTCTGACTCTCCAGCTGGCAGAATGGAGGCTGGGATAGTTCAGATGCTGATAAATTAGTTTCAATAGTACAGTGTTGTAGCTGGTGTCAATTAGGGGCTTTGAACGTAAAAAAGTGATCAAACATTGCCTCCCTCTGCTCTGTTATCCCATTATGCTCAGTCCCACCACTGAGAAATACAAACAATTTTTCTGACTTATTTTACATTCTTTTCTCTATGTCCAGTGTTATATTCTGGCATCACTGGAAAGTTTAGGATAGTTCTGGTGGACTAAGCTAACTTGCAGTGTATAGGTAGGGAAAAGCAGGACCACTGCTAGTGAGGAGGATAAACCTTAGCATATGAAAATCACAAATATAATGAAATTATTAGAGAGGAAATTTGCAGACTGTGGCCTTGACCATGTGTGTTTCTCCTAATACCCATTGGCAAATGTCGGACATGGACCTGTAGTGCGTTTCTGATGAAAAGAGACAGAAGGACAGAGTAATATGGCCTTAGATTTTGTGGCTGTGTGTAGTCTTGCCTTCAACAGGAGTGTTCAGTATTTCATAGTTCACAAACGCCTCTGACCTTCTGTATTTTGAATTTTATCATCTGCATTCCTAATTTATTGGAAGTATCAAGAAACTTTCGGGGAGTCAGATTTTATTTTTGTTAAATCAGTACCAGGCTTGTACTTTAAGTGATCCAGAGTGCTGTCCAAAACCAGGATGGTTACCTGATGAGTGATCTTCTGCTGGGACTCTGCAGTCAGGTGGGAACATAAAGCTACCTTGACAGTATCAATGGTCACTGCAAAATGAAATCTGTAGCAGTAGCTGAACCACAGCCATTAGATGCTATCACTGGGATTTGAAATTAAATTAAGCAGCTGGAATGCCCACTATCCTGCTAACATCATCAACCATATCAAAGATAATCACTGCTTTTATTACTGCAAGCACAGGATGCGGCTGGAAGTAAAACTGCCGATTATCAGATCTCAGTTTAGCCAATTTTGACTTCCAGTTCAGAGATTTGAGTTGTCAAAAGGGACATTTAAAAAGAGATCAGCGCCTTTGAAGTGATGACACACAGGAGCCTGGGAGGCAGAGTTACAAAACTTCTGCGCACTGTGTGGACTAAAACCATGGAAAATGTTTCC
Source organism: Oxyruncus cristatus (assembly GCA_013399855.1). Classification (NCBI taxonomy): domain Eukaryota; kingdom Metazoa; phylum Chordata; class Aves; order Passeriformes; family Cotingidae; genus Oxyruncus; species Oxyruncus cristatus. Next base: position 3,113,832 of record VXAY01006543.1, on the reverse strand, counting down.
TGTTTTATAGGGGTGCAGGGAGAATATTAAAACGGCAAAAGCTGTTCAGACTAGGATGTAGACAGTTTGATGGTGTCAAGAAAAAGCCTTATTATCTCCTCTGCTTTAGTGCTCTGGTAATGTTTTTTCCAGGAACATGAGGATTCAGGGAAAAGGAAACATTCCGATTACTAATTATCTTCATATTCACATTGCTGGATTTTACATTTAGGGCTCTGATCTAAGATGAGTGGTTGTGAGTTACCACAAGCTTTTTAAAAAAAAAAAAGAAAGACCCGAACACAACCTGGCTCCTCTTGTGGTTGAGACACTCAGTAAAATATGCACTTAAATACCTGGAGTTGGGGGAAAGTCACTTAGCCCCCAATTCGGTGAGGTTCTGTAGTACAGCCTCCACAAGACTTGAAACAGATCCAACCTTAAGACTTGCAGGGCGCATAAAACCACCACACTTTTACACCAAGGAGTAGTCCTGGAAGTGGAGATCCCATGGAGAAAGACTGGAGAAAACTGAACAGAGCAGGGCATAAGGGCCAACACATCTTAATTGTAGTGTGGCTACTCCACTGGCTTTCACAGTCAGAGCAGAAGGATTCCACAACTTCATAATGGATTGCTCAGGGTTGAGGGGTATATTTAGAAGATTTAGGGGTAAATTTAGAAGAAAGATACCTGAAAGTGCAACAAAATGTTTGGTATTCGCAAGGCACTTAGTTTAGCATGAGAAAAGCTAGTTTTCTCTTGGTGTTAATTTGAAAAGATTTGCTTGGATCCTGATAAGAGTTTCTCTTACAGAATGAAAAATTAATGTACCATTATGTAAAAAAAGAATTATATTGTGGCTTGGTCAGGTGGGATCCTTTACTGGACCAGTTGGTGTGGACTGCAAGTGAAAACGGAGTCTAGTCCTTTGATCTGTAGCTGACTGTCACTTCTTACCAAGAAAAGCCTCTTAGCTTTATCATTTTTAATCCCCCAAAAGGAATTTTTGTTTGACAAAAAACCAATTGATTCGTTGTTTTCAGTGCGTGGGCACTATAAGGTTGGCCCAGTGTAGGATGGGGTGTGAAACCTCCCAAGGTTTCCTCGCTGTGTCTGGCCGGTCAGACAGGTACCCACTGAGCAGGAAGGCACAGAGTGTAACAAAGCCAGGAGAGACCTTTGAAAAGAAAGGTTAGTTCATCAGTGGCCTTCTCACTGGCTCAGAAGGTCAGCTCTTCTCTAAACTGTGTCAGCATCCTTGGAGAGATGGTTAAAGAAAATAGTATCATGTGCCTTATACAGACAGAAAAGAGCAGATCCAATGCCCTCTGAAGCTAATTCAGAGTTTCCAGTTGATATGAGCTGACACTGCATCACGTCACTACTGTACTGAAGCTGTGCATATATGCTGTGCTAAAACCCACATGGAAGGAATGATTGAGTTGTCTTAGAGTGCAATCCCCTTAAATGCAAAGCCCAACTGAGCAGGCTTTGTGTTTGGTAACTTAGAGGGCTCACAGAGAACAGAGCCCTTTCCCACTTAGAGCTAATAGTTTTTCATTTTTAGTAATGACCTCAAATGTTGCTGTTTTCATCACCCCAAATAGCTTGATACTGCTCAGCAGCCAGTCTCAGAGTCCATGCCATGAATGCTATGAGGAATAAATGCAAAAGAGGTGTAAACAAGAGGAAAAATTTCTTTTCTGAGGTGCCCCGTAATAGTTTTTCCCTGCGTTCACCCCATTCTAAGTGGGTATTTTGTCTGCCTGAGGGTATGAGCGTTGTATCCCAGGCAACACTAGTCTGATACTTTTCCACTGTCTACTTTTGTGGGCAGCTGAATGCCAGCAGAGATGCTCTGGCGACATCACAGCCACCCCTTATATGGTGGCTCTCTTAAGAAAGAAGGCAAACTTCCAGTTTGATTGTCTAATTTGTTTTTTAATAATTGAGACAGATTGCTTTTTGCCTTTGAGAATGAGTCCTTGTGTGCAGTCAGGTGAGCTGTTTGCTATCAGTGTCTGCGTTAGTATCAGATAAGCAGAAAACCCCCTCAACCTGACAATTCACTTGAGAATAATCTGATCTGGTTTGCTTTGCTGTTTCCTCTTGAAGTGGACAATGGCTTTTCCCCTGTTAAAAAGTTGACACAATGAGACAAGTGTGTGATTATTGTATCCCTTTATGTCATTTGAGTAACTTGAGATAGCCTGGTGTAACGTGAGTAATCTGTGTTCACCACCCCTTGAATCTATCTGGAGTTGATTGGCATATCTGTGCATTTTAACTTGTCTGGAAGGCTCTTATCTCCTTGCTGCACAGCATCAGTTGCAAATTTTAAACCTTTCACTTCAACTTTATGTTTAAATATGTTACTCTTCCCCTTTCCTCTTAGGGTCTTAGCAAGGAGCTGGTTTTGCTTTGTGGGTTTGTTTGAAGTAAACCCAGTGACTCCTTTAAAACAAATGAATCAGGGGAAGCCAGGTAATGCAGCTGACAGACAGGTGATCCTGATAACACTGTCTGGTGCCTGATAGACTGCCCTTGAACATCTGAGCCATTCACACCATTTTAGACAGTTAACACTGGTTCTCCACTACTGAGCAAATCATTACTTTCCGTCCTGACCCATTAAAGTTAAGACCTCCATGTGCCTTTCGGATGCAGCCTGTGGTTAGAGGGTGATGCTGAGGAGAGCCACCCCCTGAGAAGTGCTGCAGGCACTGTGCCTCAGTGCCTCCAAGTGTGCATGGGAGCAGGACTGCGGTGCCAGTCCCAGGCAGTTGCCAAAGCAACACATTTTTTTTTTTTTAATTATTTTTATTTTTAACCTGTGCTTCCCTTTGAAAAGACTTAGATTAAAAATGAATCTTGAGAGTCACCTTTCCTTTCGTGGTGTTGCACTGTAAATGTCACTTCCTTTATTTTGAGTGAAGGTGACAGAAAAGTGTGGTCTTAAGGAACAAATGTCATGCTCCAGGAGAAGAAGGGAGGCAGTGAGATATGTTCTAAAGGAAGGTAAGATGCCACTTTGATACTAAATTTGTCCCATTTATGTAAGCTCAGTTTGAAACTTCACCAGCTGCCTCGGTTTCCCCTGACAGATGCAGAATCCTGTTCAGGAATGTGCAGTGATTTTGAGGGCTTAAATCTACAGAAAACCCCCAGCTGAATCATAGAATGTCCTGGGTTAAAGATCATCTAGTTCCAATGCCCTGACATAACCAGGGACACCTTCCACTAGACCAGGTTGCTCCAAGCCCCGTCCAACCTGACCTTGAACACTTCCAGGGATAGGTCATCCACAGCTTCTCTGGGCAGCCAGTGCCTCACCACTCTCTGAGTAAAGAATTCGTTCTTATCATCTAATCTAAATCTCTTCTCTTTTAGTTTAAAATATTTCCCTCTTGTCCTATCACTATCTGCCCATGTAAAAACTCCTTTTGCCTCTTTTTTTATACCTGCTTTAAGTAAATGGGAGGGGTCTGTCTTTCCTGTCGTGTGTGCAGGTAATCCACAGCCATGTTTCTCAGCTCACAAGATTAATCAGATTATGTAGTTAAGATGGGTTTTGGCTTCTGGTCATTGGGTCAGAAATACTGTAGCCCTGCGACACAAACCCCTGGTTTGGTGTAAATGTACTATACTGGTTAAAACTTGTTCAACGTGGTAAGTTTGGCTTTATGTTTTAAAATAAAAGCATCAAGTCAGAATAAACTCTGCATTATATGTGCTGACTAGTTCAGCAGAAATGTGAACTTTTGGCCACACGTGACTCGGGCGAAATTTGTCCCAGTCTGCTGGTGCAGAAATGTGATGTGAATGTTTGGGAACCTCATCTGTGGCCATGTCATTGTTCTTCACCATCCTCCCAAGGTCCTGTCTTGTGCTGCTCCCATGGGTGGCAGGTTGCAGGGGCGAGGTGTGTCATTTCTCCATGTCCCCAGCACACTGACTCTCCAACTCTCCTCAGGGAAAGGGCTGTCTGGTATCTGATATAGGCTGCTTTGGCCCTTTTTTCACTGTTCTGCTATTTAGTGGAAGTTTTCTCCCTTTGTGGAGCAGTGCAGACAGATCCTTTGTCCTTTTCCTCTCTCACCTGAGTGAACACCAGACCATCCTGGTAGTGCCCACCGGGGCTGTCTTTTAGTCTCCTTCTCCTCTGCCACATGACCCTTAAAGGATTGTGGGTTACACCTGGGACTGGAGAGGCATTTAGGGCCAGCTTTCCTAAAACTATTGCCTTCCACATTGCCTTCAGTAGGCACCTCTCTTTTAAAAATGTTTAATTTAAGACACTATGGTGGGTGGGCTACTGTGGCTCTTGCTACTGTCAGGCAATGTGGCTGTGTAACAATTTTATGTCAGACTGTTCAGGTTAGGATAAGAATTTAATAAACCCTTCCCTATAGAGGAGATGAGCACCCCTCCTCTATATATTTGAACTCCTGAGGCTTACTCTGACTCTCTGTTCTCTATGCGTTATACACAATGGGATCATAAGCTTGGCAAATGAGAAATAAACTGAGAATACTGTGATTAAAAATGTACAATACATAATATAACCTTGCACAACAAAATTAGTACTTTGCTAATTTAGTCCCAAAGCATATTGATTAAATGCATTTTACCACTTCAGTGTATACTGGAAAATCCAATTAATATAAAAAAAAGAAATGAAAACATTCAAGTCACTGAACTCTGGATCATGAATGTTAATCCATCCTGCAGTATCTTTTGAATAGAACACACACTAATTTTCTCTCATTGTTACAGAACAGATTTCACATAAAATAATGCTGTAATTGTTTGGAAAAAAAAAAAAAGTATTTGCCATTTGCTGTTTCCATTTGCTCCTCCTTGATTGAATTCACTAAAAAAGGACTTTTTTTTCTATCTCTAATGGCTTTCAGCAAACTCTCCTTAGTTGAAAACTTTTAGTACCAAAAATGTCTGCATATTTAGTGCATTAGAAAAAGAAACCTCACACAATATTCAACCATAGGTATAGAATATGACCAAATTCAGGATTTTGTTTGGACTATGTCCATATTAGAGATGATGGCAAAAGAAATGAGTCTTTCACAGCAGCTGAATACCAAGAATTCAGCTTTTCTTAGGTGAATGGGAAGAAAAAACTTCTGGTCAAAGACTTTGTTCCAGCAGGACCTACAGACAGTGCAAATAATGGAGTATTTTATTTGGTACCTACATTGGGGCAGAACCTCAATAATCCACTGGTCTATACATTCTGCTAGAGCCAGCATAGAAATCCATATGTCCTCAGACCTGATTTATTTCCTGCTGGAATTTATGAGGCTTAAATTCAAGATATTTGCTGGGGATGAAGCAATTTTACAGCAAATTCCTGAATTTTCAGCAAGGCTTGGGGCAAAAAGGATGACTGCATCCCTTTTGAGCTTGGTCTCAGGAATCTCTAGTGAGGGAAGAAGCCGATGGTGTTGTTTTGTCCAAGATGGGGAGTCTTTTCTAACAAAGTGATGCTACCAAGGGAATGCAATTGCAGCAAACAGCAGCTGAGTGGAATTCTGAGAAAGTTAAGATTTCCAGCACTCTTGAACCCTTAAAATTAGTGATATTGTGACAGGTTTTACAATATAAAGATAACTGTGCCTTAAGTGTTGGAGGTGGTGGTAGAATCACATTTAGAGAAATATTTCCGCAGACAGCACTTTCATCATTTTAGCAGTACAGCATTCCTAAGGTACCCATTAGAATATGTTTTTGTCAAAGGGAATCTTGGTGAAGAGGCATCCCTTTTGGAGCCATGTCTGCAGGGAAGCACGTGCAGATGTCTTCATTAGTCTCGTGTCTCAGTGACTCCCCCGGAGGGTGTGCTGTGTTGGGCAGTAGTTGTTTCATAGAGAATCCATGAAGAAGCCCATATGCTCTTCACTCTGCTGGTTGTGTGTGGTCTCAGAAGGCATTTTCCTCACCCCCCCCCCCCCCCTTTTTTTTTTTTTTTTTTGTGGAAAGAAGAGTAACTGAACTACGATAAAAATGAAACGTTGCTCTCAAAAGGGCATTGGTTCTGGTGCTTTTATAAATACTTTTCATCCTCAGACCGGGCGGCATTCACAAGGTTAACCCAGGGCAAGTCTTGTGAATCTCATCCCATCATAGCTTGTTTTTATGTCAGTATGTTCAGATAAATACTACTAGATGATATATTTGAATATACCTAGGGCTTTTTCACTAGGCTGATATTTAGGTTTTTACATGGCCAAGCTTTACCAAAGTACAGTAGTACTTTATGCACCAAAAAACCCACTTGACTTGCAGTGCTTTAAAACATAGTAAGAGAGTGAGGAACCGAGGCATTTCAGACTCTTTTTCCAGTTTTAAGTATTTTGTATGCATTTTAGAATATGGTATGTGCTTGCCTTTCACCACATCACTGTACACAGTTGTGTGACAAGAAACAGTATCACAGTAATTTATTTGATGGAGCGTGATCACGATATTTTATGTTTTCTATATTTGGATAATTGTAGCTAGGAAATACAGTCTTTCCCAGAATGATGCAACACCCAATTCAAATCAAGTGGGATAAAGGCAGACTTTTCAGACTGTCCCTCGTTCTTTCCAAGGCTTTATAGGGAAGACCTAATTTTGCTGTCATATACACTACAAGGAACAACATAGAAATTTAATACATCTGCGGAGATAGGAATGGACTGATGGTGCAGAAAGAAGGGAGGATAACCTAATTCTTTCAGTCTATTCTGGGTAGGGGAGTTGTGATGATCCTACAAACCTTAACTTCTGTATTTCTTGATTTTTTGGACAAATCGAACAACACTTACTTTCTTGGATAGCGAGTGTTCCATTAATTTCTTCTCTTTTGGTTTAGTCTTGCTCTTTCCTTCATAGCGCTGTGTCATAGTCCTCTGCTAAAAGTCAGATAAACTGATATTTCCTCAGCCTCATCAATGACTTGGAAACAGATTGTATTATGGTTTCATCCTAATGTAATGTATTGCACTTATGAATTAGAAGCACAGATCCTCAGCAGCTAAAATTTTACATCATTCAATGCACCTTTACATAGAGAAATTAAATAAAGATCAGACCCATAAAATTTGTGGTCCCATTAGTTATAGTATGTAATTTTCCGATATTTTGCTTACATTTTTTAAAAAATCAGACTCTCATTTCTTCCTTATTCTGAGAGAAATATGTATGTCAAATATGTGATGTTGATCCTCTAGAAAGTATTCATAAATACACTAACACTTTGGAAGTTAAATGGAAAGTGATAAAAAAAATTTGGTGATAATTAATCTATTCTTTATTTATAGCCTTGATTGGCTGTTGTACAAAAAAATATTGGTGAGGCCAAATCCGGTTATTCCAGCTTTATTTCTTCCATCAGCATGTGCCCAAAGAGAGTTATTATCTCATTTTGGTTGTTCATTGGCAGTCCTGACATGGGAAGTGTCTACCAGCAAATGTCCTTAATATACATGGTTGGAAGGGGAAAAAGAACTACCAAAACCATATATTTGCCTTATCCTGCTAAAGTAAAAATGTTTTCGCGTGCCAGTAAGGAGCTTACGTGTCTTTTAAAATTGGCTGTGATGTTTTTGTGTTATCTTCTTCACTACCAGAATACACAGATATCATCGACATAGGCAGGAAATTCGTGTTCATATATTTGTTTTTGTCTTTTTAATTTTTTTTTCTGTGGTGTTTGGAGTTATTTCAATACTTCAGGCTGAAAAAAAATTATCTGAAAAAATTCTTTTTTTCTAAAATTTTAAGCATAGTGTATTGGATATTTCGTATTTTGAAGTGCTTGTCTTTTGGAATATTGCATGTGTGCATGCCTGATGTGCATCCTCTAGGACATTTCAACAGTGCATTTGCGGAACTAATCTGTCAGAACTAAAAGGCAAGGGGGTGATACAGATTTCAACTTAGAAAATTAGGGAAGGAAAAAATTATGCCAATTCTTAGACATCATCTTCATGACAAAATAGTGGTAATTAATATCTTTTTTTTAGTAATACCTTGCTGAGGGGTGTTACTTGTGGAGAGTTATTGTACCTTGTTAAATACCTGTTGTTTAACAACCCAGAGTTGTCTGTATTTTGCAGAAGGATGACAGGATTATTAACCATATAGTTGTATTTTGGGGGTTAACGAACAAATGTTTTCCAAGTCTAATTTATTCTTCATGAGAACAGTGTTAATTCATTTTGAGTTTTGCCTGGGAGGTGAGACCTCCAAAATTGTCCCAAAGGTGATAGCATACTTTTATTTTAGTGCAAAGACTTTTTAGCACGTTGCATCATTGCATATATTTATTCATCATGCTTACACCATCCCTGAAAAGCGAGATTAAGGCACAGGGATCAGTCCAGGCTTGAGTGATGCACAGCCCACCTCTTAGAGCTCTGTGAGTGTTTAACCACAACCCTGCACATCATCCTGGGACAAGAAGTGAAGAAAACAACAACCATTTGAAAACCATGTTAGAGATTAAGGACGGCAGAGCCTAATTGCGTGATTAAATATTAGTCTGCTCTCCTATGGCAACAAAAAGTGGCATGGGATTTTTTTTTTTAATTCCTAGAAATACTTAGTACTTGTTTCTTAGCTTATCAACAACGTGTTGTGGCTGTGTCAGGCAGAAACATTAGCTTGTGAATTAGCCCTGAGGCACTGTCCTATATACCGCTATGGAAGCGCCTGGTGTGGGATCCACTGACTCAGAGGAAGAGTGCCTCCTGCTGATTCTGTCTTCAATCCAAACACTGACCTTGCTCCCCTGACGGGATTTGACAGGTTTACAACCCACGGGTGTGGCTGTCATAGCATCATTCCCCCCCCCCCTTTTAGCTTCTTCTCTAATAAACTTGTTAAACGTTTTGCATTAATAGAGAAACTTATGCAATGGGTGTCTCGCCGTCTTTGACAACTCATTCAATGTCAACCTTCAACAATTTTCCTTTAATGGACACGTAACATCCCTGGTGTGATGATTTTTTTTTTTTTTTAAACTTTTGGTGTCAGATTGATAAGCCTGTGAAATAGAATAGCTACACATAATGCTGCTTTATCCTCACAATTGACAGTGAGGCAGTGAAGCAGAACCTCAAGAAAAGCGACCCAGTTCTGCATGTGTAACCACACAAGAACCCAGACTGGTCCCCAGTCCCACCTAACGTCGCAGCTTCGTGACATTTGAGCAAATAATAGGCAGAGAGTGTGAGTTTGTGAAAGTAATTATATAAAGCTGATGGCAGGGGACAAAAAGAAGTGGGGTGGGGGGAGAAAGCGAGCGGTTTCGCCGCTTTGACAATGTCCACAGCTGTGATGTCATAGGCACAAAGATGATAATAAAATTTGGCCAATGTGGTGTCAACTACACCTTGCTCCTTTTGTCTTTTCCCTCGTATAATTTTGTATCCATGTGTGAATCGGCTCATTAGTGGAGGAGAGTGAAAATTGAGGTCAGGGTATTTAAACCTGACCTGTGCAAAGGCCATGCAATGCCTAAGCCCACCGGGGGTTTCACTTCAGAGCCCCGGACCACCCTTGAAGGTGACACCAATTCAAGCCTCATTTTATAAAGGCCTTATTAATTATTGTCTTTATAAGAAGGAGAAGCCATATAAAGAAATGTGTCATTCTTAGAGTAGGAGTAGGCAGGAAAAAAAAAGGGAGAGAGAGAGAAAGAGAGAAAGAAACAGAAGATCAAAAGAGAGCTTTTTTTTCCCTTTTGCTTTTCATGCCTCAGAACCTCAAAGGAGGTCGGGGAACAATCAGGCTTAGGGGTCTCGTGTGCTTTCTGGCAATTAGACTCAGCTGATGGGCTGAAAGGGATTGAATGGCAGGGTTCAAGGCCCTTCTCCAGAGCTTCAGACAACAGGCTTTTCCAAAGCAGCAGAGCAGCAGACACCACTGAAATAATTTCAAATGGAGACTTACAGCCAGGCATTCATTAATTCACCGGCCTAAACAATTACTGGAACATATAATGTCTCTATATACACTTTGATAAAGACTGTCATCCTAGACCTTCATTTTCCCCATTTTTATTAGAGATTTTTAATGTCAGGTTTGAAAAGAACCTTTTATTTCTTCAATTATCAAATTAAACCTTTTATTTTTTTTTTTTTTCCTTCAGGACGGGGGGGAATATAAATTCCAGAATTTTTGTTTTATGGCTACAATTGATTTGAATTACAAGAGGAGACTGAGAAAGTTTTGAAAAGCATCCTTAAACATTCAGTCATAAATAGGATGGGAGCCTGAGTGGCAAGAGATCCCATCATCCTCCTTCCTCTCTTTAAAGAGGGTGGTCTGGGACAAATAGATTTAAATGAGCTTGATGTGAGAGAATTAGCTAATAAGGGACATGCAGCAGAGCACTGTATAGTTGCAGGCTGCATTTGCTGCTGGAATGATTGGAACTGAGCAAACTGAACTAATGCACTTTTAGAACAGTTGAAATGTTTTTAAAATAAAAGAAAAGCATATTGTTGTATTTATTTTTTTTTCCCCCTAGTATAAGACTAGATGCACCCAGAGGTGAAAGGTTTTAAGGCAGACCTGTGGTTCACTTACAAAAATGTACCTGAATATCCCCATGGAGATTAGAAGTAGGTACAGGGATAAGCCCCTCTAGAGCACTTTTGGGAAGGACCAGGTATGCTTGGTTCCATGAAAAAGCTGTCCTGTGCTGAGGCAGATAAAAAGTCTAATTAGGCACAATCAAAAGTGGGTTTTGAATGGAAAATTAGATTTGTGACTGAATTAAATTTTGTGTTTCTCTGTTCCTCAGACACTTGTTCAGTGGAGTTGTTTGTTTGTTTTGTTCGGGTAGAAACTGCAAAACTCTGCATGTTTTAATAGAGAAATATTTCAACAGAAAATATTTTGATTGGAAAATACGATCCTGGTGTCACTTCGAAGTGCTGGTTCTCTGGAGCAGTACCCTGCTCAGACACCCACCACCTTCTCTGCCCAGCAGTGCAGTGTGGGAGACACAGTCCAACAGGTAGCTCTGTTAGAGAGCAACTTGAGGTTTTTTTACTTGTGCTTTTGAAGGAAGACCCCAACTTATTCACCATGCTGAACACCTTGTTAGAAGAACCCAGCATACTCTAACGCCACCACAAGGGTTTACTTGATATAGAGGTGGTCCTTGCCTCATTCCTGTGCCAAAGCCCCCTTGATGTTCGGTAATCCAAACCATAACATGGATATTTTCCATGCAGAAAAGCAGTGTTGGGAAGGAACCCTGCCTGTTGTGTTATTCCCTGGTGTCAGTCGGCAGCTCAGCCCCTCGCAGCCACTCCCCACTGGTGGGATGGGGGGGAGAATCAGAAGAGCACAAGGGAGGAATCTCGTAGGTCGAGATAAAGACAGTGTACACAGGTAAAGCAAAAGCTGCACATGAAAAGAAAGCAAAGCAAGGAATTAATTCCCCACTTCCTGAAGTCGAGGGGTAGTCAGCCACCTCCAGGAAAGCTAAATGCCATCATTCTGAACATGCCCCTTCCTTCTTCCCCAGCTCTGTGTCCTGGGCATGGCACATGAGCGCAGGTACCAAGATCCTCAGCACAGGTTTGTGGTAACTATACCTTAATTCATCTTGGTCCTATTCTGGAACTGAAGAGACAAGCTAAATCAAAGCAGATAAAGCCAAATGACGCATCTGGGAATTGGTATAATTCCTGAAACTGTGGTACCAGTAGAGGGTATCCATCAACCAAGATGATGATGATGATGATGATGAAGGGAATCTCTTGGCTATTTACTACACACCTAATACACCTAGAGGTGCTTGTTTCAGTGGGCTATTCTGGATTCCTTCGAAGGAGAGGAGGAGGGAATACAGAAAGGCAGGTGGGTTAAAGTGAGCCATTGTGAGTAAGAGCCCTTTCCATTACAACAAATGAGGGCTGTAATGAGATTCATTGAGGGAGGTTGTAACTCTATTGTACTCCAGGCTTACTTAATAGACGAAGCTAACAAGACTAGAGATTAGAGTTGTCTGTTCTATCTGTCTGTATAGTATCCAGGCCAAAGAATTTCCTTCCAGCTTCACGTGTGATTTTTGGTTTTAGTTGTCCGTTATCAGACTAAAATAATTCTTATTTATATTTTGGAACTGGAGTCTTGGGCACAGTTTTTGTCTGTCATGAGTATAACAATACTGTGTGGTATTAGCTGGCATTAAATACATTTTGAGACTGTTAATTTATAATCTGTAAAACCCTTTGACCGAGGCTGGACTACAATGATAGTTTCTTCCGTCTTTGTGTCACTTAACTGTTGAACTTGTTTTTGTGACCTCTGCTTACCTTCTTTGTACAACCTTTCCCTCTGATGGTAGCCTTGTGTTGAAACTCCAACATGGTCACTGTCCCTCTTTTCTGAGATATTAATGCTCTAAGTTTGCTGCAGGGCCAGAGGAAGGATTCTTGCCTAATTGCATTTTTGTACTTCCCTATTCTCCCCTGTGGTTGAATTCTTGCATAGTGCAGCCTTCTGGCTTTAAATTGCATTTTTAGTACCAAATAATATGTGTACTGCCTCACCAAAACTAGGTGAAGGTGGTGCAAAGAAGGAGGTGCAAAATTCTATTTGGTTACCCCTGCTTCATGGTGTCAGCCCAGTGGCCGCAGGTAACACGAATGTTGTCAGTAGACACTTGTCATGGCCATTCTGCTCACTGTTAGCTTCACAGTGTGAGACACGAGTGAAATCATCTCCCCTGAAGTGTCTCTCCCTATGGTTTTTTGAGATTATTCTTTCAACTCAACACACCGGCCACCTTCAGCTGTAATCTGTCTCTTCCCCACCATTCTGCCTCATTCCCCAAACAAGCCTCTTTGTCCTTGCCCATTGCCCATTTATACCATTCTCAATCAATCTTCATTGAATGCGGCGGTACATCATTAACTTGTCTTCCGGCGAGGCACTTAACCCCCTAAACCCTGGAGCAGATTCATTACGCTGCCGTCTTCCAGTGAGCGCTCACACCCACACTTGACTTGGGCCATTACTTAGTCACACGATTCATCATCCACATGGGTAGTTTTTCGCTCCCGACCAGGTCGGCGTGACAGTATCTGGAGCCCATGACAAGGAGATACCCCAAGAAAAAGGCCCTGTTCGGGAGAGTTTGTGTGCAGATACAACTCTTGCTGACCCTGCTCTTCTCCCTTATCACCCGGCAGTCACATGTGCCATTACGCAGCCCTGCCTTTTCTGTGGTCGTGGGAGCTTTTGGCATCCTTTGAATCAGGGCTGGGCTTTGTATAAGGGACATGATGCAGAATTCACCCATGTTTTATTTTAGTATCTTGATTTTACATGTTTTCTACCATTTTTTGAGTTACGGTGTTATTATCCAGACAAATCTGTAGGACATATGACTGTAATGCAGAGGATTTTTATACTTGGATTGGTATCAGAGCTGAATCCAGAACACCCTTCTTTCACTCTCAAGTGTGATAAATATTAGAACTATTCTTTTTTTTTAATATATGTAACTCTGTGAGCCTTATTTTACTCGTCTTTTACTTTTTTTGTTTCATTCCTGCCAGTTTGAAAGGGAATTGAGCAGCTGAGGTAGTTTCTTTATTGCTGAAAAGCTCCTCAATAGTTCTGAGTTTATAATCCACTGTAAGATCATCGGTCTGACTTTGGTAATCACATGTCACAGTACGATTACCAAGAAATAGCTGAAGAGTGATTATGCAAATCCTGGAGTCCTAATTGGCTAATAATGACTTTAAGACAGAGTACAATGATTCATATGTTGTGTGTTTTTGAGGGGAGAAATCCAAAGTAATTATGTAAATCAGTTCCCTGTAACAGCTAGTCATATGCAAAGCTTTGTTTGGTTATGGAGAGCGCTCAGTAATGCATCAAAACTGTGGAGCATTCCTGCACTGTGATGCACAGAGGCAGTTCCACTTCAAATGTGCTGTATTGTGTATAGGGACCGATTTCATTCCTTCCAGCCAAGTATTATTTCTTGCACTACCCTCGAGGAAGCTAAAACAACCCTCCATGCTCACATATATATTTAAGGTGATTGTTTAGCCCAGGAGACAAATGGGAAAAGAAAAATTCCATTTTCTAAAGAAGGATTGTAAAGAGATAATATACCACTTCTTTTTTTTTTCCCCTGAGATTCTGGGTCACAGCCAAATTTATTCAGTATTAAAGTTACTCTTCATTAGTAACCTTAGAATATAAGCTTCTTTTTACCTTTTCTCCTGCCATGCTGTTATAGGACCTCTAGGCTTTCTTTGTAAATTCTGCATGTTATTCTTATTAAAGCTGATTTTAAAAAATGATTTTCATGTGGGATGTAGATTTTTTTGAGATTGGTTGAAGAAATCCTTCTGTCTTGGTCATGCTGCAGGCTCCCAAAAAAACTTAACCAGTTATTGGCACTGTTTGATTCTAATTCTGTACAAAATATTAGGAGATGTAAATAACAGTCACAACCCTTTATTCTACTTAAAATAGGCATGATTTGGGCAGGCTAGTATCACTGGAAATGCAAAAATTTCACCTCAGATATGTCTTGAGAAGCATACTTGGAGTAGGGAGCTGGAGGGAGGATAGTGGTGTTCATGATAACCATGAAGAAATGGTTTAACCATAAAGATACTTCAGCAAAAGGCTCTGGTTGAGGGCACTGCTGCCCAGTCTTTGTGTGATTCACTCTTTTGATCTCCATTATATGTATTTAATGGGAAACCTAGTTTTAATATAGATATATTCTTTATCCTGGGCCTTGAAAGGAGTTTGTTTTTACTGAATGTGGGCTTGATTCAGGGTGGTAAGTTGGCTTTGTTGAGCTGTCAGTCCTCTGTCTCTCCAGAATGGGGAAAGTTCAGACCCACAGACAAGATGCATAAGACAACAGTGAGGCACGCAGGCTTTCCTCATGTATTTCTCCTAGATCAGAGTTTGAGCCTCTGTAGAATGGGAATGACTTCTATCTACAGCTTCCAACAAAGAATTTCCATTTGCTATAATAAATCAGACACACAGATGTGAATACTTCGAGGAGCAGATTAATTTATACATAGGAAGCTGGTACCCTTTTAAGGCTTCTGATAGAGGGTAATAAATGTGAGAAGGAAAGAAGAGAGAAGAGGAATATGTTCCCCATGAAGGGCATTTGGGCAAAAAAGTGATTTCTAAATGCCTGAAAAAAAATGTTGAGGGAAGACAAGGAATAAAAAAAGAAAGGTAACTGAGGAGAGGTGGAGACCCAGAGCATTACAAAGCTCCTCCATATCAGTGACAATCAGTGAAGAACTTTCTAGTGATTTAATGCACTTTTAGTCTGACATGCAGTGAGCGGTTGAGCAATACTCTGAAGCTGAAGCATTTGTCTGTACAATGTGTAGGCCTGACACTGCCAAAATATTTTGCAGATAGGTATTTGCTTTGCTGAATTGATCGTGTAGGTGGGGTTCTTAGGTGTCAAAATGAATTATATTTCAGTGTAAAATTTCCTCACTTTTTTATGTCTAAAAAAAATGATAAAATCCAGCTAAAACCATTTTATGGTTGTAAGAGGAACTGAGAATTTATCTACATTTCTGGGAAATCAAATGCCCATGAAATTTTGGATAACTTTTTTTACTTGAGTGACACATGTGTCTTCACAGTTTAGTGGTCACAGAGTAGAGTAGGGAACTAACAGCATGTTATGCAGACAGTGTAAAATCAATTTCTATGCCTGTTGTATCATGAGGGGAGCAGGACAGAGGATGTGTGTGTCCCATCATCTTCCTGTAAGGACAGCTGGTGCCATAAAGTCCTGCTCTTCGTACCCTGTCCTCAGAAAGACAACTTCACCCTGTTTTCTCCCTGTTTGGGACTTTTACAGGAACATACCTCTTACAATTTGGGCACTGACTGCTGCTCTCTTCTGACTTGGCATTTGTAAGTAAAGGTGGATGTGGATGTGCCGGTTGGGACATGGCAGAGCACTCTGTTCCCCTCGTGTCTGCTTTGCATCGGTGTGAATGAATGTGCCAAATCTCACAAGTAGGTGATGTGTCTGGAGACTGCACTTCCTTCTCATAGATGAATATTAAAAAATGTAGAAGCCATTAGTTTTCTGGATATTTTAAAGCAGGAGGAGGATGAAATGTCAGGACCGTGAAGCAATGCAGACAGGGCTGCTCACATATTTCTAGACCATCCCACTATGTAATCAAATTGTGCTCTTTTGGTTGATCCACTCAGCCATGTCCAAGCAACTGTCTGCTGAATCAAATTCAGTGTTGTGTGTGGCTCAGTCATGAAAGTAGTGCCCTAAAAATGATAAAGTTTAAAAATATAATGTACGTCTTGCAAGCTGAGAAACCAAAGAAGAGTTTAAAAAGGAGCTTTTTAATGAAATTGATGCTGGTAATTGTTTCTTTTATTATTTGTTGACAAGAATTTTGTCTGACTGAAGACTACACTTGAGATAAAAAATGCTAGTTTTTCAAAGCAGCAGCAACGGTGTTTGAATAAAGAAGTTTTCGGGCATCGGCTGAAAATTTCAAATACAAACAAAGGAGAAAGATGGAGATGGAAATGAGAGAAGTAGCAGGGCTGGCTATTTCATTGTAGTAAAAAGGATGAAGAGAAGATGTCAGAGCTCATGTGGAACTTCTCTGCATAAGTATTTTTGCACTGACACGTTACCCAAATTTGCCGGATCCCCTTCCCACGCCCTGCTTCCCAAATCTCACCCCACTCAGGCTGTGCTGCCGTGTACCCGTTCATTGTGTTTAACAGCAGTTATGTTTCAGTAATGCTTTATTTATGTCTCTGGCTTGGAAAAGTCTTTGGCTGAAAGTCACAATTTCAATGACGATTTTTTTCAGCTTGCCACTTAAAATATGATCAAGCATACGGGTGAGCTACACAAAATTTTTTCAGTGAACATTTGAAATCAGAGCAAAACCTGATTGTTCCATCTTATTAGCCACATCTTGTTTGATGTAGCATGTTTTTCTAACCCGGTATCACTTCCATCTGAAGCTGCACCACAGAGAACACAAAGGTTTCAGTATTGAAGTTGAAGGAGCACTGAAGGGCATCTTACAAATGCTACTTTGTCACCTAGCAGGAGTTCTTGGAAATTTTTCAATGTTTTTCTTTTCTTTTGTGAACGGACATAAAGTGCCTCTTTCAAACCCAGCTTGGGTTTCATTCCTGCTTCTGTGATTCTCTGAGGTGCATTAGCTGAGGCTGGCAAACTTTTAGACTCCAGGGAATACAAAGCAAGATAATCAGTGCAAACTCAGTCCTTGAGGCAACTCCGTTTGGGTGGCTGAATTTCCCGACAGGGACTGGGGTGGGGGGAGGAAAACTGCTGCCCTAAAGATGTACAGGAGCGACAAAATTGAAACAAGAAGAAATCCTTCATTTTTTAAAAACCTGAATAAAGACAGAAAAGGATCCAGGGCCACTCAGAAACTGGTAGGAGCTGAGAAAGACACTTCTGCAGGTTTGCTTCCCAGATTTTTGCTTCACTCTAAACTTTTATTTATGTGCCTTTTCCTGTGCCACTTTTACCAATGTTTCTCGACAACACATTAACTTCCCTCCCGGTACAATAATCGACTCCAATCTGCTATTATCACGGAAATAGAAGAGGTAAAGTGCCTGTAATAGGATCCAAATCAAATCACTTTCACTTCAGCCGGCTTTTGCTGTGAAGCCGAAGATTCCCCAGGGAGATTCAATACAGAGAAACACCTGCAGACACAGGCTGAGGCCCGGAGATGATATAGAACACGACAGGCCGAGCTTTGCACTAGCATTTCCTTCGTTACAAGCCGGTCACATTGGCAGTAATAACCAGAGGCAGGACCTGATAAAGTTGTGACTCATTGGCAAAGCCAGGATCTGACTTTCAGCTGATTTGACCCATCCTGAAGCAACACATCACTTGACAATTTACTGTAGAAACAGCTACAGTTACTTTTTTTTTTTTTCCCTCCCCCCTGAAGCACTTGCCTTAGTCTTGAATGGTTTTGCATGAATCCCTGGTTGTGTTTAAGTGCAGTCCTGCCTGAAGAGAAAAAATATATCATCCTCTCCCAGCAGCTAGGAAAGGCCAGACTAAATTGAATTTAATAAGTTTCAGGTTTAGGGGAAAATAAACCTAGAATCTTTCCCGTGGCTTAGGAAAAGACTTCAGCAATGGTCGAACACTGAAATACACGGTTGCAACCACGTATTGTGGGTTAGAGTCTTGATGCCTTGTTCCCTATGAATATTAATTTATTAATTCAAATCCTTTCCCACCCACAGTTACATTTTTATGGAAGTACTTTTTAGGAATGCTAAGAGATTCAATGCCATTTACTTATCCTTATTTAATTTTTTGTTTATCTCAGGAAGCAAGTATAAGTTATCTCCATAATTGCCTCCTAAGATTTGACAGGTTTGGCCTTTTTGGAGAAATAGCAGTAGTGGTAAAAACAGCAAGAAAAAACAACAGAGAAAAGCAGTTATTCCTAAATTTTAAAAACCTGTAGGGAAATTTTCGTGGTATGGAGTTGAGCTCCCATTTTCACTTTGAAATATGTCCCAGTAAGTCACCCAATACCTAAGTTGCTGCTGCAAATATTATTCAGTTCCTGACAGGATATAAAGTTTCTCACATGACAGGTGTGTGGCTTTGGTGAGCACACACTGACTCAATATATGCATAAAACACAGCTTTGGCTCCCACACCATTATAAGTAGTAGTTCAAGGATAAACAGATTATTAAAAATTAAATTTAAACAGATTGCTCAAAAGCAACGGAGTAACAAAAAGAGTTGAAGTAATTGTCAATATTTCTGCAACTACCTGCTTCTGGAAAGTGTTACATAGCCTTTGATAATGTCCTCATCTCTGCAGTGTTTGGACACTTTTAGTGTATTAGGTAAAGAGGGTAAGAGACATCATGTAGAGTTTGCTCTTAGACATCTTTTCCCTCATGAAGAGAATTGATTTTTCACTAAATGTACGGTTGATAAGGTTTAGTTAAAGTATTTGCTGTAAGACCAGTATTTTTCATGGAGTGGCAAATGAAAATAACCCTTTTACTTCTCTCCAACAAGCTTTTATTATAATAAAGAAAAATGGGTTTTTTAATGTTGTTGTTTTAGAAAAACCTTCTGAAAGAAAGGAGGTAGGTTTAGAAATGTGTTTTGACTCCATATTACAATCACATTAATATAAGGTATAAAAAAACATATGTTAAACACTAACATGGGATCAAAACTCCTGCTGTGAGAGATACGGAAGTCGCATTATCTTGTCAACTCAAATGCACATTCTTAATTGCTAAATATGAGCCAGAATCTCATGTCCAAACATTTTCTCACTGGAAAACAAACCTTAATTTTACAGTTCAGTTGCAGCTGCAACTCTAAGGGAGTTTGGGAAGCTCTAATGGAAAGGAGTAAAGTATTTAAATTAAGGGGCATCAGAATTTGGAATAATAGTTTGTAAATTCAAAACTGAAAATATGGTGCTGATATACAGTGAGAAGGTGGCAAACTGCATCATCCATTCTCTTTAATTAGATATGGGAACAAGTAGGACATTTAAAAGCAAAATAAAGGAATGACTGAGAGGGCTACCTAAGTATCTGTTTGTGGATAGGGTATTAATGACTCTATTCTAAATAATTGTTTTTTATTTCTCAGTGCAAATCAAAGCTTTATATGCAGGAGAGCAGAGACAAGAAGAGGGGGAGGAAAGGAGGAATTAGGTCACTCTGTCAAAACATCTTTAGCTTTGCCTGATGAAGAAGAGGTTATATTACTTGCCAATGTAATATTTTTTAATATAAAACTCTATGAATTGTATGACCTGAAATTAAACATTTCCTGTAGTTCTTGGGGCTTCTTTATATTGTCAAAAAAAAAAAAAAAAGAGAGAGAGAAAAGGAAATAATTCAGGTAATTTTCCCAGTGAAATTAAGAATTGATGTGACAGGCCACTGCTCTCTATATTGCTTTTAGACTGAAAGCATCTGACTAATTCAGTGGGATTTTTTGAGCATTTTGGTCAATCCAAATGTGCTTTATTTGGCATTAACAAAATTATTCTGTCCAACTTCTTGTCAGCTTCTTGAGAGGGGACCTTTGGCTTGCAACTCCTCTATATCAGTTAAAGTCTAATATTTCATACACGTGAGAGCAGGAAGCAGGGACCGAGTCGTGCAGCCAAATGCCCCTGGAAATGCTCCGGGTGGTACGTTCTGTCCGTGGGAGCACTTTGGCACAGCACGGTGGTAAAATACGTCTTTCTCCCCCCCGCCCTCCACCTCCCGTCTCACTCTACTGACCAAGAAAAAAACCAATAGTACTGGCTGGGAAAACACGAGGTATTTTTAGCAGTTACTGTCTGTTTTTTTGAAAAGCAGCACGAGCAATGAGAGTATTACTTTTGGTCTTTTTTTTAGGGGTTTAGAGGCTAAAGCCTCTAGGATTTGATGGTGTGATCTCTGACATTGCCTTTAAGAAATGCAGAGGCTTCTTTCTCCTGTGTTTCCAGGTGTAGCTGTGTCTCAGGTGTTAGTTCACCAGCTTCATTTCTAGGAAGCTTCAGGGTTGAGTGTGAGGAGAATGAAAATGCCTCTCTTGCAGCTTGACAGAAAGTTCCTCTGCCTTTTTCTTGAATGCTTCATTCAATGTAACACCCAGAAATTTGTTTAAACGTTGAGAGGAGAGAGTGATTTTTCCATCTTTTACATACCCGGACAGTAAATTTCAAAAAACCCTAATTCACCTGATACTACATAAAAAAATTGTATTTCCTTATGCTGTACCTTTCATCCTAAATAAGATTTTTGAATTTCTTGTTAAACTTCTTTTTGGACAAACAGCCAACTCTCCTCATAGTGCATTACCCAATGCAGCATTTATATTATTAGAAAATTAAACCAGTGACTGAGAGATTTTGACTAATTAGGTTTCTTGGATAATAAGAGCTTTTTAATAAGGTACATATCACTTACAATATTGCTAATGAAATGTGAAAGCGATTCAGTACTCTGTAAGATAATGGCTAACTTGTTTTAATTGTTAACATTTTTTCTTGCCTGCAATGACACAGTCATTATTTCGCAGTCACCGCTTATCGTGAAATCCAAGAGGATTAATGGTTTCACTTATACTGGCGAAAATGTTTAAGTTGTCCCGATTATCAGTGCAGTTGGAAAGAATAATGGTTATTTGTCATTGCGTTTAGCCGTAGAATGAATTGTCCTCCAGCCAAGAGAATCATTAACCCTTTGAGCGACAGTAATAGAGTTTTACAATTAAAAATCAGGAAGCAAAGATTTATGGCTGGATTTTTTTTTTTTTTTTTTGTTCTGTAGGTAGTTTATTAGCTTATGAGTCCCACTGAAACTAAATGTATTTCTCAGGCAAAATAAGCCACACGATATGTCTTATTCTCCTGTGTAACACTTCTGCTAGTTGGAATTAGATTGCACTGAAACGTACTTTTGGTGAAGGAACAAATCTCCCAACTAGCTAAAAAAGTCAAAAGATTGAAAGTGCATTCTGGAGGGGGAAAAAAAAAAAAAAAGAAGATTCACATTGCTTTTTTGTTACTAGATTGGTATTTATGTTTAAGTACTGCATTTAGAGGAGAATTTTGTCTGTAAATCCTTATAATTCAAAACCATTTACTACTTATAAGCAACTTTAAAAAAGCAAATTAGCTTAGCAAAGTAATTAATATTGTAAATTTGGTTCATCTGGGAAGAGTTTAAAATTGCATTGTGAGTGAATGAGTATTCTTAAAATTCCATACATGGCACTGAACTAGCTGCCAAAACTATAAAAAGCATCATAAAACAAACAATTGAGTGTTTAAAGTTTTGGGTATAAAAGGCTAATATAAAAAAAATTAAAAAAAAAAGAGAAATAAAACCATTACTTGGGAAGTCATTTGAAATCAGGGGAAAATGTGTCCTCAGTGTGGCTGTTACTGTGCTGGTTTGTAACGCTGGGGTTCCTTTGTTGTGGGTTTATATTGGCTTGGCGTAACTTTGTGGGGGTGGTTTTGTGTGGTTTGGTTCAGCGCTCCAGCATCATTTTGGGGGTGCTTCCACCCTGGAACACCTGCTGATTTCCAGCAGCACAGAGCCCAGCTCTTAGCATGGGTCTGAGGATGAGAAATGCAAGAAGTCTGTGAAATATTCTTCCTTGCACCGGTGCTGGAAGGAGTGAAAGACTTCTTTTCTTCATGATTTAGGGGGAATGGAAGGTGGTTGGCATTTAACTGGCAGTGTTCAACTCCTTACAAAATTATGTCCTCTTACAGTTTTTTCACCCAAGAAATACACTAAAGTGAGTCTCACACAATAAAAATACATTAAAAAAAGCAGGGAGCATTTATGCTCCTCAGCAGGTCATTTTTGCCCAAGTGGTTGAGAAAGCAACCACTAAGGACAATAAAATTTACTTGTAGCAGACAGTTCTCTATTTTACCTTCCTTCCCAGAAAGATAAAATACCAGTATAATGAATACTGGTATTGATGTGTAGCTCAGAGCCTGATTCTCAGCCGGTGGAAGGTGGTGGAAGGGGTTTTGAGCAGGTTCACAGAGGTTGGTGGTGCCAGACCCAGCACCTGGAGGGGGATGCACGATGTCACTTATTTTCCTGGGATGGAATCTTCTCAAAGATTTTTATGGACTCCTTTTCTAAGAAGGAAAGGGCAGCTACTCCCTTCAGCTATAATAATAAATATAAATGAACTTGAGTATGAAAAGAGAACTTGCTCACCACCATAGAGGCCACATTAACAGAGTGAGCGTCTGGGGACACCTCCACATAGGTACCCAAGGTGTGAATGGAAATTATATTATTCCCCAATTATTTGAAAAAAAAAAAAAGTTTCTTCAGGTGCTTTTTGAGCCTTTGTCATGAAGATCAGTGTGTTTGGGAATGATCATTATCATTATTATGTGTGATCTGTGGACAAAAAACAGGGCTTCTATGAGATGGTAAACAACAGTTTCTGCAGAAGCCCCCTGAGGTATTCTGGAACTGCACAGCCCAGCAGTTTTAGATGGGGGAGGTCAAAAGAAACAGCTGCCACCAGACAAAAAGACATATCAAATACACGTTAAAAAAAAAAAAAAAAAAAGGGGGAGGGGGGAAAAGCCAACAAAAAAACCCCACTACCACCCACCCCAAATACACATACACACAAACCTGCAAATACTTGGATTCCCACCGCTCCATAAGTCTATTTCAATGGTTATAGATTCAGGAATGTAGACCTTTAGAAGTGAATGGTGGAATTTAGCTCTAGTTTGGAGTTTATGATTGACACTTTTGAGAAACCACTGTTAAACCATCCCTATGGCTTTGATGACAATTGGCAACGTGATCGCCGGCTTTGTTCCTTTTGGTTTCCTTTTTCAGCAGTGCGAGGGCATATGTCTTGTGCAAGTCCTTCCCCCCACCCCAAAAGTGCTGATAATGGTGGCTATTTTGGGGAAGACAATTACCAATGAAAAGAACTGAATGGATTTTCCCTCCTCACTGGATAGGGGTTCAAATGCTTTTCAGAAAGCACGAAGCAAAAATGCTGCTGCACCTCTGTGGCTGGTCGGCTGCGTTTGTTGTCCTTTGGCTCCAGCTGGAACGTTGTGCTCACGGGGTCTAGCTTGGAATGTCAACTCTGTCCCTGCCTTTTGCATTTTAATTACAAAAGAAGTAGCCTACAGAAAAAAAAAAATAGTATACAACTTGTGAATGGACCATTTATTAAATGTTAACTGGGGTTCAGAGGCTTAAGATGCAAGAGGTGGGAAGGAGCTGACATCCAGAGGTGAAACTGTTGGAGAAAAATAAAAATTAGACATCCAAAATTGGGAAGAACTCTTAATTAATTTCAAAAGAGTCTCCCCACTGCATCTACTAGAAATACAGTTAAGAAGGAGACAGACATATTTAATGGTAATATTTTGTTCCTGGTACAGGGAAGATGGAGTCTCTGATCCTTCTGTCCTTGTGAACAAACATTTGACAGGAAAAACTTCTGGGCTCTTTGATATTAATAGTAAAGCTATTACTGAGTTCCTGGGCCTGGTTCTTAAACAGCACTTATTATTTCTATAATTATTATTATTATTTTTAAGGGACTCTGCTCAAATGCTCTCCTGTCCCCACATATAAGTTCTTGTGCTGCAGGCAAGCTTTGGGAGGGAAAGGTTCTCCTGTCTGGGACTTCTTTGTAATTTTTAGCAGTTCCTATGAAATATTAAAAGTCTTGTGTTTCTTTTTTATTTAATTTTTAAGTTTTTAGTGAAAATACTGTTTAAACATTGCACACAAAAATGACACAAAAACCTTGAAAGAGAAACTGGCTGGAGTCAGTAACCTTCTCCGAGCTGGGTAAAACACAGGAAGAAAACAAAGTACACAAGAGCAAAGCGTTGATTGGATTTGATTTTGTTGCATAGAAATATTTTGAACCGTAACTAGGGGAAGACCTTCTCTGTATTATAGAAAAATATGCTGTTGTATATAGAAATAGCTTGTCCCGTTTTCAAAATAACTCTTTCCTCCTTATTTAACTATGATGTGGTAGGGAGGTGGCCCTAGATCAGAGGTTATATTATATATATATATATAAAATATATCCTGAAGGGATGACAGGGCTATTTTGCCTTCTATAATCTCCCTTTGTTAGAAGAAACAAGAGCTAGACAATCCAAAAAATCGAAATACCAAAACAGAGAGTGAAATATCTAAATGTTGGGCATCAGCAAGTAGTGCCTTATTCTGTGGGGTTTGGGAAGGTTTGTTTCCTTTTTTAAAAATTTTATTTTTGGTTGGCTTCTTTATTTCTTTAAAATTTTAACCTCTCTTCCTCTGCCAGCTGGAAACCAATATTCTGATTTTATTCCCAGTATTTAATAGCTTTGATTTCATAGTCTTTCTCCCCCTCTTCCAAAAGGCTAAAATTTTAATTGACACATTCCTGGAAATGTATTAGGTCAATTTAGAGTAAAGCATGTCATTTACGCAGTGTGTGGAATCTTAGTTTTCGTGTAAAATACTGCTCTTAATTGATTATCATGTACATGAATTTTCTGCATCATTTACACTTACAAATGTGCATTGCCCAAAAAGCTAATAAATCTCGGAGGTTTGAATATTAACAACGTTTTCTCCCCCTTGTGTTATTAGCAGAGAAATCAGCACTAGAGACTGGCAAACTGTTGCTCCCATGAGTACCCTTTCCAAACACGAGGAGCCCTTTGTCACATAAATGGCTCCATTGGAGAAAAATGACTATATCAGACCAGTGTCAACAGCAGAACTCTGGAGAAGGAGAGCTGCTCGTGTGTGTGTGGGCTTGGAGGTCCAGGTCAGTGTCCTGCTCTTTAGTGTGCTTCCAAGGAAACAGGGAAAAATCCCTGTGTGTGCAGTGGGATGGAGGAATTGCCCAAACCATCAAAATACTCCCACCGTGGGATAAGAGTGCAGTTCACAAACAGAAGGTCGGGAAACTGTCCAAAAGGCACAGTGCTGCCCAAAAAATTGTCGCTGTGCGCTCAAGGGGAGGGTGGTTTGGTTCCCATTCCTAAATCAGCTCCAGCCTGTACTGCCAGGTGATGTGGGCCATGGGCATGTTCAAGGCTGTGGAGCTGTGCCATCGCCACTTCTCAGATTTTAGCTGGCACAAGAGGCTTTGTGGCTTTCCTAGTCTCTTGCTGGTCTGTCTGTGTTTCAGGGAGTAAAGCTGTGAGATACAGAAACTACCTGGAGCTACTGAACCCGGCACACCCATTTTCCATGGTCTGCCTTTGTGAATGTCTCTCTTGGGAGGGCAGAGTTTTCTCAGGTCTTCTTGTGGCAATGTGCAGATTTTGTCTGAGCATCCCTGTGTCCCCAAAATTACATTTTCCCCTAAATTACAGAAAGGAAAATATTTGACATGATGAAAGTTTGCCAAATAATTTCAAATGTCAGGAAAAAAAAAGTAGGTATTTATATATATATAAAAATATACGTCACATTACATATATTATCTGTATAACATATATCATATGGTATCGTATATCTTATATATATGTATCATACATATATGATATATATGCATGTATCTCTGCATTACATTACGTGGATGTAAATATATAAATACACACGTAGATAAGAATATATACACACACATATATATATAGTAATAATTTATTTTGGCTAAGTTTCACAGAATTTTTTGGTTTGAAGTCAATCCTAAACAATTGCATTCTTCCTCTTGTTTTAATATGCAATATTAATTATTAATTTAGACAGATCTCTTAAAATCATCAATCTCTACCAGGGTTGTGCTCACTTGATGTTGCTACTGTGGAATGATGGATACAACCTAAAGAACTGACTGGGGAGTCAGGGAAGGGCTAGTTAAGAGCATCTTCAGGCTTACACTCTGATGATACAACATGACATTTCAGCTTGTCTGTTATCTGCCATTATGTGGTGGAATGAAAGTACTTTGCACTCTCATGACAATATGGACTAGCTCCCATTATTTTCCTCTTCTTGTTAGAATTCCATATTAGTGTCCAATCTCTCCTTTTTTACAAAGAGTTCCCTGAAATTAAAAGCTATAAACAAAAAGAGGAAGGGGTGGGAGCGCAGGGATTCTGCAGAAAGAATGGCAAAAGGATAATACTGGAGGCACGAGGAGTTATAAAATCATAGAATGGTTTGGGATGGAAGGGACCTTGAAGATCATCTAGTTCTAAAGGAATCAGATGATCTGTGAGATCATGATTTCCCCCTCAAAAGAGGGAATGTCATTTTAAAGGAAATGACAGATTGTCTGATGTAGAGGTGATCCCTTGTGGACTCTGTTATCATCTGGAAGGGAATACCAGGAATATCAAGTCCTTATTGATCATACTCCAGCTCTGACCAGATTGTCCTGAGGTCCCTTTCCTGCAGTATTTGATCACACAGCCTTGGGGTCTGAAAACATGGGATCTTTACCTTACTCCTTGATGTTGCTGTATTCAGAGGTTGTGTTGAGCACAATTCTGTTGTGTCCTACTCCATGGATACCTGCATTTTATCACTGGGAATAGTGATCTCTTTTGAATATACCTGCTTTTAGTCTTTTTTTTTCTTCTTTTTTCTTTTTTTTTTTTTTTTTTTTTTTTTTTTTTTTTTTTTAATTAGGCAGTATAGGAGTGTAATTTACTACAGTTTTTTCACTGGACTGAATTGCTGAAATATCGTTGCCATTAAAAACATGTAAAGCAAAGGGAAACAAGCCTTATCTCTTAGTTTTTCACTTAAAGGCACTCAAAGAAATGGGGACATTGCTTCGCCTGTGTGTCTGACCATCAGTCAGAAAACTCTAAGTAACCCTAATGGAAATTGGGGATTAGACATCTTTATTGAGGGAGTAGAATTATGCCCCTTAGAAAGGATGCTTGCTTGGGATCACTGCAGTATGAATCACTGGGACTGTGGCCAAAGGTGGGAAAGAACACGGCTGACATTCGCAACCCTCCCAGCTATCAGTAAGCACAGCCAAAATAATTACCCCAAGGCATCTGGATAACCCAGCCTAATTAGCAGTGCCTGAAAACGAGTGGGTTGCATGTTTATACCTGAAGAAATCAAATTACCCTCATACATTTCACCAGGGGCTCTTCCAGTTCATTGCTCTGTTGATGAAAGAGGTAGCTATTTACCATAAAGTCACAACCCCGCAGCCTGTGGCTATTCGCCACGTTGAGGAGTGTTACTGCCCTGCAGGGAAATTATTCCTTTTACTGGAGTTGAAGGCAATATTCTTTGCACTGATGAGCTCTAATACTTTTATGGTAGGTGGCATGGACTGTGGAATATACACAAACACAGTAATATGCACTTAATTAGATTACTTGTTAATATCGTTCATTCATTTAATTTGGTCAAAACTGCTGTAGCCAAATGTTCACCCTGAGCTTCAGATCTCAGTTCCCCGATCTGAGAGCAAGATTTAGAGAGAGTTTTAACATCCTTACAGATTATATTATCCATAATTAAAATGTTTTAGGCTAACCCATTTGGAAGGGAATATAAAGCTTCACGTTTTTGCCATCAGAGTAAAAAATAAAATCAAATCTTTGAGCTGGTAAGATTACCCCAAACTATCATAATTTCTTGCATCTTCTTTTGAAATGTCTCGAACTGACTATTTGAAGAGATCACACACTACCTCTAGCAACTATGAACCAGATCAAGTCTGGCAAATTCTTAGTTCATTACTGTAACACAGTTTCCTTCTGTTACGATCAAGTGCAAAAACTCACAGCAGCACTCCTGCACCATCCAAATATCAATTTAAAAAACAACTTGAAAAAGACCCAGAACCAGGTTGTACATGAAACATAGGAAAATCAGGTTAGGGTACAACATTTATACATTTAGGAATGGCTTTTTTTATTCCTTAATGATTATTATATATACTGTCATGTACCTGTGTGGATAACAAAGGCAGTGATTGCCACAGTCAAAGTGCTTGGAGTGGATTTTGAGTCAAATTACAGGAAGATGCAGTGATATACAAATCTACTTTTGTCAGTATTATGGAGTTTACCCAGAACAAACATGGGAGGCCTTGCCACTCTATCATGGAACTTGGTCCCAAGGGATATATAAATGGCAAACCAAGTTGTCAGAAAGATTCTTCCTTAGGCAGACTGCTCCAGTGTTTGAAAACAGAAATTTCCAGGGCCAGAGAAAGGCCTGAAAGGAAGAGACACAAAACCTCATCATCCCTTGTTCTGAATTGACTTTCAATGCAGATTTGTTCTGTGTACTTTTGGTGAGTGAATGAAGTAAAAAGGAGTTGGGGCTCATAAAATGGCGCCTGGGTATATTAAGCAATCTCTTCACCTCCAGAAGGCAAGGTTCAGATTGGAGTTTAGTGGCCTCAGGCCAGTCACTAGTGGGCAGTTGCCCACACTGCTAAGCATAACACAATTTAGCAGAAATCAGAACAATTGACAGTTTCTTCTCAAGAGATGCTGTAGACTCATTACTGGAATTGAAGGGGTGTTGGAGGTCAGAGCTGAAGTGCATTGGCAGATCTGTGTGGAGGAAGTTTGCGGCGCTCTGTGTGTAGGACAGATGGTGCTGTTAGTGCCTAACTTTCATGAGCACTAAAATTCACCAAATATCCCTCTTGCCCCAAAACAAACAAACATGCGCACTCACAGACGCGCACAAGTAGTCCCACACAGTTGAGAGCAGTCACTGTCCCTGGCATCCTTACCAACTTTCCTACTCATTTAACACCAGCACAGATTAGAGGACACAGTAACGCAACACTCCGGGCTATTTGCTGAATGTAGCTCATAATGATTGACACACTTGCCTGCGTCCCGACTTTGAACTACGTGTTGTATGTTATTATTTTTTGTTATTGTCCTTTAAAATGCTTTGAGATATAACATACGGCAAGTGCCAATGCACCACGGTGCAATGTAATTTAGTCAAATATCAGAAGCGTAGACAGTGCAAATGGAAAGCAGGAGAAATATCTGATCCAAGTGCCTACTGGTGTAATTGACTCAGTCGAGCCAGCCTGTGTCATTAGTCCTATAAAGAGTTGCATTTACAACAATAAAACTGAAAAGCATGGAAATTAAAAGCTGTTAGAATTTCCTCTTGTGTGTATTTATCTGCACGAGTGCTGTATACTCCCTGCACAATTTTGTAATCTGTTTGGTAAAGTGGCATTACAGTAACCTGTGTCAGCCCTGCACTGTATATCAAACAATATCACACTCCAAAGGAGGATTAATCAAAGTAACGGATGCGCTGGTTTAGTGCACCATGTCTGCTGTCAATTACACACGCAGTAAGCTCACAAATTTAAGCTGCTGAACAGAATAAAATCAAGGGTCTCTTTTGCTTCCTATCCACCCAACCAACCAACCTGTAAATTTTGCAAAGGATTTCTGGGCAGGTGAAGCGACCCCAGAGCCGGGCGGTGAGACAGGGGCTGTTTGTGTTTGGCTGTGTTGGTGCTGAGTGGCAAAGGCAGTTGACGGACAAGTGTACCCCAACAAGGTTCCACTTATTAAAGAAGCCTTGTCAAACAAGCTGAAAGCCCTGCATATAAGTGACCTTTCTGTTCACCTCCCATTACAATGAAGATTTGAGCATTCCTTGCGAGCCTTCCACTGTCGACATTAAAGAATCAGAGTGTCTTTCCATCTCTGCTGATGTGCCACTAGACCACTTAACAGAAAATTGAGAGAGTATATTACGGGGTGAAAGAGCAGAGTTCGGAGGTCACTATCATTCTCATTAAGAGATGTTTCTATGCAGTGCCCATAGGTGGATAAATCAATACTTTCTGTCTGAAAATGATCACGCTTGGTAAAGAGTGCTTTAATTGGGCTGTTACTGTTTATGGAGAGTGAGTATTTATGGGGTTTCATGACAATAAACAGCAGAGTGGATGATGGTTTCCATGTTCCTTTGTGGGATGTGATATGACAAGTGGAATGACAGAAGATTTTGACATTTCAGACCTCCCTTGAGTGAGGGGAGTGCAAACTCTTAGCAATTGGCCAGGAACTCCCAAGGTCCCAAGTTGGGATCCGTTGTTTGATTCATGCATTGTTTGTATAGAAAGGCCTTTATTCCAGGTACCCTTCTAAATGTTACACATTAAAGATATTAAACATTAATGGTCTGATAGACAACCTTTTTTTCCTTTCTTTTCTTTGTCCCCCACTTTTAGTGGCACTGGGTGGGTCTGTTTAGTGTGCAGCCTTTTCACTGTCAGAATAGAGGCAGAGAGAGACAAAGGGTACAGAGAAAAAGAGGGACTAAGATCTTTGGATCTCACAAAGAAACAATTGAATAAAAACAGGAGAAATGAAAACCAAAAGCTTTCCTGGCTGTGGAGGACAGGGACACTAAGCTCAAGCAGAGTCGGTCTTAAAACAAAATTCCTGAAATTCTGCACAGCATCATCACCTGATGCAACCCAGAGGAAAGAGAGTACCCATGCCCATGCAAAGCTGGGGGCACACAGCCAACTGGGATCTTCAGCCAACCTCTTTCCTTCAGACAGAAAAGTGTTAAACTAATCTTCAATAAATCTCACTGATGCAGATGTAGTGTACACATCCTGACAAGTTATTTATTTTGAACATGTTTTAGTTGAGAGTCCTGGGTTTGACGGTCTCGCTGCATTGTATCTCTGCTTTCCCATTTTGAAATGTGTATGTTCTGAAACTTTTTTCAAGGAAGTCCAGGCATTTGAGGAAAGCTGTATGTGGAGAAAATACAGGAAAGTTTCAGAGAATCTAGACATGAATTAAACCAGCTGTCAGGACTTTAACTGAGACATGAAATAGTAATTGTAATGCATTTCCAGAATTCCCTCGTACTTCGAAAAGTATTCTGATGAAAGTGTATTGTCCCCATTATTGGCTGCAGTCTGGCAAGGTATGAAAAGGAATTATACCCTGAAGGTGTGACCACACACTAGTCCATGCTGTACCGGGGGTTGGCAGAGTTGGGGATCTGCAGTTTAAGATACACACAGGAAGAAATACATAGTTTCAGATTATTGTTTTGCTGTTTATTTGGTATAGTGGCTTACTATCAAGGTGATGTCTGGCCTTTTGGCTTATAGCTGATATATCTAAAAGCTGTTAAAGGCAATTCCATTTAAACATAGCAAAATCTTTCCTGCGAGGCGGGGCAAATGCTCAACATGGTGCCCACAGAAGCTGTGGAGCCTCTAGCCTTGGAGAGAATCAAAACTCAGCTGGACACAACCTTGAGCAACCTGCTCTGCTTGAGTTGGACTGGGAAGCACCAGAGGTTCCTTTCCCCAGCCTCAGGAATTCTGGCATTCTGTGATTCCATTATATTACACAGTTTTGCAGGTAAACGGGTAAATAAGGGTATGAAAGGAAATTCAGAGACTGGTGTCGTCTGAAGTACTTCTGTGGTCCTTGTTGTCACTGAAATACTGACATTTAATGGATTTTTGTCTTACAAGTCCCCTTTGAGTTGCAAGGAACATCTGTGTTTTATATGTTATATGTAATTATATATGCACTGTATGTGTTTTGCTGGTGGGAAGCTAAGACATGGACGTTACCCTTCAGAGCCCTCAGAAACATTCAGGTGACCAACTCTTCCTGGTTTCAGGAGGAGTTAAGCACTGCTGTGTCCTCATGGATCTGTGTACTGGTAACTTGCTGTTATGTGGGGTTTTTTGACTAGTGCTCTGTTCTCCCACCTCACTGATAAGCAGTCTAAACAGGATTCTAACTGCTCAATCTTTTCTCTTTTTGTTTGATTCGTTGTCTCTTTAAGAGCCCAAACCTGCTGCACTGTAGAAGCTCCAGTAGAAGTTCTGTACTAAACACATTCAGTCTCAGATGGTTTTCTTTAGCAACCAGAAATGCTGAATTTTCCAAGTGCCAAGACTGACAGTTCTCTACCTTCAACAGAAGCAAACTACAGACTTGTGCTTAAAAAAGTCCATTATGAATTTAATTATATTTTCAGGGGTTGTGTATATAGGATTGCAAATTATGTATAAATGAAGGCAAAGTATTTTTGAAAGCATGTGTTGTTGGGAGAAAAATAACAACAACAACAAAACCCCTAGTCTCCAGTTTTGATGGGAAAATATTACTTCTGGTTATTGTTTCATCAGTAATCCATAATACCTCCAAGGGAACTGCTACAGTCTGTCATCTTGTGGACAGCTTAAAAAAAAAAAAAAGGCATGCTATAGAACTGGTAGGCCCTGAGGGAACTTTTGAATAGCTGATACCCTATTTGTGCAATAGATATTTTCCTTGATAACTGGAAATTAAGCTTGCCTGGAAGAAATGTAAATATCATCTCTAATTTGCACTCTGAATTACCATTAAAAATTATGTGTGCACATAATCATATCAAACATTTCAGAGCTTAGAAACCATGATAACACTTGGCACTCTCAGCATCTTCAAAGCACTTTACAAATATTGCCAATGCATCCTTCCTCCACCCCATATTGTTATCCAGACTTTACAGATGAGGCAAGGGGGTCAGCGGGGTTCCTTAGTGCCTTGGGATCAGGCTGACTGTAAGTAACACTACTGGGATAGGGACTCAAGAATTTGTCTGTGATTAAACCACTATAGGTAAACTGCTAGTGGTGCTAATTTACTTACAAGTTGGCAAAAATAATATATGCAGTGACAGAAGTGCACATGATACCACTACATAGCTGTTGTGCCTCCTAACCTAGTTAGGATATAGCTGCAGGACAAAGATTTTGTTTACATCAAAAGAATGACTGGAAATAAATGGAGTTTTCCTACATAGGTGCCAGTAAAGAGCTAGAATTAGAGCCAGACTGATGTATGATTTAAACATAAACAGGCTAAATCAAAGCAAACTCATTCAGATTATATCCTGTTCCTAACATGTACTCAATTATTGCAGTCGGAGGGGAAAAAAATTGTAAAGGCTGTGTACTGTAGAGACTAAGCCTAAATTGACCTTGACCATCATTAGTGCCATGCAAAAACAGTTCATGCTGCCTTGCTTTTTGCTTTTCACTGTGTGCATTCCCAGGTGCTAGACAGTGTTGTGTTAAATATTTGATCACATATTTGCAATCTGGAGGGGGTTTTATGATAGGTGGTGTTTTCAAATTTTGAGTCTGATTCTGTCCTGTGGAGGACAATTAGAAGTTTTATGATCTCATGGTGACAAACCAGATTTGGAAGAGAGTTTTCAGCAGAATTCCCTGTTGCCTGATCTCAGTGTGCAAGTCAGCACTACATGCTCTTGTAAGTCTTCTGTGAAAATTCATTCTCAGGAGAAGTTCCTTTCCAGGTGGCTACAAGACAGGCAAGCTACAGAAGGTAGTTTTTGCACTGTGTCCCGTTTTCTTGACCTCTTCAGTAGAGCTGTGGAAATGATGGATTACACCCCTGGAATGGACCAAAGTAAACAGGCACTCTGTTAGTAAGTTGGTGGTCAAGGTAGGAGCTCTCAGCAACCACCTCTTCTAGCTGGTCTGCTGCTAAACTGGTTTTGATATGTCTCTTGTTCAAACATGAGCTTTAACCAGAGCACAAGTTGAGACTGTCTTTAAACCAGACAGAAGGATCTCAGGTAACCTCCATGATGTGATGAAGGAGCCCTGTCTCCCTTCATTTGTTGGATGCAGATGTGACCAGCTGACACTGCTCTGTTGCTGGGGGAACAGCAAGATGTAGGATTCATGAAAGGTCTTGCCTTCCTTCATGTCCTAGAGATGTCTGAGGCTGAGCTGTGACTCCATAATCTCCATGGAGTTTGTTTTTGCGTTACGATGGAAGGGCCCCAGTGCTTCCTGCAGGTTGTCACTGCTGTTTTATAGCCATACCCAGCCTTTGATGGAAGTTCACCCTCCTGTCACCTTTCAGCATCGCGGGGTTGTTTGGGCTGCGTTACAGGACTGTGTTCCAAGCAAAGTTTGCACAGATTGTTGTCAAACATATGGTACAGATTCCGTGCAGATTCTAAATCTTGGGATCATAAACTGATAGAAGGGAGCCACAATTCCCTCCCCTTCCTAAATCATAAGATAAAAGGCAGCTTTGGCTTGGTGGACATGTCTGAAAGTTATAGGAAAGACTTTCCTGACGTGGGATGTTTGACATCTTAGCAGATGGAATTAGTAGCATTAAGAGACTCTTACACCAGCATACCTTTCAAAATGTGAGAAGTGATAAAGCCATCCTGAAAGATCTTATGTGAGGAACTCACTGCTCGAGTGTAACATTAAACTGCTCAGATGCAGCGGGTGGGGATTGCTCTTTGATGGACTCTCAGGATTCATCCCAGCTTATGCTTCTTCCTGAGTAGATGATACTCATAATGTCACTTCCGCAGTTCAAAATATATTGTTATTACTGTTGGAAATCCCAGATGTCCTCTCCAGATAACTGCTCTTCCAAAGATTTTACAGAGAAGCTACAGCTGCAGAGAAGTGACACTTATGGTAACTTCTGAAGTTTTAGTGATGCTACTACTGCAAAAAAAAAAAAAAATCTTCTTTGAGCCTTTCATATTACATAATTTTGAGGCTTCTATCAGACAAATATTTTTGAAAGATTGTCAGAGGCGTAATAACATAGCTTTAGAATTCCATGTTTTCATGGCAAAATTTGCAGTGATTACGAAGGGGCGAGGATTTTCTCTCTGTTAAATGGAAAAACAATGTTGATAATTAGGTAAAGTGTAGAAACATTCTATTTACAGTAGACAAACAGTACAGTGATTGAATTTGAAAGGGAAAAAATACCAGCCAAGGAAGCGAGCTTGGATTTGGTAGTTGCAATTCACTAATCAGAAAATAATTCAGTAGCGCTGAACAAAAAAGGCATTTTTATCACCATCAGTTTGGAGGCAGCATTGTCTATCCTACCGTTTCATGTCAGAGAAGAAGGAATTTTACCAAATGTTTGATTTATTAGAAAGTGAATGATTCTTTGCAGCCATGTGGGGCTAGCCCATGTTTCAATAAGACAAATTGCATTGTAGCATTCCACTGGCAGCCAATGATAACTCATGATCCAGACAGAGTCGGTTATACCAGAATGGATGAAAAGCAGGAGCAAAAGGACACATAGTAGAAGAAAAGAAAATGCTTCAAGAGCTGTTATTTAAAAAAAAAGAAAAGAAAACAAAACAAAAACCCCAAAAAAACAACAACAAAACCTAAACAATGTTTTAGCTACTATTTAAAAATCTTTCAATTAAGATTCTGCACAGCATTGCAAGCAGAGTGTGGCAGAATAAAGAGGATCATGTTATCTCTTTCCCTGTAGTAAATTATCATATTTGTACTCAAAAACATGCCACTGTCAACTTCAGTCATTTGTGTAATTGGAAAAAGGTAAATGATGTAGGAAATGAGACCCTACAGTCAGGTTTTGTTCCAAAATGGGGAAAAAAAAAAAAAGTAATAGCAAATGGTGCAGGTTTAAAATGAATTAATGTCAACTGTGAAAAGCAATGACTAAGACAAACAAAATGTGACTGTTCTTGACCTTTAGTTAATATTGATAGTTTATCACTGGAGAACTCACTGATTTATTTTTCAGCTCATATCTGATTATCACTTTAAAATAGGACTGGATATTTTAAAATAGCTCAGTCGCCCGTCTTCCAGTTCCCACTATTCCAGATCACACGTGAATGTTTCTTTATTTCCAAATACTGCTTTTTAAATAGGTGACCCCTCAGCAGCAACCCCCAAGGTGAAGGGTTGTTTCCTGCTTGCAGAGATGCGTGTCATGAAGTGCTGCCTCTGCCCGTCGGCTTTGTTCTTGGGGATCCGCGGAGCACGAAGGGTATTGAAATATACAGGAATCTTGTTCCCTGGGAACTGACAGGCAGACCTGAGGGACAGTGCGAAGTGCATACCTGGTATGTCTAATTTTAGGCCTGCCAGCCCTGACAGTGGTCTTAGGGGAAAAAAAAAAAAAAATCTATACTAATTTCTCGGTGACATACAGAGCTGTAAACTGCAGCATTTTTCGTTCCACTACCGAAATGTTCTTGTGTGTGTTTTTTTTTTTTTTTTGTGTTTTTTTTTTTTTTTTGTGTTTTTTTTTTTTTTTTGGTGTTATTTAAAAGAACTGTCAAGCCTTCAGCATTTAACAAGTATTTTTAAACTGTGTTTTTCGGTGTAAACCTGCCACGAATTCAGGGTATTGTTGCATGAAAAAGCATAAACTAAAGTATCATATCAGAAAAGAAATCAACATTAGACATAAAACCAACTTCATTTTATTGCTTAACACTAATATTGTTCCCCATGGGAGGAGCGTTACAGTTTGATGGGTTCTGGGGGCCCCGGGTGTGCTGGTGTAAATCAGGAATCCCCTATGAATTTTGATGAGGCTCTGCAATTTTACATCAGCTCAGGATTTTCGACCGCAGGTTCAGCATGTGCACTGTGTTGAAATAAAGGTGCAGTCATTTTAAATATAATTGAGTAGGCTTATAAGAGGTTCCACTTAGAAGGTAAATTATGGTAACAAGTCAAGAGTGTACTCTGTGTAGTTTTCATTTCAAGTGTATGGTCTTCTGTATTCACTTAACTAGACACACAAATCTAAGCAGACAGATGAGATAGAGGCAATCAAAGAGAAAAGCTTTATTTGGAGCTTATGGGAGTATTGAAGTTTTATTTTGTAGTGTTTCCCCGTGAGGCAATTTCAGAAAAAGCTGAAGTGATGGATCACAAACAATTTAATATCGGAATTGCTGGCTGTTGATCAGTGTAATTTTGGACTCCTCCCTGTATAATTCTGAAAATCTTTTCCCCAATTTAAATATTTAGCGAAAGGGCCGGGGAAGGAATTGCTCTGCAGATTTTCTGAGTGTACGCTGCTGTTTAAACACCCCGTCTCAGTCAGGAGGAACTGAATGGTGTCGATGCCTTTCATGCCTGTGGATGAACAAAAACCGCCGTATAGTGCTTTGGGTCTTATTCTTTCCATGAAGCAGTTTTTGCTTCAGGGAATGAAGAAGGTCTAGAAAAACATTCTCATAATATGGGAGAAGTGGTAAAGGCAGCATCGCAGGGCATCAGTGTAATGGCTTGTGTTAACAACGTGGTATCGTTTAATGCTTATGTTGTGTTACACTTTTATGGCTTTCAAGTGCTTCTACACAGTTTTGAGTCCACAACAGCTGCTTTTTTAGTATCCACAATTTTGTCACTTAATGTTCACAGGCTTACCTGAGGTGACTTTGAGGGCAGTTGTATCAATGTGTGCATATAAAGGTAACTTTGATCACTTGAACATCAGTTACCTACAAGTACAAGCATTTGAAGAGATAGGCCCTTAAAAAAAAATCGGTAGCCTCAACCTCCTGTAGAAATGTCCTCACTAGACTTTTTATACCATCCACTATTTTTATTTACTTTACCCATATGAAGTAGTTCCTTCTCACAATGAATAACAGCTATAAACAATTTTATTTTTACCTAAACTTCCTTCTGCAGATTGCCTCATGTCCTAAAAATGTTTTTTTCCTTTTAAAAATTCTGCTTAAATAGTTTTCTAGCTCCAGAAGATGAAACCACATAGCCATCGAACATGGCATATCTGACTCATTTATCCCGTAAACATTTAGCACCAGCAATATGGAACTGAACTGAACTGATAATGCTGTGCAGTGGCACAAATAACAGTCAGCTTGTCTTTAGAACCAGGGAATTGTTAAGGTTGGAAAATACCTCTAAGATCATCAGTTCCAACCATTAACCCAGCACCCCCGTGCTCACCACTAAACCATGTCCCCAAGTGGCACATCCTGTTGTCCCGGTACGTAATGATTAATTTCTGACATTTGGTACTGAGATTACGAAGTGAGTGGAGAAAATTAGGGAGGATTTTTATTGAAGAAAGAGACTTCTGAAGAAACACTGTAATGAATCAACTCCTATACTCCCCAAAGATGTCTAGGGAGCATCATCCACTGTCGCTTCAGTTGCAGCTGAGTGCCTTCTAAGGTTATGTATCATCTTACTTTTGATCAAGGAACTAACTAGAAATAGGGCAGGCAGCAGGAGTAACTTGGTTCAGGAAGCACTAGATTTTCATATATATATATATATATAAACACACATCTATTCACATATATATATATTCACACACATATATACACACGCACACACATATGTTACCTCTCCTTCCCTTAGTCACCTCTTGATGCCACCTTTCTTCTACCACCCAGAGACAAGATTTGTCAAGGACAGTACATCAGAGTCGGTGCTGCAGGCCCGCTGTGGTGTGTGTGATGATGCTTTCCAGTTGGCCCTGGGTGTTTCTTTTTTACTCTGGAACATCTGAGCTAATTTCTGGCTCTGTGAGGCTGGAAGATGTTTTGCAAGGGGCACTCAGAATGTTATTTTGCTCTGCCAAAAAGGGTGTCATTTGGTTTGCAGAGATTTGTGAACAAAACCCAAACCAAATCACAACTCTTTGCTTAAATTTGTAACTGGTCACATTTCCAAAGCTAGGGATTTTACAGCATTCAAAAATCTCCAGTACAAAAGGCAAGTGGCAAGGTTTGTGTAGCTTGAAGTCAGATCTATTCAAATGCAGAAAACCCATGTGAAGGCATGTACTTTAGTTTACAGCTGTACAAACCAGTCCTTGCTTTGAATGCTCCATGGACTGCAATTTCTTTATTTTGTATTTTTTACCTTTAAGCCCTGTTGAATTGGAAGCTTCTAACAAAGCAGGAGAGTTAGGTGCAATTTCTTTGGAAATACTTCACATTGCTCTGTGTCTGGTTCTACTTGTGCTTCACTTAGTAAGGAGGAGACTGATCAGCATCTTGAACTTCTTGCAAAATTAGCAGGTAGACAGCTAGAGTATGAATTTGCACAGTGTAAAGACTGAATATTCTTGATTACAGTCTGTATTCCAGGTGCTGTTGTGCCATCTGAAGGGGTAATCACCAATTTCACCTATAGCTGCTGGACATTGCCCCATAGCAGTGCCAACCATGTCTGGAAAGGCTGGGGAATACCCCTGCTAGCAATTCAGCAGGCATTGAATCATCAGTGGAATTAATTCAGAGAAAAAACTGGTGAAAGTAGGATCAGAATGAATGGCTATTACCTATATAAATAAATAAACCTGTACCCCTTGCAGAAATGTAACAGAGCTAAAAAAATCCCTTTCCTCTGTAGCTTCTCTACAGTATCATTTCTCAGCATACCTTAGTTATTCACTGAGATCCTTATGTGAGTCCTTTGCTGGGCTAAAATCTACTTTCTTGGAAAAACGTAGAGCAAATACTCAGGCTGCGATCTCATTCCTACTAGTGCCGGTGACAGGAGTCCCAGGGGCTTCACTGCAAATGAGATCCCCTGGAAAGAATCAGAGAGCCAGAATGGATCCGACCTCTCTGCCGTTTCTGGGAGCGAGCTCGTGTTCTTCCCTGCCCTCCCCGCCTCGCCTCTGACAACTTTTCCAGTAAGATCTTCCCTCCCGTGCGTGCTGTCTCTTCTCTTTCCCTCCCACCCCCCGAAAGAAGTTCGGGACAGGTATTGAACGGGGTGTCGGGCTGCTCCTGAGGTACAGCCTCTGTGAGCTCTCTGGCAGTGGCTACTCCCATTCCCTGGGTTCTGTAGGTTGTTTTTCGAAGTATGTTTTGTTTTAATTCCGTTTTTCTCAGTCTCTGTTCTCATAACTCCATCCTCTCGCTCTTTTGATCAGTTATACATCAACTGTAACATAACTCTGTGATTTCATTTTGGTGCCGCTTACTTCATCCAAAAAGGAACTCACTCTTCAAAGAAAACTTTTATTTCATTGTCTGCTACATATGCAAGTATTCCCTAAGGATCGAGGTTATTTATTATTTCGCTCCCCCTCTTTGCTTTCCCCTGTTCCTCTCCAAAAGACTAACAGACACTAATCTCCTTTCATCAGGTTCCCTTCTTCCTAATTTTTTTTTTTTTTCTTTCTGCACAAAATGCTCGCCACTACCTTTAACACCTTATTGTGTCTGGAGTGATAATTACTTTCAGTTGCTGCAGCTGGTGCATGGAAAGGCGTGCGGGGCCCTGTAAATTGGGAATGGGCAACCTGGGTGGGATTGCAGGAAAACACAGAGATCTGCAAAATCAGAAACCACAAGTAAAAGAGGGATAGTTGTGCTTTTCAAATGTTTTCTTTCTGTTTTTTTTTTTTTTTTTTCTTTTTTACGTTGAACTCATCTTTGAGACTTATTTCTGGTGAGTCACCTCCGTGACAATTTGTGGTTCCTTTGTTAGTGAAAAGAACCAGCTGATGCATGTGATGGAAAATAGGAAAAATATGAGTTGGTACCTGACACGCTTAGTTAAAGCTCACATTTGGAAGCAACACACAGAGACATATCTGAATGGGGGAAACATGGGTCTGTCAGCAGGTTTTAAGATCCTCTGAGGCATTATTAATTCTTATTTTAATGTATACAGTATTCCTCTGAACTCACCGAGTCTCGATTCGATCTTTTACTTCTCTCTTGTTTTAAGTGTGGGATTGAGTAGGAAATTTGGGATTATCACAGAAGTGAACATGGAGGCTGGGTTATAACCTTTCAAAAATAAGAAGATTTGCCAACGTATATTCCCCCTTTAGTTCGTATATAAGTAGTAAGCAAAAATTATTATCAGTATTATTAGTGTGATTTTTTAGGTATTTTGCCTGTTGCAGTCCCTCACAGCGTATTGAGATGTTTTATACTCCCACTAACCATAAGGAAATTGGCACAAACTGTTCACTGCATAAAATTAGGTTTTTATGAGACTAGTTTATACATGTTTTTTTAGATTTCCTAAAGTAAGAAGTACTAAATTATTTAATATACCATTTGAGATGCTTTTAATAAAATGTTTGCCATAATCAGCACTGCTTTGGGCACGCTGGCTTGAAACTCCATGTTTTGTCTGCTCCCTGCTTTCCCATTCTGTGCTGGAGGCTGGCAGATGTTTCCCATGCCTACCTAAGGTTAGGAATAAGGTCCAGGTTTGGAAAAGTGGGGTCTGTAGTGCAGGAGGGGCTGTGGTCTTTTGCAGCTTTCAGACAGGTGAACAAAAAGTGTGACTAATCTGGGAGTCTTTCTTCAGTTCCCATGCTTAGCTAGGTTAGAGTTAGGGTTAGGGTCAGGAGAAGTGTCCAGTGTGACAGGCTGTGGTATGTTTCAGTTTCTGGGTGGGAAACCTGGTGTCCTTGTCTGCTTTAAGCTGGGGCGAGGCTGTGAGTTAGAAAAAACAGGGAGATAGCAGCCAAGATGAGTGTGAGACTTCAGAAATTCCTGGAGATAAAACAAGAGCAAAGCGTCACGAGCTTTGAAGGAATTACTCTTTTTGATTCGCGGGCAGCGCTGGGTTCCCAGGCCTCTCTGAGTCAGAGTCTGGGGCTGGGTTAAGGTTATGGTTGGGATTAAGAAGAGTTAAGGCTTTTAACTTTGACAAACGGTGGTATTTTGCTATTTCCAGAAAAGTAAATAGAGGGAAAGTATCGGTATCTTCAAATTCCTTAATAATTATTTGTGGGCACTGTGAGTACGTGGACATGTTTTGACTAAGAGTTAATATTCCAGTTAGGTTAAGTAAACAGGGGAAGGGACAGCCAGAATAATGGGGTACCCACTTTCCAGAGGAGAAACTTAATCATTGTCTCCCAGTAATTCCTTATTTATGGGCCATTTGCACTAGGAGCTGAAAAATTAGTTGTTTTGGTATCATGGCATGCTAAACTTCCTAGGGGTGTTGGGATGAGGCTGTAAGAAATGATGCTAATTCCACAATTCAGCTATGACTCTAGTCCGAGATCATGAATGGAGGGAATTCCTATTTCGTGTCAGGAATTTTGAAAAACATTAATAAGGCTTCTTAGTGCAGTCAGAGAGCCCAGCTCTTCCCACACTGGTACCTCCATTTAGCTGCTGGGTGACAGCTGCTTTCTACCTATATTTAAGAAAAAATATTCCTTTTTCTATGTGGTAGCTTTCCACTGAGTGCCATCTCTCCTGATTTGGCCCCTTGTGGACAGTTCTCTAGCTGATAAATGCTTAAAGAGCTTCAAGATTTCATCACTATGTTTAGTCAAATCCCAGGTTCAAATGTCATTTTTAGGGCAGCGATGACATAGACTTTTTTTTTTTTTTTTTTTTCTTTTGGGGGTAAAAGAATCCACGTTTCTTCTTGTAGCAAGTTTCTCTATTATAATTTCCAAATAGGCCTGAAAATTCTGAGTTGAAGCCAAAATCCTTGCTGGAGTTGAGCAAGAATCCCAGGCACTTGACCAAAGCAGTATTTCAAGAATGTATTGTATTTATTTGAAAGACGATAATGCAATGCGGTCATCGTTTGCTTCACTACAGGTATAAATCCTCTAAAACCGTTGCAGATGTGGCAGGGATATTGCAACCCATTAACCTGAAAGAACAAAACTGTTTTTCTCTTTGCAAGGCTTGTCTGACTCGGTCTTTTTCTTTCTTTGCTGCGAGCGTGGTTGTATCTGCTGGGTCTGTGTGTACGTTGTGGCGTTGAGTTCCGTTCTCTAGACCATCTCCCTGTGAGTTAATACTGGAATGGAGTGGCTTTACATCCCCACATCTTCCATCCTTCTTCTGTGTGCGCATTAAAACTGAGCTAACTGAGGTCTTACTCAAGGCCTGGCACTTTTGGGCTGCTGCCTGCTTGAACGGGTATTTTTCAAGAGTTTGTATATAACTCAGTATGAATATGAATGGTAGAATCTGTCCCCAAAAAAACGTTTTAAAAATCACCATTTATTACGGCATTTTAGCATGCATTCAGGATTCCTCCTTGTTGCTGAGCTTGTGTCCAAAATGGAATTACTAGTCTGCATCTTTGCTGATTGTGAATATGTCCACGAGGCTGAATTTCAGATGTACCCATTTATGAATCTGGCGTATATGCTGAATGCAGCATTTTGTGCAGGTCACGTGTTGTATACAAAACATCTGATAAAATGCTGCTCACAGTCTTACAGATCTCAGAAATCCTTTCCATATGTCTAATCTTAAATCCTTTCCATATGTCTCCATCTATACATGAGCACCAATTAGTCAATTAATCTGCCACCTTTATTTAATTAGATAATAAAGAAGAACTTTTTGAAGTTAAATCTTACTTCATTTTTCCAGGAATCAAAAATGACAACCAGTAGCAGCAACAAATTACAAGATAAATTTCCTAATCCACTCAGTGAATACATTAATATTACAGTATTTGCTGAGTTAAAACAAGTCCAACATTCAATATTCCTCTTTGCAAACAAAATACACTAGCATGAACCCAAATAATTTTTTTTTTTTCTTTTTTTAACAAAAATGTCTCATTGTAGCGGTCCTGGAACAATTGCCAGACATTTTGACTCTTCAGTGTCCTTAGAAATTAACCCTGTGTTAATGAAAGTTCATAAGCAAGAATCCCTATGCAATGGAAATCCTGCCATGCCCTCCTTAGGGCAACTCTCCAGCCGCTGTGCCGTGGCTCTGCAGCGCAGGGTAGCCAGACCAGGGGCTAAGGTGCTGGCTCGGTATGTCTGTCTCCATTGAACCTGTCTCATTAGCATGCCTCTGGGCTCCCTGAAGACATTCCATTTCATCTGAAAGCAAAATATAACAGAAACTGGATGGTTCTGGGTTTGCTGCTGGCAGCTGTTACCTTTCTGGGAAAAGAAGGAAAAAAAAAAAAAAATTAAAAAAAAAAAAATTCCCTCTGCCAGGTCCAGACCTAGAATAAATGAAAATAGCTACACTGAAGCCCACAGAGCAATATCACTTTGCACCTAGGGAAGATTTGTCCGGTGTATTTCTTACTTCAACTGCAAGTAAACTCAATATAGAGGCATTAGTATTTTTAAAAGGTGAAAGGGATGTTATTTGCCTTTTTCTTGTAGCAGTACAAGAAAATGACTTTTTTTTCTCTTTTCCACAGGAAAATAGTTTTCTAATAATAGCCCAGTATTAAGTGTCAGGTAGTTGCTTTATGATTTTCTGTGCTTTATTGCAGTCAGCTATTGGGAACGGGGTCAGATTTCCAACTCACTGCAGAAGAGCTGCTTTTATTGGGTTGAGCATTGTTGTTTTCTCTCCATGAATTATCAATTGCTTTGAAGACTGATCACTTCCTTTCGTGGGGATACTTGATGAACACA
This sequence comes from Oxyruncus cristatus, assembly GCA_013399855.1. Classification (NCBI taxonomy): domain Eukaryota; kingdom Metazoa; phylum Chordata; class Aves; order Passeriformes; family Cotingidae; genus Oxyruncus; species Oxyruncus cristatus. The sequence goes on along the minus strand of VXAY01006543.1, from coordinate 3,069,086 downwards.
CAACTTTTTGCTGGTACCTGAAGCCTTGTTAGCACAGAGCTTATTGAATATAACCCCCTTTGTTTGTAAGTGCAGAGATGACAGAGATTTGGAAAGCGACTCAGTTACATTTGGATTTTTAATCTCAATTCGGAGTGGACTGAACATAAAAAACATTAGAGGCTCGTATGCTTTCACCTCATGTCAAAAAGAAAGTACTTGGGGGACTCTTAACAAAATTATGACTAATAATCAAGTTGCAACATGATTTATTTTATGTATTAAAACAAAAAATTCAAAATGAACTGTCCTTGGATAGGTCTTTTTATAGGAACCTGAATATGGAGAAAATCCCTCTAACTCTTAAACAACTAATATGGGGAGAAAGCTATTCCTCTGGCAAGTTTTTCAAAGTGGAAAGGAGAATTTAACTGATTCATATCCAAACATTTAGATCATGCTTTGATGCAGTAGTGGAAGTAGTTTATCTGAATCCCTCTATTTAAATAGATGAAATCATAACAGAATATATATTTTATAAGTGATAGAAAAGAAGGAACAGGAAGGAGAAAATGCAACCAATATTCCCAGCTGCAAAATGTACTTTAGGTCTTATCACAGAGAATATTCACACACGTACTGTATTAGTTACTAACTTGAGGAAGGCTGCTTGTGATAGTAAAATAAAGCACTGAGGTTTTTTAGGATATGGGCCTTAGAGATTTTAAAGTTGAGCAAAAGAGATTAGGATTCTATTTTTTTTATCCTGCTCCTAGTTTTTCATATTTATGTATTAAGCTGCTTGTATTAAGCTCTTTGCTAAGTAGTATTTCTGATCTATGCTGTAATTTGTCATGACATTTCTCTAGGCAGCTATTATAAAGATGTCTGCTTCCTTTTTTTCTTAAGAAAGTAGACTGCAAATAAGTCACTTGATTTTTAAATTACTATCAATTAGGAAAATGGAGTGTCAGGGTCCAGAAAATTGATAGCTGAATTCTGATCTTGGATCTGGAAAATACTGAGCCATAAAATATTCATACATAGACACACAAGAAAAAAAAAAAAAAAGCTGATGTTATGTTCATCCGACCAACATATGTTGTTTGTGAGTGTCACTGGAGTTCCAATTTTTAGAATATGAGAAAAAAAGATATTTGAGTGAAACAGGCAAGCAAGTGCATGATCTGACGATCACCTAAGCAGGTTTTAATTTAGAAACTGTTGATACTGAAGCTGCTTTCCAAGTCTATTCAGTACAAGTCAGTGAAACTCACACTGACTTCGGCAGATCTTGTGTTTTCCTGCCAGTCTTTTCTAGCAGCTTGTCTGTTCTGCGTCCAGCCCGGGGAGAAACAGCACCTGCCTGCCTTGGTCCTTCCACTGCCTCTCTTGTCACGAAATCTGAGTGCTTCCCAGAGAGCGATGGCTTTATCTTTGCTGCCCCCCAGTAAGATGGTGAATTGTCATCGGTGTTCTGTAGGAAGGAACCGGGGACCGGTGGCACCGGGGCTGGTGCCGTGTCGTGGCACAGCCAGGCACCAAGCGCGCGCCACGGGCAGGCGTCTTGGTCCTTTAGCTTTACATCTGTCTTTCCTCACCCTGCTTTTATGTGGTTTTGTGAATTCAACATACTTGACACTTACCTTTCAAGGTGTCTGGGTATGATCTGACCCGGAGCTGAACTCCTTTTGCAGCACCCTCTGAAAATGAGTGTTTTCTGGACTCTCTCCCACCAGCAAACGTGGCGAGCTCGCTTCTGTCTCCAAAACCAGGCGCCCCTAAGGAGAGGGGCAGCTTTGCTAGTCCCTGTTTGCAGGTTTGAGTGTGGGGAGAGGAAGAGGAGTATTTAATTCACAGGTAATTGTGAATTGTAAAAAATTGTACAAAATCATCAGAAGCAGGTGACAAACGTTTCTGCAATTTAATTAAAAGTCTAATTGTACCTTTCGGATTCTTGCAAGAGGGAAAATGAAACAGACAGAAATTGAAATCCTGTCATAATAATGTTTGTGATGAGTTTGATCAAGCCTACTGAATTTCCAGAACTTCACTGTGCATTTCAACAGGCTTTGGGTCAGGACCTATCACCTTTATTTTCGCTACCTGAGCTCTTTTATCTTTGCCTTTATTTTTATTTTGCCTTTTTTTTTTTGCTTTTGAAGTCTAGCCTTTGAATATGCTTTCTCTGTGGAACGTGTGTATATCTTCATGACTTCTATAACGACTCAGTTTTTAAGAGTAAGGCAAAAAAGGTGGTAATTTCCATAACACACGCATTTCATTTACAATTAAACCAAAAGGAGATCTATCAGTTACTACCCCGATTTCAGCTGTAGTTGGAACATTTTCCTGTATAGCAATATGTTGCCTGTGAAGGCTGCAACCCCTGCTTCAGTTATTTGAACTTGATGTGATGTCCAGAGACTGAATTCTCAAAAAGAAAAAAAAAAAGGAAAAAAAGAGGTGGGGGTGGAGTATATAGGTATTGTAACATTTACTTTTTCATCTTTAGGTGTCCTAAAAATATTTTCAGAGCACTGAACTACATTGTTTCATTAAGAAAAAGTCCTGTAGTTGGATTTATAATTAAGAGCTGCTGATTTACATTGCATTTAACAGTATGCTGATCAGACAACAAGCTTTTCCTGGCCCTACCAGATCTGGGATTGAGCCTTGGAAATGAAGCTGGGCAGGGCTTGAACGACACAAAACTCTCTGGTCTGCAACATGTTATCATTAACAAACTTCCCTTGTTTTATCTCCCGTCTCAGTAGCTAGTCCACAGTTTCCTTTCTTCACAAATGAATTGCACTACAGCCCTGCACTAAATACAAGGTGGGGGATCTTTACTCACTGAAATATTAATGGAGCAGAATTTTTTTCTGTGAGACAGACTGAATTTTTCAGTGGGTTTTTTTTTAACCCCCATCCATCTAACAAAGGTCCCTTCTTGTCAGTCAGCTTTGTAAAAGCAGAGGAAGCACCGAACACATTAGAAACCAAGATATGAGAGAACCCAACAAAAAACCTTCTTTAAAAAAAAGAACACTTTTGAACTTCAGAGAGGACGCAGCGCTTGCTTTGCTGTGAACACAGGGCTGAAGAGTTTTTTCCTTTTTAACAGACGTGTAGCACATTTGTTTCAGTTTTATATCCGCTGTCACAATATGATGGTTTTATTCGGGTTTTAAACATGCTTCGGCTAGAAACCCTACATCTTTAAATTAGGCAACCCCCGGTGCCTCTGCGATTTCCCTAGCTGCACTCTCTCACCTTACCCAGGTGCATGTTAAATCAGTATTAATGACAATATCATCCTTCTGCAGTCATCTCCTGCCTGCAATTTGGTTTTAATTACCCACCACGTTGTCTTTCCCCCTCACTGACAGCCATTAAATAGGGAATGACACCAGAGCCGTGCTGGTGTCGAATAGACACTTCACCAGGGTGGTTGGTTCTTTTTTTTTTTTTTTTCCTCCCTCTTCTCTTTCTTTCCTGTCTCTTTTTTTTTTTTTTTTTTTTTAATAATTAAAAAAAAAAAAAATCCTTCCATAAAGCAGGCTGCAGTGCCTCCTCGTGGTAGTTGCCAGGAAAAAAAAAGGGATTATTTTGCTCAGGCTTGTTTTGATGGCTTAGCAATGCTTGCTTTGGCTCAGTTAGAGCTCTTGGGGAGAGGGGAAAAAGCCAGCAGGATCCTTAAGAGAGAGAGAAAAACCAGCACTAAAAGATTAAGGCATGATTGGGACACATTGAAGTGTCTCCTCATTGAAATCCAACAGTAACTTTGATGTAGTATTTAAGACTTGTCTGACAGTCTGGGAGAGCTGCTCGGAGGCAGGAGCCCGGTCAGTCTCGGCTGTCAGGGAATAAAGTGCTGGAGGCAAAGCTGCTGGCAGAGGTGACCCAGCCTGCATCCCTGCCTGCATCCCTGCCTTCATCCCTGCCTGCTCCCCTCTGCTCCTGCCTGCGCCGCGCTCAGATATTTGACAACCTCTTTCATTCTCTCATTCCGTGTTGCTATGTTGGGTTGCACATAAACACAAGCAATGGGAATTTTTCATGCCAGGCACGGCCTTTTAAAATGTTTCTAAAAAGCCTCTAAATTTCTTCCACTTTGGCCAGTGGTTTGAAATAGCCTTGCTCTGCACCCGACATCAATATTTATCCCTGTGGGAGGATTTCTCTGTGTGAACTAAGTTCCTGCTGGAGGGATTTAATTCTAGACTCATTGCACCAAGTTTTGTGGTATTAATCTTGATTTTTAATGCTGGAACTGGTGGTAGAACGTGGTCCAAGATTTTCTCTGTCAGTCTGATCCCGGTCTCTCTACAAGCTCAAATCCCAGCAAGGTCAGTTGAAAGGATACTGAGACAGAGAACTGGGCAGTGATTAGTGAAATAGCATTAGGGAAAACACACATACAAAAAAATTAAAATAGTTTTTAGGAGTGAACAGAAGTTTTTTAATTGAGAAATTTCTTATTCCTGTTCAAAAAAAAAAAAAAAATAAAAAGAAGGGAAACCCCAAAAAGGTTATTGGAAGAAAAATAAAATCTGAATGCCGAGGCGATTAAGCTGGTAGAGATGTTTTGTGAAGGACAATCACTGCCCATCCACATTTTGTTTCAGACGTGGACAATATTTGATCTTGTTAAATGTCAGCTGCACTGATTTGATTTGAGGGGCCTGGATTGTGAATCACTAAATACTTGCTCTGTAAATTTGTTGGCCCTTTCAAGAAAATTTCTGACTGAAACGTGAGGCTTATAAACAGAAAGTCTACCAGGAGGGTTTATTCTCTGATAGAGCTTCCACATATTGCTTTACAGCTGTATTGAGTCCCCTTAGAATGTTTTTTTTTTCTATTTTTATTTTTTTTTTTTTACTTTCCTAATATGAAACTTGATGCTTGGAAAATCTGATAAGTGAGTTTCATTTCCCTGGAAATTTATTGCTTCTATTTCCAAGTGCAAGGAAATAAAATAAGTATAAACAATAAGCAGTCTGTAAGGAGGGTATTAATGAGAGGTCACTCTTTTCTCATGTAGGCTCAAGCTCAGGAGAAAAGGAGAAAGGAGTTGCTTTGGGGGCAATCTAAATGGCTGGTGCAGTATATTTCACTTTATTTATTTGGTAGGATCAGCTCTGTTCTATTTCCCTCTTTAAAACGTGCTCTCCAAATCGGAACAGGATATTTATGACAAGAAATAGAGCGTCTTTTCTTTAGGTAGTGGAAACTCCTTTGACTTCAGTTCAGGTACCGGCTGATTTTTACTTGACAAAAGTCTATTTATGCTGCTTCGAGCATCTCTGAAATTCAGAAGAGCCCATTTGTATATGTAAAAAAGATGCTATAGAATTCCAGTGTCCCATCCTTATTCCAGTGGAGAACTACATTATGCTCATCTAATTCCCTATTCTTTCATTTGGAAATGATGGTGTTCTTCACTTCTTCCTGGTAATTGCCGTACAACGCTAAGAATCTGCCAAGTTCCACTCCAGGACTCATTATATTTAGTAACAGTGGAAAAAAATTGCCATCTATGGAGCATTTTATATCAGGAAAAGAGCTGGGCTTCACAACAATGCAGATGTACATCCTTGTAGATCCAGTCACCGAATCAGCTCCTAAGTGAGACAGACTGTCCATTTCAGATGCAGGAAAGACAGTTTGGAGAATAAACATGAAGGGAAAGCTGACAGTAAAAGACTTTAATGGAGCAAAATCTTAGTGCTAGCAATGCCAATTTGATTTTTAGATTTCTGTTGCACCAATTCCCTCTTATTCCCCTCGTTTGCTTTGGAAGGTTGTACTTGCTCGAGCTGTCTTAATTTTTTGTATTGTACAGCAGTGACTTAGTTGTGCGTTGTAAATGTGATGCTTTTTTTTAGACTCTATGGCAAGTTTATTTTTAAATGTATTTTCTCTAGGGAAGGGCGCACAGTTTACTCAAAATTTACCATATGCTTTGCATCTCCAGTAAAACAGTTGTAGAAAATACCGTATTTTTAAATCTGGTGAGTTGTGAAGAATCAGAGAGAGGCTGGATGAAGAACACTAGTTAAAATGGTAGATACTTAGAAACTCCTTTCCTTCCTAAACTGCTTCTATGAAGTAGCTCAAGAGGGACTATTGAAAACATTATTGTGCTTTTAGGGTTATAGGGCTTGAACCTACAAACACTTGTGCGTGTAAATAACTTTATATAGGTAAAGTAAATGCTTTGAACTCAAAAGGGCTACTTGCATATGGGAAGTTTTTTATGTTTAAGTGCCTATAAGATTAAAACTGTAGTTAGTGTTTGATTAACGTTTAATCCTCCATGGTTGTGTCGCCTTATGGACAATCCAGAGGGAGTTTCAGATGATGTAACTGAGGAACTGAGTGTGCAAATGAGCTTTTGGTCCATCATTTACACTGGGTTTATATTTTGAGTTTCAAGGTGATATAAATATGTTGTGGTTTTCTTTCTTTTTTTTTTGAGTTTAAAAATAAAAGTTAAAGCTACTTCCTTCTCAATTGGAAGTTCTAGTTTGTGATACATGTTGCTGCTTTGTCTTCCTTCCCTACAAGTAAAAAAAGTCTTGAGTTTAATTCCCAAAATTTTACAATTTCTATTCTGCACTTTTCAGCTTCAATATCTAAGGAAAAGTGAAAGAAATTTCAAAATACTATATTGCATTTTAAAAAGTAATATTGCCTTTAAAAAATTAATCCTAATCTTTGCTCTCCTCAGTCAGCATTTTACCAAAATCAGCATCAGTTTGAAGAGGGTATTGATTAATTTAACATCACTGTTTTTTTCTAAAAGAACACAACTCACACCCCACAGAAGCTACTAAAACTTTTTCATTAGCTCTCTTGGAAGCTGATTTAAATGCCATACAAATTAGAGGACTCCTAAATACAGGAAATATAGGAATTCTTAATATGAAATTCTCCATTTGGTTCTAACTGTGCCTGTAAGGCCACACGATCTATGATTGCTGTAAGATTTTTCCACAAATTATTAGTCAACCCTTGAGCAGGTTTAATGACAGTGCTGACAGACAATGGATTTAAGGAATGTTTTGAGGAAGTGTCTGTGTTTATAAGGGAAGTAGTAAATGGGCATGGTAAGACATTATGAAGAACTAAGATGTGAAAATGCATCCTGCAGAAATGGAGACTCACACAGAGAATGAGTACAACTGAGCTGTTACACCCAGGGGTCAGTCACTGTTCTTTTTGTCTGGAGAAGTCAGGTTTTATGTGGGATGTTGGGAACAGGCTTCTTAGTGACCAGGGAAAGACTGTGAGGAGCTTCATAGTTCATCCAGGTAACATGTCATAGAGAAGCAAGGACATTCCTGCTGATTTTCTTGATTTGTTTGACTCCATACCACTTTTCCTCTTCTCCCTTTATACACACCCCTTTTAATTGGCATCCTTAAAGTAATCTTTGTTATCTAGTACATCTTTGACACTGTTTCTTTGTGCATAAAATAGAAATAGCTTTATGTTAGCTACTCTGAGAGACTTATCCTGGACTATGGGTCTGTTTTGCTCAGTTATGTGTGTGCTCACTTGGAGGACAGACAAGTAACCAGGGGTGAAATCCGCCTCTGAGCTGGGTAAACATTTAAAGTTTATGATCCTTGTCCTAGCCCTGTACATAAGGGTGAGTTTCATCCTCCATAAATGTAAAGTCTTCCTGTGTTATTACAGTTGCCTCTCCCCATTTCCCATTATCTTTGAACCCCCTCTCCATCATTAAGCTTTCTTTTAAGGTCCAGGCAAATGTCATTCTCTTCTCCTTTTTCTCTGACTGGCCTCTGGTTATATTAGAAAATAAAATTAATCTCAAGGGGAAAATAGCACTTAAAATTATTACTACTGTTTAGCTTACTAAAGTGATTTGCTCTTCATGACCTGTCTCAGGCTGATCCTTGTACAAATCAAATCAGCACACAAAACAGCACTGGGGAACGGTTTCCAGACTCAGAATTTCACAGCTCCCAAACCTTTAGAATGTCACAAGCAAATAAAAATGAACATATTGGTTTATCTGTCTCTTTAGATCCCAGACAGTGCTTTTTTTTTTTTTTTTTGAAGGCACGTATTGTCCCGTGCTCCATATGAAGTGTATGAATAAGACAGCTGAGATGCTTCTAGGTGAGCCCAAGCTTAAATATGTTGCAGAGTGGGGGCTGGAGAAAGTTTCCAGCCACTTCCAAGCCTATCCCTGTGTTGTCGGGGATTAATGTCACTCTGACCTCCAACAGTTTCTCATTAAGCTGTCTAAAATATGAACTCTTACCAAGCGCCTGCTCTTCGTTTTTAATTTGATGGGTTTATCAGTGGGCTGGAGGAGACAGCTTGCGGATAGACCAGACTGCCATGATATTTCTGTGAGGCTCAGCTCGTTCCCTGCCAGGGGCACACGCAGAGCTCGGCACCGTGCATCGCACAGCCCGCCGAGCCCCGAGAGAGCTGCGTGTCCTCACAGCACGGTCAGAGACGCCAGCTCAGCGTGGCTGCAACAGCAACACGTTCATTAGTTCTGCCTCTTAACAGCAAATTAGTGTAGGTGTTGCAGCTATCTGCCTCTATATGTGGCTGTACTTTTTTCAGTCTCAGAAGGAGCTCGAACCATTGGGTGTCTCCCTGGCACGCACTGTTGCACAGTGCAGGTGCGTCCTCAAAGCCCTGGCTCCACAAGGAGTATGAGGCTGATCCCGTGACACACAGGTAACATCACTCACACCATTTTTTGCACGATTAGGCTCTGACACCTTTGCCTTTCTGACCTTGTGCAGGATGCCACAAGGATGACAACATTATCCCTTTTCCCCTTGAAGTCCTTCCCATCCAATTCAGCAGATACATACCAATGTCTGTGAAATTTAAGCAATGACACGACAAAATCCATGACAACAATTTGTTCGTCTTCTGGTGACCTCTTGTGGAGTCATTTAGAAATTAGGCTTGATCCGTTGTGTACAGTACGTTCTGGGGAGAGGAAGACAAGAGTCATAATCCAAAATGTTCTCAGGCTTGGAGGGACAGTCAGCTCATGCTGAAGGACACGCTGTCTCCCGTGGGCTCTCTGCGTCTGGGTTTGATGGCAGGGTCATTTACTTGTCTCTCTATACTCACTACACTTGCTATCTTTGTGCATCACAAAACCCCGTTTGTCCTTGACTCTCAAGCACGGGCTTACCTTTAAGGATTTAGTGTAAAAACCCCAAGTATGTTATAGAAATAGATCTGCACCTTATGAGAAAGATCCTAGCTCTTGTGTCACCCCATTTTTTTAAATTGTCGTCCTGCACATATGGTAGACATCAGTGTGATTGCGAAGCCTGCAAGGTGCAACTAGGTGTGAATTGCTTAAAACAGGACTGCCACCAAGTTCACATCCAAGTTTGTATTTGGAAAATCTAGAAGTGATTGTTCTTCACCTGCCCGTGTCTAAAGCATAAAATCAAAACCTTCCATGCCATTCACTTTTTTTTTTTTTTGTGCCGATTCTGCTCAAAGTCAACCTTTATTTTTCATTAATTCTTGCAAGGCTTGAAGCTGTTCCCAATGAAACCAATTGCCAAACTGATTGTGGGAGCCAGATCAAATCTGTAGTGTAATTTCCCCCCTGCTTTTTTATTGTCCTTGCTCCAAGTCATTCCTGTCTCATGCAAACTACAATAACTATGGCAAGCATTTACTTGATTTACTTGTGGGAAAAATTATCTCAACTTCCTCTCTGTGCATATAATATCTGGCAATGTACTGTACTGAATAGCATATTGAGAAATGTCATTGATTATTAAGACTTTAACATGATGAGCCATTCCATTCTTCTCTTCCTTGAGACCAATTTTTTCTTACTCTCAGATAAAGTTACAATACTGTAATAACCCTCTCCCATGACCTATTATGGGAAGGATCCTCTTTGCAATGGTAGTTCTAAAAACATCCACATGGGTCAAGGTTTTTTCTTTTTCTTGCCCCCACTTTGTTTTGGTTTTCATTTTTTGGCTTTATTATTTGGTCAATAAGCAAAAGGTTTGCTGGGTGGGTTTTTTTGTTTTGTTTCTTTTTTTTTTTAAGCTTGAGGGAGAATATGAATGTCATAAATATTTCATTTTCCTAGCACATCTTGCATTGTTCCTCACTTTCAGACCTTGCCAGCAGTCAACACAGTAGTAAATTTCAGCACCTGTGGACCTTTTTCAGTAATTTATGATTTCCATTAGATTTCCATTAGAGATGGACTAAAACAGTTTAGGAAAGTGCTAGCACCTTCAGCCATACGGATCCTGCCTGTCTCCAAGGAGGGTGGGTTGGATTTTGCTCTCTGTGCCCATGCCTGCTGCCAAAGCCCCTGTGGGGCTTCAGTTTGAGCTGTTGGGTCTCAATGCCAGCCAAAATGCCTCCTTGGAGAAAGGGTTCCATATCTGAGGAAGGAAGGGCAGGCTGATAATAGAAAACCAGGCTTCTCAGTAAAAATGTCGCTGTTTATCGCTTTCTGCCCCTGTATTGCAAATTCAGCCCACAGTGACCGGGTTTGTTGGGTCACTGAAAGTGTCTGTACCTTTTACAAACCTATAACTGCACTGTTTATTGGCAGCACTACATCCTGAGCTTTTTTTGGGTGCCTTCCCCCTCCTTCCAGCTATCCTTCTCACACACCCGTGGTCTGGTACAGGGCTTTGGTGGTAGTGGCTTTTTTTCACGTTTTAGTATAACTAGGAAATATATTGGAGGGAGGCCTTGAGGAAACCAGGTAAGAAGTGTGGGGTTAATTTGATTGAGAAATTGGCTTGATATTCCCTCCAGGTCTAATGTGAGCTTGCAGGCAGCCTGTGTTTGTTCCAGAACTAGGTTTGAACCTGGAAAATCTCCCAGCTTTCAGCTCTTCATGCCTGCCACAAAGCGAGATACGGCGGCAAATAAATCACAGAGAATAATTTAGTCATGAATTGTCCATTGGCATTGTATCATAGCTTGAATACATTTCCCATAATAGCTCACGATAGTCCCATTGACATCCACTTGACTTTTATGAAGTTTTGCAGATTTCTCTCTCATATGAGCAGCTCTGACTTGTGTATCGTTGTAGCAGCTGATTTGAGGATTGAATATTAGACCAGATTTTAGATGAAATATTGTACTCCTGGCGTTTTCTGGAAGCTCTCCTTTAGGGTAGGATTGGCATCTTGGTTGTTCTGTCAGTTCAGTGTTTATTAATTATTTTAACCAGCTGTACTGCATCTCGCCACCATCCCTGTGAAAAACTTCTCCTTTGTTGCCATCCTCCTCCCACCTTTCAGCATTGTCATTCCTTTGTTTCGGCGCTCCGGGGTGCGTGGCTCCTGCTGGGACAACGTCACACTCTGAGTGCACTTCACAATGGTTTTCAGCAAGCTGAGGAGTGACATTATCTCAGCAGGACACCTGCCCTTCACCTTCCATATGGGGACCCACCTCGGAAAGGTCAACACTTGCGGTTTAAAATAATATTTTAGCCATTGCTATTCAGAATTCAAAGAAAGAAAGGAGTGAATGCCAGATAGCCATGAAATTCATGAAACCCATTAATCCCAATGACAACTAGCCCCAGACATACACTTTGAACATTGTTTTACTTAGGTTTTAAGCACAATTTTTTTTTTTTTTTTTAATAAATGAAGATTCCAAGAGAGTAGCAATTTGCATTCTAAAAAAGTTATGTGTTTAAAAAATGCATTGCTGAATTAATATGCTGAGGCCTTTAGCTACTTTTATCTCTTTGCTTTCTGTCTGATGTTTCTTCTTGTACAGTTGATTTTGGAACAGCAATAAATCTACTTAAGGGACAGTGAAATGATGTCCTGGATGGAGCTGAGTACATGGCTTGAACCAGCAGATGTGTCTTATCACTGTAGTGTATCTTTCCTCCAGTGAAGCATCTACCACATATTTTTTTTTCTAAGGTATCTAAGAAATTATTATATTCTCAGATCTTATTTACTTTCTAACCTGAAACATGAAACTGAGAAGGCACTTTTGTGATGCTAGAAATGGTCAAATAAGTCACACAGTTCCTTTTTCTGTTCCTTTTTATATGAAGAACGTCACTCCTGGAGTGCAGTTCATAAAACAAAATGTTGTTTGTGGAAAATGGAACATGTCCTCCATGTAAGTTTGACAGTATTAAATTTGCACCTTTTTTTTTATAATTTATACCACTAATGGCCAACAGCAGAGATGGCAAAGGTAAAGAAGAACATCATATTTGTTTCTGTTTTATTTTACTGCTGATGCAATTCCAGAGAAATTAGTGGAGTCTCACCAGCCCAGGTCAGGCAGCGCTGAGCCACACTGAGGCATTTTGCTTTGAGAATCTGTCTGGGTGCTTTTGGGAAATGTTTCTCAATATCAGCTCAGCATGACAAGGGCATCCACTGGCTTGTGAATGGAGTTTGTCTTCAGGGGTTAGACACACCTCTGATTTGCTCAATATATACTGTATGATGCAACAGCGAATGGAAGGCAATAATTCTGGCAGACGGGTTTGAGAAGTGCCATGGGGAGCAGATGAGCCTCCATTTACAGATCCCATTTTGACCCCTCTGTTCTAGCAGGGTTCTGTCATTCTGCCCATCACTGCTCTTTCTGAAGATTTTGCAGATACTGAAGGGTCTGCAAAGGATTTTTGTTTCAGTATTATAAGATTTCTAGACTTGGCTAAAGAAGTGAGTCTGATTTTGCTAGATTTCTGGCTGAGTTTTCAAGCCAAGAGGACTTGTCTATGTTTTTATAAGTGCCCTCTCTTAAAATTCCTAAAAGAGTCAAAACTGCTGTTGTCTTGGGAATCTTCCATTAGTCATCAAGATAACAGGTTATTAATCAAAAATGCCTTTATGTTCAGAATTAATTTTTCACTAATTTTGTTCTAAAAGTACATACCATGTTCAGGCCTGCCAAATAGGAATGAAATTACAGTAACTATTGAGGAGACATTTGAACAATAGTTGTCAAAGCAGCATTGTCTTAGAAATGGATTAAAACAAGAAGCTCTGTTTTCTTCTAAAGGAGAGCTATTTCCATTGAGCTTGTTTTATTGATAAATTTCCAGAGACCTTGAGTAGTGGATTATTCTCTAACAATTAATGTTCTTGCTTCATGTATTGTCTTTCCTACGATGTTTTGAAACATTATGGAACGTGTCAACAGAAATCCATAAAAAATCAGTTGATAGTTGAAAGCATAGAATTAGCCAAAGAGGGTTTGGGTTTTTTTCAGGGACAAAATACCCTTGTGGAGGAGGGTGTGTGTGTATGCACCTGTGTGTCTAAGGTAAGCCATGCTCTCAGCTCTACTCCAGTGTGCCAGTGCAGCCTAGGACTCGTATCCAAACACCCAGTTTGGCCTGGACAGAAGGTGAGCCATGTTGGATCACTGCAGAGTCTTACTTCAGGCAAGTTTTCTTCCTCTGTTTTCCATGAAGCTGTTTAATTCGTAGAGCTTTGATGTTTAAACTGATCCTGACCTTCTGCGAGTACTTCAAAAAGGGAAAATTAGCTGCTTGGAAAAATAGGATGACTTAAATCCAGCAGTTTGGGGCACACATGTTAAAGCCCCACTAAACTTGTGTTGACTTCTTCAATTCTTTTGGGTATTATTTCCTGATTGACTTATAACTAGAGAAAGGTGTTAATTTTCAAAACTTCAGGAATCTCTGTTTATTGATCTGTCTTTGAAACACTGTTCCTGGTACAAGAAGAATCCATCAAGACACAGGGAGCTGCTCTAAACACGGGGTATAAAAGACTTTGATTAACTTTATTTTGGCTTTTACTTACCTCTAATGAGTAAAATGATTAATTGAATAACACTCTCTGGCTTCACTATAGTTGATGGTCCATAACAACTCCCCTGGTTCTCATAGTTTATAATTTAGCTGTCAAAATATTCTCTAGGTTAGATCTTGGCAAGAAAGGTCTTGACTTTGCTTTT
>VXAY01006543.1:2996364-3055087 GCA_013399855.1 Oxyruncus cristatus | reverse complement strand
TTTTTTTTTTTTTAAGTAACAAAGCAAATCTACTTCAACTATTCGTAAGTTACTGAAGTAATTTGAAAATATCCCACTTTAAAGTATGTGCCTGGTCAGTGTTAGGTGGTTATTATTTTGGGAGGATAAAAATGTAATACATCATTTCAAAGTATTTTAAACTTGCAACTTAGCTTTGCTATGATTTATTATAGGCTGGGATATACATATATTTTCAAAGATTTTCAGGTGGGGGGAATGTCTCTACTGTATATTAATGGTACTTTTTGGAATAAGTGAACTGATCAATTTTTTTTTTTTTTTTGGTGGTCTACACCTGCTTGGTATTTTGGAACTTTTTGAAGTATTGTTTAGGAGTCTTATATTTTTAAAATACTTTTGCTCTTCAAGATCTAGTGCACTAAAATACATTTGGGCCCTGTTGGTATGGAAACATAAGTTTCCTTCAAAGCAGGTTTCAGTTCTGATGCTTCAGGAGTCAGCTTTGGGTCCTGGGAGAAGTTTACCACTCACATCCCTGAAGTTTTCTGTTTTCCTGGAGAGAACACACACTTCTCCTATGTGTCCTATTTCTGTTTTATTCCACCAGTTTTGGGGGCTTTTTGGTGATGAAATTCCAGCGCCTGTTCCCGGGCAATCCTGTTGTCAAGTGGGTCTTTCCTACTCAAAGCCCATGGATACCCTTTGGTTGATTGAGGTTCCTAATGGGCGGGTACAGCTGTGGGAGCACTTGGCTGTGACTCGGGTCCTTCAAAAAGAGAGAGATTCCCTCACCTTTAAAAGCTTCCTGGAGGTTCAGGATAACACCTGAGCCCTACAGCAAGGGCAGCTTAGGAAAAGGTCCTGCCTCAGCTGTTTGCCCTTGGCAGATGGTTTTGTGGGGTGGGATATATTTCACTTTTCAGAAGATCAGAGCCATGCAAAGAGCCAGCTCATGAGAGCAACTCTCTTCTTTCAGTAATTTTTGATGCTCCTTATAAATCATGCTGTTAAAATTCAAGCTAATTTTGCCCACATATTGTCTGGTTTGATGGGGTTATTCTTTTTTTTGTAATTAAAAAGATTTGATGAATTATGCTAGGAGTATTCCCTTCCATTACTATACCCCTCTTCCAGTATGTTTTGTTTCTTTTTTTTTTTTTCCATTTTTTTAAAATTTAAGTTCACTTTCTTAATCTTTCATACCAGCTTTCGAAGAAACAAACCCCAAAGTTTCCTAAATTGTTACCGTGGCATCTAAGTATCTCAGTTCCTATTCTGACATATTAAGAGTATGTGTATGTTCAAGAATTCTTGCTTTGTTGTTATTTCTGTTGGAATTTTGCCATAAATTCTGTGCGTCAAAGGGAATATGCAGTTAAATATGAAGTCTCTGCTGCTTTTATTAAGCCAAATTCTTGAAGGTGCTAACTGCTTTTAAATTCTGTAGTTTTACTGATAACAGAAGGTGCTTATTTTAGTGTAGACTGCTATATCTTCTTGTCTTTTTATTCACTCAGATCACTGAGATAGTAGTCCAAGAATATCCCAACAGTAAAGCTGAATGAAGGAAAAGATCCTTCATAAATGCAAGACCTTTCCTATAAAAATCTCCAAAATTTCCTTCCCAAAAAAACCCATATAAAATCCCACATTGTAAATATAAATTTCTACACATGGGCCAAATTCTTATCCAGCTAAAATTAACATCTATTGCACTAGGGTTTATTAAAGTAGTGAAAAGGTTTGCACAGATATTGCACACTGCAGAAATCCCTTTTACTACTATAATAAAACATAAAATAAAACTGTCTGTACTTCTCTATGTCACAGCCACCCTTTCCATGCAACACCACTTGTTTAAAAAGAAAAAAAAAATCTAAATGTTGTCTCTGTAAAACTATTTTATGAGAAGATAATCTAAAAGTGTTTTATGAGAATGTAATCTAAAAGTCCGTCCAGAAGGCGTCAGTAGAACCAGATCACCGATAGCAAGACCCAACAGTGAGATACAAAGCCATTTTTTGACTCATGTTGGCAAATACATGGTAAAATGTGGACACATGGAAGTTTTGTAACAAAAACAAAACTGAACGAAAAAGTGTTGTCTTGAGTTGCAAGAAGCATCACTTAAAACAGCAGCTGAATTACCAGTGGCTTTTAGCTGTGGACTTAAGAAAAATATTTCCTTGAGCATTGCTTTCAAAGAACCCTTGTGTTTGAAGTGGGCTGATGAGATGAGTGAGTTCAGACACATGTTCCTTAGGTTTATTTACACTGATGTTGCATTTCACTCCTCACCAGCAGCATTTCCAAAACAGTTTATGGTTCCTTCTGAGGACTGGCCTTTTTAACTCTGCCAGATTGTGTCAGATGTGAGAATTCTGGGATCTGAAGTGATGCGAACTGGGGAGCTTGAATTTTCCAAAATCAATTTCTTTTTTGAATATGAAAACTTGAAAGTGTCTTAAGCTGTAACATTTTCAACTCTCAGTTTACAATATTTATATATTCAAGAACTACCAAGTGGGCTTTCCCACCTGGTTATTTGAAGAAGTCCACACAGAGTTGGTGTAATTAGTACTACTGTGGAGATGAAACATGAAAAGTCTGTGAGTAACATCTCCTGCCAAAGTGAACTTTCCGGTTAATAAATTCGGCAGTGCAGAGGTTATTTAGTCAGTAATTAAATGTAAGAGTCAATATTTAAGTCCAAGAAGAAATCTTGAGAATCTTGATCTTGTTAAACTCCTATCTCAATTACATGATCAAAGCCACTAGGAGTATTTTTCTTTCTGAGTATCACTTTCAAAGTCACTGACTCTTCTTCCACAGGGAGTTTGATTGTTGACTTCACTTGAAGCAAGTTTAGATCAACACTGAGCTATTTTGAAAAATCCTCCCTGATACTTTCTCAGAATAGAGACATCTGAACCTTCTGAGGTTAACCCATCCTTGGTTTGGAGTTGTCACCATGTTTGTAACACCTCTTCTTCCTGTTCTCAGCTGAAGTTTTTTCAAATGAGAGAAAAAAAATTCAAAGCAGTTTAATCTTCTTTTCTGTCTTTTAAGAACTAGAATAAGCAGCAGATTTAGTGAATTTGCAATCAGATTTGTATAGTGGTATTTTTTGTGTCTGTAAGGTTTATCAATGGTACAATTTTTGTTCTTCATTTCTAGTTTGGTTATGAGAGGGAGAGATGGGTTGGTGTTTTTTCATTACCAAGTGCCTGTTTTGCGCATGATGGCACCAAATAATATGAGAAAACTGTGAAGAAAGCTTCTCTCTTCTTGAGAGAGACCCTGTGGCTAGAGCAGAAGCATCCTTCTGCCTTATTTTAGTGAGTGAATTGGAGAACTGACTGGATTGAAAAACTGTAAGCTGAATTTGAAAGCATTGCCTCAGACACTTTTTTCTTATTCTGAGTGGAATTTTCCTGTTATATATACCGAGTTCAGAAGGACTTCCAGCAGTCTTAAGTAGTGGGCAGAAATGTAGAAGCTTCTAAACTAGCAAGTTTAGAAAACACATGTGGGCTATTAATGCCTGTACTCACTGAGGTACCTCATTGATATTCATTTATTTGGAAATAAATCTTGCTATTAGAAACATTGAGGAGGGTGAAATTGGGGCTGGATCTTTGGCTGGGATAAACTAGTATAGCGCTTTCAGTTCCAAATATTTGAAATTGTCAGTGCTGAGCATATTGTGAAATGACATCTGTCATATGGAATCTGAAAAAAAACCACCACCTAAACACACAAACTGTTTAATTCTCATCTGATGTAGTAGACAAACCTGAGATGCTTACATCAACCAAGAAATTAGATCAATAATGTGACTTCAGTGTGGCTTATCTCTTTTCATTTTGAAGTAAAGCCCATTTCACGTCCTTTCCTGTGTTACATACAAATGCTGAATATTGAACTTTTCTTTTTCTCCAGTGATTTTCCTACAATTTCACTCAGCCAAACTCCTACTGGGTTTTTTTTATTATTTCTTTTTTTTCCATTTAAGTTAGTTAAATAACAAGATGCACCTGTCTCCCAGCCTATTAATCAGACTCCTAGTAAAACAGTTGTACAAACTGTACAGATACTAAGAATCTGCATATTTGCATGTATTTACCTTGGAATAAATTCACGTTGATGTTTCCATAAGGGTTCACATTCTTATTTTTAAAGGATTTTTGGTTTTGTTGGTTTTTTTTTGTTTGTTTTTTGGGGGGTTTTTTGTTTGGTTGGTTTTGTTTGTTGGTTTGGGGTTTTTTTGGTTTTTGTGGGTTGTTTTTTTTTTTGGATTTTTTTTGGTTGGTTGGTTGGGGTTTTTTTTAAATTCTTGACATGCAAATGGATATTTGTACTTAGTTTATATTTTTGTGCATGATAAATAACTGTATGAAAATGGTGCACTGCCTAGATACACTGAGAATTTTTATAAAGGGGTTTTCTAAGTAGCAAATACCTGATTTTTGGCAACTTGTATCCTTGAAAATTAAGGATATTTTTTCAAGTTTCATAATTTATTTAGAGGACCTATACTCTACCGTGTATTATGCAAATTATCAGCATCCTCTTATCTTCTCTCCCATTTGTAGCATCCTTCACCGGTGCTTCTTGGCTATGCGTGGGTGAAGGATAATTTGAGTGCCCTCTAGCACTTCAGTGCCTGGTGTTGCACAATCAGGGAATCTGGTGTCACATTAAGGCAATTCTTATAATATAATCAAAGTTCTGATGTTGTACTGTCCTTTAGATGAAACAAACTAATGAAATGTATTGACCCTCCTTGTGCGCTCCTGAAGCAAAATGACTAAGCGGTATTGAAACTACATGAAATACATTGACATTGATTGTGGAGTCTGCGTTCTCCGAGTCACTTTGGTGGCTGATTAAAGTGTCACATTGACAATATAGCCCCTTTTGAACAGGAAATTAATACCAGCCTGGTGGCAAGGAATGTTCTTCCAGACTGTAGCTTGCACTATCACCGGTCCTCAGAAATGAATCAGGGGCTCAGCCCATTCCAGCGTGGCACACAGCTTTCCCTGATTATAACACATATATTGAAACTGCAAGCACCATGAGGTAAAAAAAGGAGCTTGTGACATTTTATGTTTATTCTCATGATTCAATATGCGTATTACTGATAGGAATTTCAACAAAGACTTAACATGAACTATGTATTTTCAGTCAGTTAAAGCTCCATTGAAAGTACGAGTCACATTAACTATGTCTTTCTAATCCATCTATCATCTGTTTGAATACATAAAAGCCTTTGTTTTACTGTGTGGCTGGTGTATGCGCAAGTTGGGGGAATTTCTATAGATTGGGATATACGAGCACAGGAAAAAAATGTGTGTTTGACAGGTAGAGGGAGAGAAAATTATGTATTCAATGCATGGTGCAGTGCTAAAAAGGAAGGTATGAAGCAGGTGGAGCAGCAGTGGAAGCTTAAGGACAGGATCATCTCTGAGATCTCAGGGCCCGTTTCTCCATCCCAGGAGCATCCTTTAACAACACCCTGATGTTGGAGAAATTGAAGCAATAGAAAAGGAGCTGTGGCATAGGAAAAAAATATTTAGTCATTAGTAAGTGAGAATCTAAAAGGGAAAATTATACAGATGTAGAAAAGAGACAGCAGTTCAGTTTGATCTGAAAGATCAAATTCTAGGCCTGTCACCATCTCACAGCACAGTTCATCCTATTTGAAATTAAAGGAGGATGCATTTTTGAGCACTGTTTTATCCAGCCATGGTTTTCTTTCTTGAGCTGAACTTTGCGCTGAAGTTCCAGTGAACAGAGCTGCGCTAGTTCATACCAACTGAGACTACAGCTCCACAGGCTGTGTCCCCTTACACCTCTTCCAATCCTCACTTGCTCAGACAGCTGCCTCTCCTGCAGCCTCTGCAATTCTCCACAGCACTGAACCTTATAAAACTCTCACTTTGAGCACCGCAGATCACAGTTTCCTCTTCTGGGTCTTAGATTGGCTGCTCAGTTCTCATCATACGAGCCAGCTACAAGCCAAATTTCCCTCCTGTCCCTGGGCAGAGTTATGGAGGGGAGCATGGAAAGGGAAAAACCAGTTTTCTTATGAGATGTTTAAGTGTGATGCTGGAGAATAGGCTGGCCAAAGAAAACTGTTCAAGGCTGGAGGAGTTAGGATAGAAAAGAAGGTAGTAAAAATTCTTGCCTTGCAGTCCAGCATGGAAGTTTTTTTGGCTCATTAACTTGTGAAACCGTTTGGGGATTTTCTAGAAGGTATCACAGGAGTGCAAAGCAACAATATGACCATTAATAATAGTTTTATTACCGGTTAGCTGTACAGATAATTCCTGTATATTTCTTTCCACATTCAGAGTTCAGCATTCTCTCTCTGTGCACAGCTGCTCTGAGCTGGGGCTGGCCAGATAGCACCCCATGAAAAGATTTCTGTCAGAAAAAGCCCAACTGGGAAAAAAGGTAGTGTTTTATGGAGGTGCTCTGACCACAGAAACGAAGCAGGTCTCTGCTGGAACCAGCCACCCAGCAAGGAACCAAATCCTGGTGTCCCAGTAGCCCTTGTGCTAAGGTCTCAAAGCCAGTGGAGTTTCCAAGGGACTGACAGCCTTGGGCTTCCCAGCTTGTGAGTGCAAACTCCTGCAGAGTCCCCAACTTCTCTGCCATCAGCCTGGCCCTGTGGGTTCACCAGATGGAAGAGCATCCAGCTGGGAGCCTGGCAGTGCTGCCCTGGCCTGCCTCAGCCCTGGGCACCTTGCTGAGCAGGATCCTGTGGGAGCTTTGATCCCTCCTTCGAGAGCTTTGGATCCCCTGAGAGCTGATACCTGAAGGGCCCATAATCCCCGAGCCATCCCCAGATCCATCCCAGGATGCTGCAGCATCCCCCTGCCGTGAAGCAGAGCAATCCAGGCAGCCTGTGTTCAGTCTGGGTGATTTGTTGGAGGGATGGAGAGGGTGGGCAGCCCCCTTCTAACTCGCCCCTTCTGGAGTCCGTGGCTCCTTGTTCAGGAACATTGTTGTTACTTTCAGCGCTGCTCCTGCTGTTGATCTTGGCCTTTGCTTCTGTGATTTCTGTTCCCCGCTGCACTACTTAGGTGAACAATAAGTTCCATTTCCAGCAGTGGTCGGCCTCCTCTCTTACCCCTTGCCTGCAGGAATTTCTTTTGTTTGGTTTGATATTTTTAGTCAAGCTGTGTTGTAATAATAAGAACAAGACCATGGGTATGCGAGATTCCAGCCTTCCTTCAGTTGCCATGGCTTGCCTTTGCGCGTTGTTATTGCTTTGGATGAGCTACTGCTGCTGCTGCAGCCCTACTCCTTGATTTCTGCTTCTTTAATACTGTTCCCTGCCTTACTACAAAGTGAACAGCGGTGCTTGTTCTCTCTGTCTGACGTCTTGAATCCACCCACGAACCCATTATTTTCTGTAACGGCCAAAACTGGTGTAGGAGGGGGGGAAAAAGAAATGAAATGAAAAAAAAAATAAATAAGGATAAAATCCTGTGTGCTTTGGGACTGTTCTCTGCACTGTAGAAAGTGCTTGTGCACCCCGTTGGGCATGCAGATCAAGATGTGACCCTGAGCTCCTTGTTTGCACTGTACCCAGGATGTGCTGTGCTGGGGATGAGGACACCGAGGGGCCCTGGAGGTCACACTGAACTGAAATCTCTGGTTTGTGAGAAATTACGTCTTGTTGTCTTAAAAGCTACAGAAGCTGTGGTGGTGAGACCGAATCATGGATATGCTTAGAACCATGTACATGTGGAGACAAGGTCTGAGAGAAAAATAAACCAACATCATCCCACTCTACTTGTCCCCCTGTGGCCACTGAAGTGCTAGAGGGGCACAGACTTGGCAGAGATGCCAAGGATTAAGAATGGCTTTGCCACCAGCTTTGATGAAGCTCTAGCGTCTGATGGGAGTTTCAAGCTGCTCTGAACCCTCAGCACTTTTTGCAACTGCTCATTTTATGCCATTGTTAAAAGTGATTTATTAACATTTAAAACATAGCCTTTCATTCCTACTTCTTTCCTTTATCTTCACACGTTTCCATCCTTGCATCACTCTGATAGAAGGGATTGAGTAACAAAAATCTGAACACTGAACATGTAAGAAAGTTCCCCCTAAGTACTGCTTTTCGAAATTTTCCTCTCTGTGATTTTAGCCAACAAAAACGAAAAGGTCACCGAGCTCTTGACCCAAAGTAGGGGCATTGCAATATACTTTGCCTAAATCTGAGGTTGAAAACAGTTCTTTTTATCACATGAGTAATTTATCCTGTTAAAATTTATTTTCTGAACTAATGAAGTACTTTGAATACTTCAGTAGAAGGTTTGACCTACTGCTGTGATCCCTTTCCTTGGCCTTACTGTGTGCAATCTGTACTGTGGCCTGCTGCCCTTCTTCACAAGCTGGGCTTTCACATGGTATTTTAAAAAACAGAGAATTGGATACTCTCTTATTTAACAAACAAATAAACCACCCCATATGTATATGCATAGATAAAATATCTATATAACTATATATATATGTATATGTATTCTTCATATATACATACATATATATATATACAATAAGTAATAGATTTTTGCAGCTGTAGTTAGTCATTCAGCTTACAGTACAAAGCCCTTCCCTCTATATGTAGGTGCAGGCTGCTGCAAGTCTTTTGGTTCTGGTTTTATGATGGTTAGCACAAAAGGATACCTATTTCATCTATGTAATTCTTCACCTTTTGCACTGAGGGAGCTTCCTTGGAGAAGACTATAACATTTTCCTGATTGCTCTTGTAAGCAATCCAAAAATCAAGGAATCTTATGTAGTTTTCTTTAATGCAGTCTGGATGATGAATTTACATCTATATATCAGAAACACTGTCTTCTGCCCTACATTACTAATGTCAGAAAATTGCCACTATATAATTCATCAAAGTATTTCTATAGACTCCCCCTTTATTATCTCTTCTCTTGCAAACGGTATAATTTGCCTTCATTCTATGTCAATGAGAGGAACTTTAATCTTGGATAGTGCTGTGTAAGGTGCTGTACACATTAAAAGAATGGCAAGGTAAAGAGGGAATGAGCCTGCATAAAAATATAGATTAGGAGCTATTTATTAGCAACTGCAAACATGGCAACAAAAGTCTTTTTAAAAGCAGCTTGAAAATTTTGCTTAAAATGGTCATATAATGAAAGTCTTTTTGCACTGTATGTGTTTTAATCAAAATTATTTTCCTAGAGTTTCTTTTACACTAAATAACATAAGTTGAATTCTAAGTTATACTGCTTTAGAAATGTGTGGAGCTGTGAGGTGGATTTAACTGTGAGAAAGTCTCAATATCTCATAGTCATACTGTACCTTTCACCCTAAAAT
Organism: Oxyruncus cristatus; assembly: GCA_013399855.1. NCBI lineage: Eukaryota > Metazoa > Chordata > Aves > Passeriformes > Cotingidae > Oxyruncus > Oxyruncus cristatus. Next base: position 3,045,736 of record VXAY01006543.1, on the reverse strand, counting down.
GTCCTAAAGTACTTTTCACACGTAAAAACCCGATATGTAATTGCACCTGCTTCAGATATGAAATGCAGCAGTTGTTTAATGGTGCACAGAAACACTAGACAAGGGTATGAGGCCAGAAATTGAAGAATACAATATCCAGCATAAAATCCAGGTGGGATTTAGGATGGTAGGATGTAATTGCTTCAATTAGAATTTTGTGAGAATAATATATTTAATAGGTGCAATTCCTGGCCCTATTGGAGTCAATGAGAACATTGCTGCTGATTACAAATGAGGTTGGAATTCCTCTCATATCTCTACCTTTATGAAAACTTTAATGAAATACTGTAGTCAGAATTGTTTGCAGGATTTTGATTTTCTCATCTCCTCCAGAAGAATTGGCTTGATCCTCAGCCCAGCATTATAGCTATGAAATCTTGTTAAGCACCTGTTTTACACCCGTAAAAGTGAGAGGAGAATTGGATCCAGCATCTCCTGTGGCCTTTCCCACCAGTGTGGGATATTGGTTCATTCCAGCTCAGATAGAAATGTCAGCTGCAGAATCAGCCTGACGCACACAGCTGTTCCGTGGAGGTTTCCAGTGGAAAAGTAATTTCCCATACAAGTACCCAGGCTGAGAACTCCTGTGCTGTGCTGAGCCTGTCAGCTCTCACGTGGTCAGGCTTTATGACTGTAGGCCATGTTTTAAAATATCAAATGTTTCTTTTCAGTCAGTGTAGAATGTTAATAGGTAACAGGGAGGAAAGGACTGTGATTGCGTAGATTCACAGGAAGTATAAGCTCTGAAGCTTAATGTATTTCTGTGGTGAATCAGGAAAATATTTTATTCTATCCATTCATCTCCCCTTTCCCCTTGACTCCCTCCTCTTTTCTCCTCAGTTCTTTCCATATCCAAAGGGCTTGATGCTAATCTTAATGAAAATCTTCTATTGATTTGGTTTAGATACTGAGCTATGTAATGCAAATACCAGTCTGTGAGCTGTTTGCTTCCCTTTAAACACCCATCCTAAAGTGCAAAAAAAAAAAAAAAGAATAGGTGTAAAAGTATATACCCAGGTCTCTCACTCCACCATTAACATATCTACAGGCACATGCTCTCACTGCCTCACACCTGGACTTTGGAATGGCCTTACCCTGTTGCATCTCTGTGGTTTCTGGGCCAAACCCTCTGAACCTGAACTGCCCATCCAGCCCAGAGCGAGGACAGGGAGAGTCTCCTGGTGTCTGTGCCTGTCTGTGTAGACATGTCCCAAGGAGAACCCCAGCACAGCTGGGAAAGTGCAATGGATGTCTGACCCATCTTGAATGAGTTTGGGGGATTTTCTTGCCCAACATCAATTGGGAATACTGATGCAGTGTCACCCCAGACCTTGCTGTGCAGGAATATTTGAGTGGAGCAGTGTATGTGAAGTGCATTTTTCTTACATGCTGTCCGCCCATCCTCTGGGAATGAGATTTCTGTGCAGCAGGAAAGAGGCTGAGAATTTCTGTGAGAAGGCTCCAGTTAGAGAAAGTTCAAATTCTTTGTATTACATCCTACCACTGCATTCCTGCGGAAAGTTTGAATATACCAGAGAAACTGCTATGACTTTCAAGTCATGATGTATGAGCACTCTAAGCAATACCCCAAAACTGATCCAGCAATATCCCATACAGATACTCTGGGAAGGGTTCATACCCTCGTACTACACAAGCAGAGCTAGAGCCTTTCAGCACTTCCACTCAAAGAAGAAACCAAAGTGAGCAGAAGCTGTTCAAGAGCTCAGCAGCTCTTCCCAGTCCCAACTGGATGCCATGTGCTGAGGTCTTACCCTGTGACACTTCAACCCCAGTGCCTGAGGACAGATCCAAAGCCCTGCCACAGTGTCAGGGAAAAGACATTTCCTTTCTTCCTCGCTAAGATCAACAGCAAATTTTAAAAAGTGATTTACTTGAAAGCTACGATATTTTTTCTCATTTCATGCCCCAGCTTGCTTCTAGGTTGTTGCTGTGATTTTTTTTATTTTTAATTTTTTTTTTTTTAACTCATAACACATGGACTCTTTCAAAAACACCGAGTATTTGAGATAAAACTGCTCTCAGCCTACGGCATAAAATGTAGGGCTACATGAAAGTAAAAAAGGATGAGAGCTTTTCAATCAATTTGATGAAAAATTTAAGTTAATTAAAAGAATGCTCAATTTTTCCCTAGAAGGCGACACTGATCTTTATTATTAATGCATACCAGTGTTTCATAACTGTGCATAATAATGGCCTGTAACATCAGGCACAGCTTCATCCCCAGCTTAATTTGTTACAAAATCTTTTTTGGTATTCTTAAAGCATGCCCTTTGCCACTGTATCTCTGGTGCTCTTGGGCTAATTCCCAACTCCTAAAGGACATCTTATTTTATGCTCACACCTGAGAATTAATTTATCAGATTGTTTTTTCAGTTTAAAGCTTTTTAAAAATAATAAAAAAATTAAAAGGCATATAGAGACCCTTCACTGCTTGGCTTTCACATTACTTTTCTAGTATTCATAATCAATTAGTGGAAATAGCAGTACAGGAACAAATATTCCTACAGGCTAGAGATGGGGAGTAGGAGAAAAGGAATAGAAACAGGTCTCTGAGTGATAGACACCTAATGTTTTGTTTTCTTCCATGTACATCAGTGGAGGAAGTGTCTTTCCAAGAAGATGGGGGACAGATATTGAAGTAGGATCTTGGAAAAACCATAGTTAGGTGTGCCTCCATTGCTGTTGTTTTCCACGGTTAGTGCAGTTAATTGTTAACTCAAGTTGGTAAAGGTTTATATTTTAGAGCTGACAGCTAAGGCCCAATTCCTGCCCTCCACTAATACCTCTGCATACAAGGAATAAGAGCCCTCCCACCTTGCTTGCATTCCATCCCTTTTTCCATCAAACCCCAGGCACTTTCCTGAAGGACCTAACTATGGAGCCACCAGGCAGCATAGTGCTTTCCAGATTGATTGAGGTAGATGGTATTTTAGATTTTACAAGAGCTTGAATAGCCCTTGTGTTTAGGGAGTTTAAGGTGATGAAACTTCCCCGTTAGAGACATTCCTCCTTCAGCAGGAGGTGTAAGACAATGCCAGTCTATATATCGGGACTGATGAAGGCGTGACATGAAGGTATCCCTTTTACTGGGGGGGATAAGATGAGAGGTAGATTAAACAGGCAGGTAAAAGCAGATCCACAGTCTATAACTGTTACTGGGCATTCAGCTCATCATGTAACAGGGAAGAACTGGCACTACTTTGAAAGGCCCTAATTATCATGGCTACATCTGTCTCCATGGATGTACAGTGGCCTGGGAAGCCACTACCTTGTCCTGATCCCTGCACTGCACTTCCAGTGGGCTGGCTGCAGGCATTGAGAAGTGATAATGGCCATGTAAATGATCGCTGGTGACTCCCTGTCTAATTTGTCCATCTGTATCTCTGTGCCTGTTAGCCAGGTTAAAATCTTAGTGAGTTGATGTCAGGTAGTCTTGTTGCTCCACTCCCTCTTTCCGCTTTTCCCCTCATCTCCCCCAAATACACTTTTACTGCAAACTCATAGAAATTATACTTCAAGTCCTTGAAAGCAAGCACTGTTCTGTAATTTTAGGTTTGATCATAGGGTAATGAGGGCTCTGTTCTGGGTGGAGTTTTTGGGAGCTAAAATAACAGTTTAGTACAGTACTTAAAGGCTCCTGAGACTGGTACTCCCTGTGCTGTCCCAGGACTAGGTGCAAGGACGGATCAGTCCCCAACCCGAGCAGTTTACAGGCTAGGTAGATATGAGGCACAAAAGGATGCCATCCCTACTAAACAGGAATATAAAAGGAAATCCTCAGGATTAAAAAAAAAGGGTGAATTTTTGAAGCTTTGTGTTGTAAAGAACCAAAGTGAAGGCTGCTTTCTTTCTTTTTCCTGTCTACTTCTTTTACTTCTAACACATAAACTGTAATAAATATAGAGGAAGGTAAACACAGTATTTCTTTCCCCCTTTAATAAATATGAAACAGATGTGTAGGCCCTCAATAAAGAAGAGAACTAAAGAAGGGAGAGTGGGAATAAAAGTAAATTCTCAGTTACATAACATCTATCAAGAAGATGGAAAAAGCCAAGCTGGGAGTTGAAAGCAAGATTTAATGACAAGGAATGGTGATAAAAAAGTTCATAGCAGCTGAGTTTTATGGTAAGACTTGTAACCAAGAGTCCCCTGGCCAAACTGGTTGTTTCTGTCTACACATCAACACACCCAGCATCCTGTACCAACCCTTGCTTGCTGTTGCAGGAGAACTCAGGTGCTCTGCTGTAGCCATGGCAGATGGGGAGGAATTTGCACCCTTTGCAAGCTGCATCCATGGTGTGGGGTTGTCTCCTGCTCCTCCCCAGGAGCATGCTGGCACTCTGCACAGTGGGGATCAGTAGGACAGGCTTCCATGCAGAGCTGGTTGGAAATTCCTGTGTTCCAGGGGACCTTTCTCGTTCAGTCAGGGACTCAACTTGAACAGCCTCCTCTGTCCCAAGTGACTGTTCTGACCCCAAGTGGGTAATTTTGCTGGGATGGACTTCCTCAATCTGTTCTGCTGGAGCTTTCTACTTTGCATAAATAATTGAGCATTCATTAGAGCAGGGTCTTGAGCCTGGGTTTCCCACAGCTGAGGGTGAGTGCCCTGACCACCACACTATTGATTTTCCTACACCAACTGATCAATGTTTCATTGATGTCATTGGTGCTAATTGGCATACAGAGTGCCCACAGGATGTCTGGTGAGAGCAGGAGACACATGTAACCCCTATGAAAATAATACCATGTATTACCCAGTGACAATAGCAAACACTGCTCTGTAAGATGGGTGTGTCTGGTGTAGCTTCAGCTATCCCATCTTGCATACGATCAAACAACCTCCCACTAATGATTCTGATGGAAATGGCAATGTATATCTTCAGTAAAAACAACATTTCTGCCTAATCATGAAAAGCACAGTTGAGCTACAGTCTGAACTGACTCAATTTATGTAGCAAGATCCTGCTGTGTTTGCCCAAATTGGCATAGTTCCTCTCCAAGGGACTGAAAACTGACGGCAAATCCAGCATGAAGTCTGTTGTTATAGGAAGTGTAGGGAGTAGCACAAGTTTATTGTCAGCCTTCAAGTGTGCCTTTAGGTGGTCACCACATCCTGAGACGCTGCTGATAGAACTAGATGACATATTTCTGAAGGCCTGCCAAAAGATTCAAACAGACAGTATTGAAGACTCTTGCTCTGCATTTCTTAGCAGTTTACTATTTCCCTTCAGAACGAATATGAAATTATGCTGCTGTGAAGAAACCCACAGTGTAATGAGGGACACTGGGAAAGATTAGCCAAGGCAGATAATGTCTTGTAAAGACTATCTCTTTGGCACCTTTGATACCAATTATACCGTGACATCTTAAAAGGAAGTCACCTGTCTTAGCTGAGGCAAGATATCCAAGGAAATCTAACAAGCGTTTTTTTTCAGTTCATTGTGCAATGAACATAAGCAATGATATAATAATCATTTCCTCTGGTATAGCAGGAAAAAAAATTAAGTAAAATTAGTTCTCAACATGAAACCATTATGAGCTCTAATTTATTTCAGAAAGTGGAAAGTGTTAGGGAGAAAAGGAGAAAAAAAAAAAAAACACAACCAAACCCTTTACTGATAATTTGTTATGTTCTGGACCCAGCAAATGACCTTATACATATGGACTTAAGTATACTCAGTGGGTACAATATATCTAAAATGACATAGAGGATTGAGCCTAATTGATATCATTAGAGCCCTGGTCCTTTTACACTTGGCCTTTGAGATGTTGGTGTTACCAAGAAAGCTGCTTTTGATTTATTTTGCTTTTCTTCTTCATCCTTTTGCTCTCTCTCTCTTTCTCTCCCTCATTTCCCCCCCCCCCCCCCACCTCTTTCTCTCAAGTTCTGCTCAAAGGCCAGACCCGGGGAGGTTAGGAACTCCTGATCTGATCCAAGGGCTGCAGTGTTACAGATTGCAAATTCATTTCTGAAGTGATAACTTCTAACAAGAGGCACTTGGTACTTTTGACCAGTGTGCTTCTTAGGGGAAAAAAAAAAAAACCAACAAGAAAACACAGGAAAAAGAGTGCAATTGTATGGATAAAATACCAGCAACATTTATTCCAGGTGACTCTCTTAGGGGTTTTGTGCTTTTGTACTTTATCTTTAAAGGGAATATTGTTTGGCAACATGTTGAAGAAAGCTCAAAGCTCCCAAATAAACTTATGAAGTAGCACATGCATCATGTTTCAGGGAAAATGTTCTCTCCTGCTTTAATGAATCCCGATATGATTGTCACTTGCAAATAACTTGAACTAGGTAGTTCTATAGAATGATGGCAAACCTAATAATCTGAGTTTGATAGTAAGTTGTTTCTTACTTAGCTGAAAAGATCTAGTTCAGGATTGGCTTTAACTATGCTCACAGGTTTTGTGTTGATTTAAGAATTCTCCATCTGTCATAAAAGCCCAAATATCAGGTACTCAGGACAGGCCCAGCAGTACCCAAAGAGTAGAGTGTACTCAGCGTTGTGTAGATTGGTGTGGCTTACAAATTTTTAAATGCTTTTCATTTTTAACTCATGAATTAGATTTAAAACAAGATCATATGCTCTCCCCTTAAAAATTCTACAGCGAATATGGTACAATTAATGCAATATTTTATTGTTTTACAGACACACCCTGAATGTTGTGGCTGACTTTGTATAACATCTTCTTTGTACACAAATGCAAACTACTTCTGTGCATCCAGCATTTCCCGAGAATGTTTATGTGCAAAAAATAATAACATAGTACAGGAGCATATTTTTTTTTCCCCATACTGATCAAATGCAGGTTTGGCTGAGACTCAGTTAAACTCCTTCATCAGATATTCATGGAAAAGGAATGAGATTTAGCCATTTGAATGAACCTTTAGTAAACAAGAGGAAAAGAAAATACACATTGTAATTGGCAAAAAAAAAAAAAACCCTTCTCTACTTAGAAGTCACTTTTACCTGTGTTTTAACTAAGTTAGCCTGGGCCTGATGCAGTGGGCCCTCAAGCCAGTGGATCCTGAGTTAGGCCATTACTTCAGATCAAAAGAGAAGGACAGGTTCCAGACTACTCAAGGACAGCAGTTTCCTTTCTTTTCTGGTTGGGCTGGAAATAATAATCAAAGGAAGCTTGGTGTTCTGTGATCTCATTATGTCGAGTGACTGGCTCTCCTTGAGAAGCAGTTGTTGCAGGGTGATGGGGATTGGCGTTCAAGTGACCTTACATTCTTGAGCCACCATCCTCAGTTGCTGATGACAATCAGAGCCATAAATGCCTATAATGCAGTTGTGCCACCAAGTCCAGCAGATATTAATGCAAGCTCTGGAGCTGGCAGGACTCCATAATGGTCTGAGCCTGGTTTTGGTAGAGTGGACACTTTACTAGAAAAGCAGGGGAAAAAAAGAAAGCGAAAGAAAATATTTTAATTGAAAACATGCCATCAAAAATAAACCTCTGCCCTACATCCTTTATTCATCTGCTAATTGAAAATGGGAGACTTGTGAACCCGAAGTGCTTTTGAGCACATCCATTGCCTCTCCTCGCTGCCCTCGCAGAGTGCCATGGCACACACTGTGCACGGAGAGCAAAAGGGCAGAACAATTAAAAGGAAAAATGCAAAGTGCAGTTCTTGAAATGTCATGCACGTTTACAGCACGAAATGCCAGTTGGGCTCCTCACCATGTTTCCTGCATCCTTCTTTTCCTTTCTTCTTTATTTTTTATTTCTGTCCTTTCTTAATTTTTGTATGCATGCGTGTTGAAAGGCAACTGCGGAAGCAGGGCACACACAGTTGTGAGCACGACACCACCACCTTCACTCTTTTGATTCATTTTCCCCACCAGCATCTCACTTCCCAAATGTCCCCTCGCTCCAGCATCCCCCCCCCCCCCAAGCCTGACTGTAAAGCCCCCCCTGCACCATTAACACCCATTATCAGCCAGTGTGTTTTTATGGTCAGGGAGCATTGTTGCTTAGGCCTCCCTCTGGGCTCAGACCACATAACTATAAATTTACTCTGGAGCCTCTCCTTTCTTGGTGGCTTGCTACATCCTCAGGCCTTCCTCTCTCCTGCACTTCTTCCCTGCTTTTCTCTCGTTGGCATATGCACCTTGACCCGAACAGCCTTGCACATATGCAAGATACAAAAAGTTCACCAGCTGTGATCAACAGTAAATAAATCTTGATGCCAGTATTAAGTTACAGCAATTTTATCCTCTCTCTCTTCCCTTCCCCACCCCTTCATCGATGGGAAAAGAATATGAACTTGACATTTGCTCACTGAAAGCAGATGGATGAGGTAGGTCAGCATTAGGTGTAACCCTAGCACTGTTTCTTTGGGTTTCCTGAAGGATGGAGCTAAAAGAATTCTCCTGGTGGGTCAAAGGCCACATTAGTCATTTGCTTAAAGAAGAACTGTGCAGAATTAATCAAAATGAAACACAGGTTTTCATGTCTCTCTCTTATTCAGAATCTCTCGGTCCTTTTTTCCATTCCTCTTAGAGGAAGCAATATATTTTATCCTTTTACACCTTGTCCTGCAGAGGTTTTGTTCGGAGTGGTGTCACAGGCCTTCCCCTTCTGTGTAGAAAACCATTTTAATCAGGATAAAGCCTCCATGTGATACTTGTAAAGGTCATCTGAAGCTGGTGTGTTAGTACCAGTGCAACCACGAAAAAAAAGACTCAACCCTTCATGAAGAAGTTTTGAGTTGAAAAGAATGATTCTATTCACTGCATTTTTCCAACTTAAAAGGAAAGTTAAAAGAGCAGCTCTAACACTCAGAAGCAAAAAACTTTACATATTTTGTTTCACTATAACCTGAGGAGAGCAAACTATTCAGGGAGAAAGTCTTTCATTCTCGTTTCAAGAGCTATACCCTGAAACTGATTAAGAGCCTGACCTTACCATAAAACAGGTCACAGTAATATTTTTAGGGGTTTTTTTTTTTTTTCCCCTTTTTTTTTTTTTTTTTGAGGTTGTTATCTTGGTCAGGGAGGTACCAGGGTATTTATGGTTTACAGTTTAAATCATCTCACAAAAGAAAAAGTTTCTTTGGACTGAAAGCTTTCGGCAGCAAACTTTCACCTGCTATGTGAACTGTTCCCACTATTTGGCACACTTGCCTATGAAAGCTTAAAATAGTACATCAGGATTTTGGTTTCTCTGGTTATTTTTTCTCCTCTTCTTTTCTTCTCCTGTTTTTCAAATGCTGGAGCTTCCTATTTGGGATTCCTGAAAAGATGTTATTAATTTATTCAGGATTTGTGAGATTGGCATTTAGAACAGGACAAAATGTCATTAGTCTTCAAGAACTTTCATGTTCCTCAGATGCTTCCCAGCCATGCCCAGCGCTCTTCTTCCCCCAGCACCATGGCAAAGTCACCACATGCATTCTAGAAACCGGCTTCTCCTTGTTAACTCAGCTGTAAACCAGCTGAATTTCCACTGTCCTGCGAAATAATCCAGTTTGTTCGGATGCATTTATAAAGCAAACAGCAAAACCACCCACTGTCGGTTGCTCACACATTGGCATATGCACGCACAGACACCTTCAGCAGCCCATATAGCACTGACAGTATGCACAGCTGTTATATTTTACGCTATTTGATGCTCAATAATTAGCGCCTGTTAAGGAAAAAAGGAGAGATGCCACACTACCTTGCAACAAATAGCAGGAATCAGTATGTCCAATTTATCAAGACCTACTGCTGAAAGGAAGATTCCTGTTATAATTTCACATGATGTTGCTGTCACTATTACACTTGTCAGCACTATGATATCAACAAAAGGCTTCTAGTATATCTAGCAGGCAATGACTCTTCTCCAGATTCATTGAATTGAGACAAGAAAACCACACAGATGCTTGGTATTGTCTTAATTTAATCTGGTTTTTTGTTGGATTTTTTTGCTGTAGTTGGCAGTTTTATTGATATTTTTCAGTGGGAGAAATGGATTGAGGATTGAACTCTAATCTCTTTCTCAGCTGCAAATATTTTGTGAAAAGAAAACCATTTAAAATTGAGGGACATGTGATGTATTTGGTCATTTTTAGGGATGTCCAAGGAGCAACCAGCCTGGCTGCAGACTGGTTCTGCAGGTGGTGTAAACTGGCTTGTAACTCTCTTGTGATTTAGAGTTTTCCATCAACAAAACAGAGGTGTTGCATGGAAGCTGTGCACATTAACTTGCCAGGCTTCAAGACAGCCCAGCTGTGGGGAAACATAAAGCCAGATTGGTTTGGATTGGAAGGAGCCTTACAGATTATCTATTTCCAGCCCCCCTGCAATGGGCAGGGACACCTTCCACTAGACCAGGTTGTTCCATGCCCCATCCAACCTGGCCTTGAGCACTTCCAGGGACGGGGAACACAGTTATGTGTTAGAGGCATCTTCAATCTTTCCTGATGTGTTTTAATTGCCTGCAGCTCAGTGGGGAGAGCGTGGCAGGCAAAGCATGCTGGAGGGTAGCCATGGCTACTGGGGGTCCTCAGCCAGGTTCTAAGAATTCAAAGAGACAGATGTCCCCAGCACCAGCTGGTGGTTCCTGAGCCTCAGAGATCTACATGAGGCAAGGTGAAGTGCATTAGGCAGCCTTTCCCCAGCAGATCCACGTGTAGCTTCTAGAGCAGAGGGAAGGATCCAATCTGTGATACATCCAGAGACCAATAAATAAATATGCACACACTGGATTATGAAAAACAGAAATCAGATCCTGACCATGTGCCTGAGAACATAATCTGCAGACAGGACAGATTTTATGTCTGTGCATTCCTTGAAGACAAATGAGGCTCTTGTATGCGTGAATTTTTCTGGATGAGTTTGATGGAATAGAGACGTCTTAATTTGCATACACTGCATTTAAACCTCATGGATTCAGTATCAATTAGATGTGTTGAAGTCTCTCTGGCAGCAGAATCTCTCTGATTATCCACAGTAGTGTTTTCCTGGGCTTCTCTTGCTGCTTTAATCCTGTCGTTTTATTCCTCACCGTGGCCCATTGTATTGTACTTACATGTGCAGAGATGCTTTAGGTTACCACAGCAGAAATAATTTTTCAGGGTAAATCTAAAGGTTTAGTGCTGGTTCTGCAACTTTTACTTGCATTGGAGCAGTACTGTTCAGCTTGATATTTGCAAATTGCTTTAAGTCTCATTGCCAATGGTAAACTTTCAGAATTATGAGGTTGGCTTTGAAATCATGAGTCTTTTTTTAAAGCAATTAGTTTCATAAGTTCTGGCACAAAAGAAACACTTAGTTCCTTATGATTTGTTTTTCATAATTTACTGCCAGTTTCAACAGATTTTCCTGTAGCTGCAGTTTCTTTGGTGGATGCTCTTGTGCCTAATACTCTGTGTCCCTGTGCTTGTGCTTTTCCCTTAGGCCACTGATGGAACAGACACAGTCACTTCTATGCAGCCACCTGTTTTCACAAGGCTTGTTTAAGCATCATTATTTTTGTCAAGTATGTCCTTCCCTTTCCCCAGCATAAACACCTTCTGATCACATACATTTTCTCTTCAGAAGGTAGGCTATAAAAATTAACAGATGTCACAGTCATGGGTTTTTTTGCCCTGTGGATTGGGAATCTTACATTTAAACTTGATTGATGTTTTCAAATCTGATATTTTCATTTACCCCTGTAGCTGTGAGGACTAGAAAAGCATGTTTTGGTCTTTCAAAATTAACCTGAAAATCCTCTGCCTTGAGGATGTGAAGAAGACTTCAGTACTTTCAAGAAAATCATGAATAGAATGATAACGTTTGTAAGCCTGAAGTTCTGAGCTCCATGTAGGCACATGATTCACCATCCAAAATCGATGTGATTCCCTGGTACCTCCAGTTAAATCAAGGATGTTTTGTCGTCAGGAGACAGACCCTCTTTCCATCTGTGTAATCTCTCTCTATATATGTGCAGACCACTGCAGGTTACTCATATGCTGTTGAGCAGTACTATTGCTTCCCCTAATAATTTTATCCTTATGTTTAGGAGGCAGAGCAAGATGCTGGTCACTCCACGGATTTCTGAACTGCCTTTTTATCAGGCCCGTCGGTATCTGGCGGTTAACTAAGGTTTTATGTTTGTGGGCCACGTTTCATGTACATTTTGTGGTGGCAGCCGCTAGTGCTTTCCTCAAGCAAATGTTGCAGATGGCAGTTTTTTAGCTTGGAGTGGAGTAAGAGATGTTGTCACCCCCTTGGCTAGCACACAGTGTTCCCTTGACGCTGCAGAGTGCAAGGCAGCATGAATGGAGAGCAGCACACGTCCTCTTGTTTGCCTCATGTAGAAGTGGTGCTTCCTCTAGTCTTGCACTGCACAGGTCGTGGTTTGGTGATCTGGGGGAGCAGTTTTTCCCTCTCACTGGAAATATGCCCTGCATTTCATATTTAAAATGGACATCTCACACCTAAATTGAGCCTGGATATATGCATCGCCGAATCAATAATTGTATGAGTTATTCTGACAGACCTTGCGTCCAGTTTTCCTAACAGCCTTCCATCCTGGCCTGTGGACTCTCCACTTACATACTACAGCATTAAGAGACTATGGTACTTTGGAGATCCGTAGTGTTTTCCACCCTCTTACAGATTTTGTGTCCACAGCATATTCCTTTATATCTTTTTCACACAGTCTGAAATCTCGATGCAAATTCATACAGCAGAGCAGGTGCACCTTTTGCTTTCCTTTCGGGATGAAATTGGCTTTGAACCTGCTAAATGTGCTATCATTTCGGTGTCCTGTAGATCCCCTCACCCAAGGGAAAGGAAAGGCCTTGGAGTTTCCATTAAGTTCTTCCTTTACTCACCTCAGAAATCAGCCTGCCCACTAAATTAAGGATCAGGTTATTCTGTCTTAATTCATCATATATGTTTTTCCATGTCCACAGTACAACTGATGATATATATAAAGTAACAAAATACGTCTGAGAATTATAATTGAGTCAAGACATGTTAGCAGTCAATGGTTAAGAATTATATATCTAAGCAACCATCAACCACTCCAGTGATTTCAGCGTTTAAAAAAATAATCAGTGAATTCTAAACACTTAAGTACTGTTGCTGAGCATATGACTGTGCAATGACCAATTCGCAAAGCCACATTAAGAGAAATATATGAGCAGTGCTCTCCTTAGGGAATGGCCATACAATAGAATGTGGGTATTTGTAAAAAAGCTAATCCTCCCATAGAGTTATGTCAATTAAGTACAGTTCAGGGTAATAAAGAAAATATAGTGTTATCTGGGCCGTATATTACTATCCCCTGATTTAAAAAATTGCATCGAGGTCAGTGGTTTTGGTGCTTGCTACTTACTACTGAAGTGCTGTCTGAGTTTTGCTGTCTCTGTATAAGTGTGTGTGTCTTTTTCTTTTTCAGTGGCCTGTAGTGGCCCTGGAATGGGGGGAAAAAAAGTGAAAAGAATCAATAATGCCACTTCTTTAGATGCCAAGGTGGATTTAGTGTGTGTGACTAGTGGCAGATTGACAGCCTGGAGAGCTAAAGGCCCACTGTTACCCAGCATGGCCAGCCAAGAGCTGTGCAAGCCCCTCCAGCACTGCTTTGCAGTGTTACCACAGCTTTGACCTGGCTGGAGACACTCTTCCCTCCTTCCAGCTGAATCTTTTGCTTCCTTTCTGAGGCTACCAGAAAATTAGTTCCAGTTGCAATGGTGTAGTATTTTATTGGGGAAGAGGGGCACGGTTTGGTTTTCATTTTAAGGTGGACAATTTCCAATAGGAAATGGATATTTTGATTTGTTTTTCTGTGTTGTAGTAATAAGTGGCTTACTTTTAATAGCATAGCAGAAAAAAACCCACACAAATAAGAGGGACTAGTTTCTCATGGTTCAAGCTATACAGCTGTTTTCTGGGAATAAGCAAAGGTTGAATATGTTTTTTACTGCACAGATTATTCACAGTCCTCTGATAAATAACTAGGCATATTAGTGCCAGTTAAAGTTTAATTTTCTCTTCTAGTGGACCTCTGAAGACAAAGCTACAGATAAAAGTGAATCTTAAAGTTCTCTGTCGTGGGACAGAGCAGTTCTTCGTTCTGTCTCTCTACAGACCCCAGATCTTCCTCACAAGTGTTTCTCCTCTGGATGTCCCAGTCCCCCTTCACCTCAGACTGCCAGGGAAGTCATAGACTCATAGAATCATTTAGTTTGGATGAACATCTGAACTAAGTTCAGATATTGCGGTTTGAGAGGTGGCAAAAGGCGTGAGTTCTTTATTTAGGGTGGATTTTACCATGACATTGAGATGTTCAGAAATTGCACAAGGGCTTTTCATTCTAAACATCTGGAAGTCTGTAAAACACAAGCCAGTCCCCAACAACAACCTCAAAATCTTGGTTCTGCCAATGCATACCTACCTCCTTACCTCCAGTCTTACGTATTGAATAGTACCCAGAGGTTGGACAGACCTGGATTTTGAACCTGATTGTGATAATACAATAGATATTTTACCTACACAGAGCCCCACGTCAGGAAAAGCACAGAGGTTAATTCTGAGCACATGCTTAAAACCTATTGAAGTCAAACAGATATTTAAATACAGATGTCGGAAATATGTTTATGGGTGTTGTTGAAAAGGGCCTTAAATGCATTAAAAGTTTGCCACTTGAAGTTGCAAGCCAATAATATGTTGCACTTTGGCTCTGTTAAAAATAACAATGAAATAGTTGTTCTGTAATTTCCCTGCCATAATTGAATGATCCTGTGTTGTGACTCTGCCAAACTTCATGACCCGGGTAGCACCACGTATGTCTTGGAAGTTTCCACCTGGTCTCCTGGTGTCCTTAAATCGCTGGGACTGAAAGCATTTAGGATGACAAAGGGTATGCATTGGAATTTCTGAGAGATGGGATATTTTTAAAAAGTCAAGCTTTTGGAGCTACAACAAGACCAAAAATCCCCAAGCATTTTTAGAGACAGTATTAATATAAGTAATTGTATGTTGATGGCTATTTATGTATTTTTTAAAAAGTTTGGAAAAGCTGCCCTTCTGATTATTACTGGGGTTTACCCCCTTTTCACTCAGGAGTAGGTGGCAAAACACTCACTGCAAGGTTCCTTAGACTCTATTTGTATGATGCATAAAAAATGTCTTAATAAAATAGTCTTAGAAAGACAACAATAAAAATCACTTTCTGGAGCAACCTAGATGTTTGTCACAGGAGTCACACTTAAAGGTGAATTCCATGATTTACAGCATAGACAGGTAACAGTGACTTCCCTTCCAGGAGCTGGTGTAGGGCTCATGGAAAAGAGTAGCAGCCAGCTACTTGGATAAGTAGATAGTGAGAAGTAAAAAACAGAAGGGAGTTTGTCAAAGTTACAGCAGGGCACAGCATTACAAAATCACTGTATTGACTTGCTGAGATTATTGCAAAGGAACTTCCATCAACCCTTGGCTTGGTGTCAACAGTGAAGGCCCAGGTACTGTCAAAGATAGAACACTGCATAAGCATTTCTTTAAGCAGAAATGTTGTTCACACTTACTGAACGCCTATAAGGGAATAAAACAAACCCAAACAAAATAAATTTTTTAAAAAAGGCAAAAAAAGAGGAAGTGGAAAATACTGGGAAGAGAACAAGGCGGGGGGAAAGGTGGTCTCTCTGTCTGTTTTGTCCTACAGGAAGGAGTGCCAAGACAAATCAGCAGGTCTTCAGGTGGATTTTCTAGTTACAGTAGATGAAGCATTTCATTGGCCCCTTTGACAGATTGTTAACGTTAGTTGGGCTGAGTGTGATTAATTTGGCTGCTCTTTCAGTGACAGGGAGGAAAAGGTTCTACTAAACCCGAGCAGAGGTGACTCTGCTAGAATTGGTTAGAGGCACAGAGCAACGGCTGGTGCGGGGCTGGGAGCAGGGGAAGCACAAGGCAGAGTCATGTCAGCTTCCCAGCTGTGGTCTTCTGGATCAAAGGAAAGATGCTGCTGATTTGAAATGAAAAGTTGGGGGTTTCCCTAATGTGATCTGGCGTAGGGAGCGACTGATATGGGCTTGTCCTTCCCCCGCTTCAGGCAAGGGGAAAAATGGATCCGGATGTGAGCAAATAGTACAAAGGGAAGGCAGAGCTGCTAAGCTACATATTTTTATGCAATTTTCAAATGTGTGAGCTGTCAGGTTTAAAAAATAATAATAACACGGGGTCATTCCTTGGCCTGCTAACAGATGTGTCCAACATTTGGATCCTAGCACAAGGATTTGCCTGAACTAAAATGAATACGTCTAATACATTGACAGTAAATCTCTCAGCACCGTTAAAATATAACTCAACTAATGAATGAGAAAGAGAAGACATCTGAGAAACTGCAAGTGTCTGCTTAAAATATATAGAGTTAATATCAGCAACTGCAGAGTGAAGGCAAAGCAATCTGAGCATTCCTGCTCACCATTCAACTTTGCGGAATCCGGATCCAAAGGCAGATTCACATCTTGTGTTAACACAGCACACAGCAGTAAAGCAGCATCGATTTGTGCTCTATGGGGCTGTGTGGGAAAGGCAGCAAAGGGAGATCTCCCTGTTTCCAGTCACTCCAGAGCCGGAGACAACATAACCTGTGATACTTTGCCACTGAACAGTTGCTACTAACACCGGCTTGCAAGCTTAAAAGGGAGGTCACCTGATGTTTCCAGACTGAAGCAAAGCAGGGAGATGCACAATTAGCTGTGAGGTGCTGGGAATAGCTGTGCAGAGGATAAAGCTCTAGAGTCGCAGCAGAAAGGTTATTCTCATAGTACAAAGGGTGCACACCTCAAAGCAAAGAAACACAAATATATTGTAGTGGTATTGACTAACAGATTTGTGCAGAAATGTGGCGGCAGGATTTATTTGCAATCTTTGCTGGCTGGCTCGGTTGTTTGAGAAATGAAATAATTACTCTGTATATTATTCTCACCATATAGCTCTACAATACGAACATCTGTAACTTGCCAGAATTTTTTTATTCTGAAGATAAGAGTGGAACAACAACATGGTGCTTAAACTTAAGAAAATGATCTGTAAATCACAAGGTTCTAAGCTGTGGAAGTTGTTTTGCCTGCTCTTCCATTTCCTTTTGGAACTGGTCAGTCTCCTCCTACATCCTGTAGTAGGAGCTGGAACTTGGACATAGAGCAAAGGTTTTGGAAATACAGTTTTTTTCAGGACTTGAGAGGGATCCATCATGTTTACACTTTCCCATCCTTAGAACAACCACATGTGTTTAATTCCCATTCCTTGCCAGGTTTAGCTGCAGTGACTGAAGAGATAACTTCCAACAGAGTAACCTTGAAGATAAGAGGGAGCAGACAGCTGGGACAGTAACCTTTTGTAGCCCCATGATTAATCCAATATGGTTCTGAATTGGAGCTCTTGGTCATCAGAGCTTGGATGTTCAGCATCTTTGTGTCATCCAGAATTACTGCTGCCCATTCACCCATGGTATAAAATCTGCAGCCTCAACAGAGGAACTGATGGACAGTAAACTACTGCAGCTAAACCCATGGAGAATTCAAAAAATTCTAGTTTTCATTGTTGGGTAAAAAGTCATAATGGTTATTGAAGCAGGGAGCTTCAGAATTTGCAAAGCAGAATGAGATCATTATAGTCCTAATTGAGCAAAGCAAATAAAAACATGCTCAGCTCTTAAGCAGTTGAATAATCCCAGTCCTTCTGACCAGGATTTAACGAAGGATGTAAGACTGTGCTTAATGTTCAACATGTGAGAAGTTGACTTCTCAGGGTCTTGAGCATATGCTTAATTTTTTTACTGAGTTAGGGCCATATGAATGAAAATGACATTTGTAGTTAGCATCTAGCCTAAATCAAGCCACATGCCTCAGGGTACAAAATAGCTATCAGATGGAGACAGTAGAATAGTGTTCTCACTATAAAATACTCACCAGAGAATCACTTTTCCCAGGTAAGTCCATAGCAGTTATTTTGGAAATCAAGCTATTAGGCTAATATATCTAAGGACTTATTTGTTAACATGAGGTTTCAAAGCACCTTGCATAGCTTCAGTGGCTGAATAATTTACCAAATAATGACCAGTGAATAATTTCTTCCATTAACTTTTCTGATTTTTACTGCTCCCAAGTTCTCTGGTGAACAGATCAAAACTTTTACCAGCCTAATGATTACTTGAAATAATTTGTGAATTTTTGAAACAAATAGTTCTCAATCCAAAAGTCTGTTGGTCAATGTCAGCAAACATTCCACTGTGTGGGTTATTGGTATAGCCAAGTCAGTCAATCAGAACAGGAGTAGCTCGCTCTGCCTATGGTCACATATGACTTAAATTCATTTTCTAGTGAGCAATTTCCTGACTTGCCCTAAATTTATAATGTGTGAAGGAAAGAGAGATTTTATTCCTTTTGATGACACCAAAAAAAAAAAAAAAAAAAAAAAAAAAAAAAAAAAAGTGGATTTGGCTCAAATTTTTATTATATCATGTCCTAAATTCTGATAAGCACTTTTGTTGCTCCCTATGACCTTTCACTATGTCCTGGTAGTTATATATATCTCCTAATTCTAGTTAAAATAAAAGTAATTTTCATCTTACTAGGTATGGATGTGTTTACCTGGCTAAGCCAATGTACTATTTTTTGTTTCATGATCAATAGCAGCCAATAAAATACCACTATTCTTGTGAAGCACACTCAGGGAAGGCAAAAGGATCTTGGCAAGACTGACGTTACCTCTTATATGTTGAATTAACAGGCAAAAATTAAATAGAATAAAATAATTAAAGTAAAAGAAACCAAAATGAAATAGAAATAAAATAGGTCCTTAAAGAAATGAGCTTACTATTGGCCTCTAAATTCTGGTTTCAGTGGAAATTGCCGTAACTTCCAAATATCTATTTTAGATCTAAGGAGAATGCAGATGTGGATGGAATCAAGAAATATATACTACATTAGCTTTATACCAATAAGACTTGATAAAAAATAGTTTAGATTGTACTTATAAGTGCTGTAGGGAAGTGTATTTTTATTTGTCCCCCTCTTTTACCTTTCTGTATGTGCCCAAAGGCAGATGGAGCTTGCATTTATTCAGTCACGATGCCAAAATTAACAATCCAACGTTTCCTGGGATTTGTTCTCCATTCCATGCATTACTGTGCTTTGACTGGTGTACCTGTCCGTGCAGCCGTGTGGTAACATGACTTGAGGAGCTGATTTGCCTCAAAAGGCCATGAAAGAGAAGAGCTTGGGTTTCATTTCCCTTTTGATGGATCAGTTTCCCAATCCCATTCACCTTGAGTTATAAGCAGCCAAGGCACAAAGAAAAGACAGTGGGCTGCAGCTGTATAAGCTCATACCATGAAACCACACAGCCACAGAAGAAAAGGTTTTAAAAAGATAGTAATTTTTTTCAACTAAGTTAAAGCAGTGGTGCTATTTAGCTTGCTAACTTTTCAGCTGCTCTAAATTAATGCTGCAAACTCATACATTGTGCCACTGAGGTTCTGACTCAAAATCTGCTATGTGCTGTAGATCTTCCATGGTTGGATGTGAGTGCTGCCTCTGATTAGGATCATGGGAGTTTCCCTTCCTGATGGGAGAAATACCCTACACCCAGCCATGCAGAACCACTCAAATAGCTTTGGGAGCTACAGCATTACCTGCAGAGAAGCTATCACTGGTTGTGGTCAACCCTGATTTCCTCAGCTTTTTTTTTTTTAGTATTTTGAAGACAAAACCCCCAAAGAAATAGAATATTAAGGTTAGTTGTAAGTCTGTAAATACAGAGATTCCAAACTTTTGTGGAACCCAGTGCAACTTCTGGTTTCCTCGTATATTGTATGACTGCAGCTCTAAATCTTATCTAATGTAAATTAGAATCACTCTTCCTCAGAAGCAAATAAATTGCATCTAATTATCAGTTTACACCCGGAGTCTATTGCTGGAGTGATTAGAATAGCAAAACTGTAGCAACAGAGTATTCTACCCCTCAGTTACCTTTGTGGGGCCACTTATTTTGTCTCTTGGGGGATGAAGACTCGATTAAAGGGCACTGGCTTTGGAAAAAAAACTGTCCATGGCCTATTCTCTGGGTGTTTTTGGTGTTGCTGCTTCCTTTAAGGGAGGAAGCAAGACAGACACCTGTCTCCCAGTTATATCCCACTTTGGTTTGAAATTTCTAAAACCGGACTGATGCTGTGGGATAACTCCATGTTAACATCTATCTAGGAACTGATTCTTGACCATAATCCACCTTTAACCCATTTCACAGATAGATGTGACTAGTTTACTGATAAAGACATTGTTCTATTGATGCCAATTTACAAGTTTGGGGAACAGTGCTGATTAAAGCAGCTAGCTGAGAGTCTTGTGCAGAGTTTTTGGCATTGAAGTTAATAAAATAATACAAATATTTCTTCAAAATAAGCTGTCTCTGAAACACAAATCAGTAGTTGCCTGCAATGTCTTTTTTCCATATCAACAGACTTCCCCGTTTGTACGTTCCTTGCCCATAATGTAAAGACCATTTTTTTGTGTTTTATTGCCCAAACTGTTTGGGCAGTGGCTTTAAATGCTTGCTTTGGTTTGATAACATTTCATTAACGTATCAGGATCGGATTGTTGTCTGTGTTTGTGGAAATGTATCCGGCTTACCCCAGAGGTTTTGTGAATTTGGCCACTCCCCTTTAGTCATTATAGAAAGAGACCTGCCAAGATGAGAAATTACACCAGGAGGGTTGAATATTAGGATTAATTGTCTTGAACCAGAGCAGTGGAGCAGGTAGGCAAGTCAAATCGAGGTGGGGATAATGAGGGCCAATAGGCAGCCTTTATTGTCTTCTTTCATAAAGAAAAGTATTTAAAAGAAACTATTTCCCATCTTTCAGCACAACTAAAATTGGAATTTAAAGCTTCTGCATTTTCAGCAATGGGAAAATTACGGTGTTCAATAAAGGGAGGATTTCTTTTTAAACAGGAGAAACCAGGTTGAGCAAAGATCATCTGTGGGCCATTAGCTCTTTCTTGGACGGTAGCTTAGCACCAGCTTTTCCCTGACGCTGATGGGATTGGTCTAACCTTTTAGACCTTTGATATTGATCTTTAGCCTTTTCAATTGGACATTTTTACTGTGCTTAAACTGTATCTCCTGGTTGCTTCAAACACTTAATTGTGCTGAAAAGTAGTAATTCATTTAGAGGTAGAGGCAAAGTGGGCTAAAGAGGGGAAGGTAATATTAACTGTAACATAACAATGACTATCAGTTAATAAAGAGAAATGCTCTGGATCCTTCCAAAGACCGAAGGTTTTTGTTTAAAAGTGTGAATTGGAATCATGAAAGTGTAAAGCTCATCTACTTATTATCCTTACTGCCTTCTGTCATTGCCAGAGACTTACAAGACAGTGCTGCAGAGTTTCAGTATCTCTGAAATGGGAAAGGTCCCAAACCTTTCCCTTTCTTTAGCAGCTTCAGTGTGCCCCCATTTCAAAAGATTCCCATTGCTATCTAAAACTTAGAGAGACCTTCAAACAGTCCTTTGTTTTGGCTTTAATCCTTTAACCAGCTGTTTGTTCAGTTGTCTCTCCAACGTGGTTCCAGCAGACTGCTTTGTGTTTCCTTGTCGAGTTTATGTTTCATCACAGAAATATCACAGGCCTGTGAAAATAGAAGGCATCCATTCTTGTGAGATACTGGTTCAAAGTAGTGAACAATCAGCTCAGATTAACTTTTCATGAAATTTCCACCTTTTCAGAGCCAAACTCTTGTGAGAGGTATTTCCAAGATTAGTGAAATCAAAGTATTAAAATCAAATTCCATGGCCTTGGCACACTGTCTCTTCTCTCTTCAAGGAAATGAATTGTGATAATAATAGGATTTTAGCCTAAGGAACAATGTAGAATCCAAATTTGGCCCACAGTCTGGATAAATACTCTCCCATTCTCCAGAATTGCTAATAAGGATGAGGATATCAATTTTGCATGCAAAAATTTAATCAGTAAATTCCAAAAAAGTTCTTCACCAATACCTTGGAGAGACTCCAGGATGTTTTGGAAGGTGTTTTAGCTCCTATTTTCCATGAGCACACACATATTTACAGAAGAAGTCTGATGAACTTCAGCAAACTCTATATTTCCTGACCCTATCAACCAAAATACTTAGTGAATGCATTTGGTTTAGTATTATGGGTGACTTTTGTGATCTAAATCTGCTATCCATGATGACAGAAAGCATTATTTTTTCCTCCTTTTTTTTTTTTCCCCCAAGATTTATAGATTGTATCCACCTTTGTATCACTGTACTCGGATTCTACCATCCAAAATGAAATTTTTATATACCATCTATCAATGTGAGCTGAGTGCGATGAATAGAAAAGGCAGCTCTCTATCTTATCAATAATGAAAGAGTACTTCACTTCCCAGAAGAAATAAAGTGGGAGACTACATACCTATTTCTCCTGGAAACCACTCCAGGATTTCACAAAGGATGTATATCAACATATTCACCTTGGATCAGCCAAATACCCTTCAGCTCTGTAGCTGCTAATTTTCCTGATCAAGCTCCATTTAATGTACCCACGTTTTTGATGTCCCAGCTCTTACTATGTTCAGAACAGCTTTGTATCCACTTGAGTGAAGGAAGAGTTGAAGCCACTTTGAAATTCAGGCCTATTGTTAATACTGTGTTTTACTTTACAGTAACAACGAAGTACTACGTTCTCAAGTCAGAAATTTTCTTACCTGTAAATCCTAGTTATTTTCCTAAATTTGACAGTGCTTCTCACTTCTGTCTCATGCCCATTTAAATTTAGGTACATTTCACGTAGCTCTCTGTGGACTAAAAACTCTGCATGAGACAATAGTTGTCTTTACAAAAAGTAAATTAGAACTGGCCATGGAAAAAATAAAATCTGTAAACGTGCAACCGTTCCCAATAGCAAGTATAATTAATAGCAACTGTAATGTAGTGCAATGGTGTAAGTCAGAAATAATGCTACCACCATTAAATACACATATGTTAACAAGATCACAAGGAATGAAAAAAACATTCACATTTCAGACATCCATTAGTCTCTCAGCTTTGCCGTCTACAAAGGGCCTGTACCAGTGATCTTATGTTAATACAGTGTGTACTGTTTGGAAGGCAACACAGGGGAATGCAAAATAGAGCATGAATTGCTGCAAAGATGGGATCAGGTTTTTGCACTACATAAATTCACTGCAAAGATCCTCAATACATCAGGATATAATTTTGTCTAAAGCTTCAGAAATACATTAGGATGTAATTTTTTCTAAACCTTCAGGATTAGTGCATACTGTAAGTGAGGCAGCTTTATATCAGAGAAAGGGTGGTTTTGTTTTTCCAGGTATTAGTGGAGAAAAATTAAAAAATGAGAGACTAGTTTACCTGTATTCCATAGAGTGTTGGATAATGCTGTTTACCCATGTTTTCCAGGGCAACTGAGCATAGCACGTTCACAACCCAGTGTACATAACAAGACTCCTTAATATCAAAGGCAGAGCATCTGGGTGGTGGTTCTTCCCTCTGGTGTCTCACAGATAAGACTATGGCATATTCCCTACATAAGAAAGGGTCCTTTTACCAGACTGCAGAAATCACAGGGCTAAACTGTTGATGGGTGTGGGTTATTTACCCTGCAGAGTGTCCTTCCTGCAGCTGCCCAGAGGACGCAGGGTAATGCCACAGACGTAGCTCAGCGTCAACCCTGTGGTTTAGGTTTTCCTTTCAAAGAGGCAAGGGTAAAAAGAAGGGGTAAAAATGGGAGGTTGCGACATGACCCATTTTTGAGAATTAGGAAGAGCAAGCTCTCTTTACCAGATCAAGCTGCAGAAACTTTGAGCAGATGTTTAGTATTCTAAGAAATACCATTTTTAGCAAACTGTATTTGTATGAAATCTGTGGTTATGGGTAATTGTCTCTCTTACTTTAAATTCTATGGAAAAAAAAAGGTATTTCATTACGATTTCATCTAAACCACAGAGAGTGGTGACTACAACTTGGTTGAAATATTTTCAAAAACATCCATAGGTGTGAGGGATTTAAAATTGCCTGTGAAATGTCCTTTTTTTTTCTTTTTAACTTACCTCATAAAGTAGTACATCACGAGTGGCATTTGGTGGGGATCATTGACTGTAAGAGAGTCAGGCAGTTCCTCTGCATGCGGATTCAGTATTTAAACGTGGATTTAAGAAAGTTGGATTATTTCATTTCAAGTTCACACAACTTCTTTTCTCCTTAACACTTACATGCTGTGACAGAAACACCGCCTGCCTTTGAGTGGGTACGGTCCCCTGCGGTTTATCTTTATTCAACAGTTTATAGAAAGTAACTTTTTAGCTTTAGGAGACCTTCAAAGTTTCTTCTCTAGGTGTTGGGGTCTCTGAAGCATCTAAGTCTGCAAAAGGAGATATTTCAGCCATCTAAAAAATGCCCTGGGTTTATATGTAACTTTAAAAAAGGAAGGAAAACCATAAAAGATTAGTCATAAAATGGTCTAATTGGCCAGAAGTCTTTGTGGTGGTAGGGTGTTTTATTAACTGGAAGAGACATCACTGAGG
This sequence comes from Oxyruncus cristatus, assembly GCA_013399855.1. Taxonomy (NCBI): domain Eukaryota; kingdom Metazoa; phylum Chordata; class Aves; order Passeriformes; family Cotingidae; genus Oxyruncus; species Oxyruncus cristatus. The sequence goes on along the minus strand of VXAY01006543.1, from coordinate 3,021,135 downwards.
TAAATCTGACCCGATTTCTGCTAATGTTTTCTAGGAATGGAATAGCAGGCTGTGAGGGAATAATTTTGCAGAAACTGAAGGTTGATTTTTTTTTTTTTCTTTTAGCTTCTCCCCTCACCTCCCTCCCTGAAATCTTTTGTGAATTAATTTTCTATTTCCTGTGATCAGGGTTTTTCTCATACCTCATTCATTCCAAACATTGCATTGAAAAATGTCAAAGATTAGGACAAAGGACGAAAGAACTATGCACCTCCCATCTGGGCAGCATAAGTAATGACAGGGTCAAGATTGAAGTCCATGAATCCCTCCATTACCTCACTCTCCCACTTTCTATTTCATTTTTAAGGATGCCCTGAAATGTGAAGACTTCTTTTAATGCCTTATGAGAGTTACTGTGAGAAAGGTGATCAAAAGGACTCTGCTGGCTTGGGTGCCCTTTATCTCCGAGGAAGGTGATGCACAGCATCTGGAGATGATGGAACGCATGATTAACATTACCACAGAGAATGATTAATATCTTCTTAAAGCACCTACTTCCAGATTATCCATCATTTCATTAGAGTGAAAAAAAAGTTCTTTTTGAAAGGGGGCTGTGCCCCTGAACCATGAATAACTAACCCACCTCTTGACATGTTTACTAATTGAGTAGCAGAGTATGCTTAATATTATGTTGAACAAATAGTGGTGCCCCTCTTTATGCAGAAATGAAAAGGTAGGAAAAGAACAAAGTGAATTCGAGACAGTGGTTTAATAAAGCAGTTAAATGATTTTCATTTCATTGAGAGCATCTTTAAAAACATTAACCAGCTTTATTTTACTTTCCTTTCTTCTCCCTTAAAGCACTCTGCGTTTGTCAGGCTAAACTTTTTTGGTAAGGAACACTTTAGGTCCCCGGTTTACATAATGTTTCTTTCTCTAAATGCTCTTGGAAAGCAGTGCTGTTCCTGTAGTGTTGGAAGTGGGTCCTTGGGGGTGTGTAACCTCTTACATCAACTTTCTGTGTTGAAGTCAGGGACCAATCCTGCAAACAGTGAGGAAAAGCCTTTGTGCCTGTGCTGGCTGATCTGGGGCAGGTTACACTGAGTTTACCAGGGGTCTGTAGTGGTGATTCCTGAATCTAACTGCAGAGGACGAGCAGGCTGCTGGCAATTTGTAGAAGGAAAATCAACTACTTCCTTATTGTCAACCATCCTCCCCTTTGCAAGCGCTTGCATTCTTTTTGTTTGTGTTAATGGCACTGAACAGCTCTAAAGTTCAGATCAATACAGTGCTACCTTAGTGCCTTGCTCACATATATAATATCTTCTTATATTAATCCTGTTTCCAGGGAAGTGTGACAGGCAGTGGTGATGCAGAATACTAAACTGGTGATTATTAATCACTGTCTTTCAGATCAATAATCCACTGGAACTTTTCCTTTCCCCCATCCTATTTTTTTGTCATTTGAAGTTAAACAGAGGTACTTATGTGTATCCTGCTCGTGTCGTGTTTGTGTGTTTAATAACACGTGTGTCCTTCTGCTCACCATCAGCCTGGTGCCTGCAGCTTCTTGCTGATGGGAGCCTGATTGCCCGAGGCATTCATCCCCACCCAGGGCTTTCAGGGGTGACCCTGAGACATTCGTTGCGGATGCAAGACGGTAGATAATATGGCATTGCTGGTAATATATTGCTTGCTTGGTATTGTTGCCTGCAAACCAACAAAGGCAGGGATCACTGCCCTAAGAAATAAAGCCATCCGTAGCCCTCTGCCTTTGTTTGATTTCGGGAGCATTAGTTACATTATGGTGTGTTCACATTCTAATGTTGGGAATTTGAGCTCTGGGCAGTCTCCCCTGAGTGCTGTGACAACAGAAGCATGAAAGGATGTTTTCTGAGAATTTTAGGGGATTCCTTGAAAACGATACATTGTGAAAATCCCGCTTGACACACTCCTGGCTTTTTCAGGAAATTGTAGTTGGCCGTAGGGAAAAAAAAAAAGCTCTTTCTTAGTTTATTTTTTTTTAATGTTTTTAAGTTTTCCACCTGTTTTATTTGTGACGTAAAGGCTTTGCGGGGGGCCGGTTAGGAGAGAGGAATGGCTCCTTGAAAGCCACCTCTGGCATGACTATTACAAGAGACAATGAACTCGAACATGCTTCTCTCCCTTTTTTCCTCCAAAGATCATGAACTCGAAACTCAGTTGTGCATGCATGAAAGTTCTATAAACATTACTTAAACAGCAGCCAAAAGACCTTTGCCAGCTCTGGCCTACTTCTCCCCTTGTAGGGGCTCAGCACTCCCACTCAGTTGACTACTTGTCCTACTCTTTGCCCTCTCTGCTCTGCTGCAATCGTCCTGGAATTTTCCTCTATGCAACTGCTGTCCAAACCAGCTGCACCCACTACATCTTCAGCAGTGGACCGAGGAGGGTATTAATCATATTTTTGAGGAGGACACTCTGCTATTTATCTCCCTGACACCTCCAGCGTTTGGGAGCCCACTGCAGCACACAGCCCATTGACTAGTAATATTACACATTACCGTGCTCCATTGCCTCTCCCTGCCCTCTTCATTGAGTGGCTGTTCAACAGTGGAGTTGTGTTTGTTCAATCAGACATAATTTATACCTTTTTTGTTCCTTCTGGAGGGCTCTTGCTAATTTTAAGTCTAAGCACTGCGTTTTCCATATAATTCTAGCTCCGATGTCGCTGAACTGAAGAGGGTCGAATAGATCCGATTTCCAGACTTGTTCAAACTTGCACCAAAGAGGTGATTTAAAAAAAAAAAGAAAAGGTGTTAAGGGAGATTGTCTCATACTTACTTTAAAGATCTGGGGTTTATTGCATGTCTGGGAATATGTATGTGTTCTGTCTCTAAGGGGAATACCTGCAACAGCACATGGTACTGCAATCCCCTGGCTATTGTCCAGCATGCAAAGTCTGCAAAGGAGAAGAGATTAATAATTCAGTTAATTTATAGCAAGTGGGTTTTTTTGTTTTCATGTTTTAAAAGAAATTTATAGGAAGAGAAGTGGGCAAGGAAAGAAAGCTATTATAAGACTGAATGCCTAATCATTCATCCTCGAGTTTGTTTGTTCCCCTTTCAGATTCATCAAACTGTGTAATGAGAGCAGCTAGCTTAAGATCTGCCTAATTTTACACTGCTTAGACAATGTAAAGAAACAGAAAGTGTTGTGCTCTGAGATCTTTGGGGAAAAGGATTACTCATTACAGGAGATGGGGATTATTTCACATAGGAAGGCTTAAAATAAACTCCAAATTCAAAAGAAATTATAAACCCACCATGTTTTAGCTTTTCTCTTCTGGATGGAATTTCTGAGGGATGTAAACTGATGAGATTTCTGGAAGAGTCAAACCAATTTAGCCGAGTTAAGGATTTAGCCCATCAGGTCCCAGTAAATGGCCCATGGGATGAACAGATCCCTCTGGTGCCAATCACTGTGGTGTATAGTAACAGTCTGTATTTCATTCTAGCTTCTGTTCTCTCCACTCCACTGGAACTGCTCTTGCCAAGGTCTCTAGTAAGCTCTTCAGGGCCAAATCTCAAGGCCATTATTCCATTCGTATGTTCTTTGACATTTTGGCTACATCTGACAGACCTCATTACAATCTCTGTCTTGAAATCTTGGTTTAAGGACTCTGTCCTGGAACCTGTTTCTCCTGTTCACTTTCTGTTTGCTCCTACAGTGACCTTTTTGGGCAACCTTTTTTTTTTTTTTTTTCCTTTCTTGCTCTTTTTAACTCTTCAGGGCAGTGTCCTCTGGACTCATATTCATCCATATCCAGATAATTTCCATTGGAATAATAATTTTGGCTGTTATCACCTCTGCTTCTTTCCTAATGGAGATACTGCTGCACTGGCTTGCCTCAGAGCAGCCAAACCTAGACATCTGCTCATCTCTTTGACATCTCATCCCAGATGCTTTATCACCAGGAAAAATTAACGTGGGTAAAATATTTTATAACCATCTTAATCTCTTATTCAAATGTGCAACCTGACGACCCTGTTAACTGCACCTTCCTTGTACTTTCTTGCTATGTCTAGAACTTGTCTCTTCTTCTCTCGTAGCAACTCTCAAGTTCTGGAAATACCCATTTTTTTTCCCTGTGTGTAAATTGAAGCTGAGCTGCAACCCCTCCTGAGGTGCAGTTTGTGGAAGAATCTAGGTCAGTGGATGAGGTGGGCATGGAGCAGGCCCATGTGGTTGGCATACAGCCCTCTGGGAGATATGGCATATATGCAATTAAGACAGAATGCTCTGGGAATTGTGCTGCTATCCTCTAACAAACCTCCACCGAGCATATGCAGATGGTGATTTGCAGAGGATTATAATTTGGCCACGTTTTGTTGAATATTCATGAGGACAGTGAACGATACCTCTCTGTCCCTGCACTGGCCTCTACGACAGTTTGAGACAGTCCCCCAATGCACATTAGTGGATTTTCAGTAAAAGAATTCTAAACCTCTCAAAACAACTGGTGTGATAGTTCTTAGGAAAGGCTGAACTGCTCTGTAGAAGCTTCTCAGTATTTTTCGGCATGAAGCAATAATAAATCCAACAGCTCAGACACAAAAAAGTTGTAGTCTACTGCAAACAACCTTCACTGGGACATGCTATCGTTCTTGCACCTCTTGTCAATATTTCTGCTCTGAATTAATTTGTACATTTGAAAGTGAGGCAGAAGTAATGTCTTCTTGTTCATGTGAAATCTCATCTTTGTATTTCATCTCAGGTGTAAAGCTGAGCATAATTAGTCAGAAAACTAAGGCTCAAAGAAACCTGTTTGTTGTAAGAAAGACAAAGAACAGTAAATGAGCTTTACATTGCAACTGAGGTCTTGCATTATGTCTCCTGGTCAACTGAAAGCTTGAAGTTGAATTCCTCTCCTGCTCACTGGAAGCTTTTCTATTAACTTTAAGGGCAGAAACCTTCATCTTTCTGCACCTCTGTACCCTTGATGAGGTTCATACTGACTTCACAGGTCTGGTATCAGCCTCTCTTGATTAGTGCTCGCAAAGCCCGGAGAGATGATTTCATAGGACAGCAAACGTTTTTAATACCTAACTTCAAAGTTGGCCCCGCTTTGAGACAGAGGTTGGACCAGATGACCCTCCAGCATCCCTTGCAAGCTAGATTAGTCTATAATTCTGTGATCAGTGTTCTAAGTGGAAGAAACTCTGATGGAAACACACATAAGCTCCTAAAGGTTAAGGACAGGTATGATCTTAGTCTATCACATAGCAAAATAAAACAAGTTCGTCTAAACTGTTTGGGGTCACTCAGTTACCTTTCTCAGTGAGGAGCAGTAATGATCTATAGTCTAAACTCAGTCACTGAGGATCCTCTGATCCTACCTCAGACCTTACCAGCAGGCCAGCCCAAATAAGACATTGTTATTTGAACTACAGTTACCACAATCTTCCCTAAACAAGGCGGAAATGAGCAGAGTTATCATTATTCCCAGGTCTGCTGTGTATGAGTTTGTACTGAAACAACTAGAAGAAGGAACTATTTGGCACACTGAAATTATTTTCGAATTGAGAGTTTCATAAGAGTTAATGACATAGAAGGGCAGTCCACAGTTTGAAACTTTCCACTACATTTGGCCTCTGATTTAAAAAAAAAAAAAAAAAAAAAAAAAAAAAAAATCAAACCGAAAACAAATCTGAAGACCAGGAAAGCTTTATCACAGCTGAACATATCACAGCTGGACAATGTGAAAGGTTTGCAGCTGGGCTGGGTCAGGTTTGCTGTGCAAGAAAGGAGATCTTGTTTCAGAAGCAAAGGACAAGACAAGGAGCCTCTCTGGACTCAGACGAAGAGCAAATCTCTTGACCTCTAGGCCTGTGCTAGCCTGTGTGAAATTCAGATCTCAGGACTAAGTAAGAGCTGATTGAGCAGAAGATGAGGCTTGTCTATTACATCCTCACTTTTTAATTAGATCTTCTAGCTGCGTGTCCTTTGATCCTGAGCTGTACGTGACAATAAACATATTGACAATGGGGATTACATCAGGCCACTGTCTTTTCCAGCTGAGTGAGGGTGGAGGTTTTTTTCTGTGTAGAATTTCTCTGTGCAAAAAAAAGTTATCCTGGCATGATCTGAAGAGGTTTTAAATGGAGATAGGTAGGCTGAATAAAAGTCTGTATGGATAATTTTGCTTTGGCATAATGGCAACTTACTCAAAGTTCATTAAATCCATCTCTAATTAACTAATTCAAATTAAGCCACTATTACACTGCAGTAAACACGTCCACGTAGCTTTGTGAACCAATCCAATTCTACTTTAAATTCGCACCTCAAGTTATGTGGATACAGCTTTCTAGCAAGCTGAGCTGAGTATGAGGCTGGAGAATGTGACAGATGACAGCACCCATGAACAATATCAGTGTGCTGCCATCTTTAATTTTCTCCTTTCTCTTTGTGTCTAAATAAGACAGCAACAGGAAAGCCTGTTTATATAGTTGTTCGCTGACATGCTGGTTTTCCAGATTCAGCAGTTTTTAAGCATTCTTCACACCAGCTTGCTCTTGGTGGAGCATTTTGATGTGTATCTCATAACTTGAAAGCATTCAATGCCTTCCCTTGGCTATTCCTGTCCTAGTAAAATAGCAGGACCACCTGTCCTGATGAGCTGTGAGAATGGTCCTGGGCGTGTTTTTTCTTGTGCTGCCTCCCACCATCCAAAATCATTCTGGGGGCACGTAGGAGTGAAGCAATGCTTGGTCCATGCCTATTCCAGCCTTCAGTGGCCTCCGCAGAGGGTGGGAGGGAGGGAGCAGAGATGCTCCAGTTGTATCACCCCCTACTTAATGTCACCCTGCAAAAGGATGCCCTGATGAAGCTTGGAGAGAATATGGGCTAAATCAGCTTGCAGCCAAAGGACTTATAACTGAATAATTAAGCCCAGACTAACTTCAGGGCACTTTCCTGGATCTGAACAAAGGCTTGTGGCTAGCACTATAAATTGAACCCACCCACCTGAAACGCTGCGAGCAGATCTGCCAAAGCCCCTTCCTGTGGAGAGAAACCTTCTCCTGCAGGTCTTGTAAATGAATTAATTATGTGTCTGTTGAAACAGAGTAAAGGTTCATCAGTAGTGCTAATATTTGGAATAACAAAGTTGTTAAGTTTGCTGCAATCCAATGTTGCCTAGTGCTGTTGGAGCTCACAGCTGTCTCCTAACACTCTTGTTTGCTGAGTTCCACACACAGAAGGACCCGGGTGTGCCTTGGGGATGTGGTGAGGTGGGGTTTTTAATAATTGTTATGTTAATAAACACTTGGACTAAAGGAATTCATCAGTAGTTTTTGAAAATAACAGTCTTGCTACCAGCGGGTAACCAGAAATGCAGTCTGAAATGGAGAGATGAGCTGCTTGGGTTGCTTTTTTTCCCTTAAAAAGGAAAAATCCCACAAGACTGTTGAACAATTACCACTTAATTTACAAAAAAACACTTAAATGTATATTGTCTTGTGAGCCATTGTCTTCAAATGGAAGCTTATTCATGTGCTTAATTCTAAAGAGCAGCCTTAAGGCTTCATTGAATCAATCCCAGAGACACTAAGGAGATCTTTGTGAAAATAACCATTGATAAACACAGGTAAAACTTGGGAAAAATAGCAAAGAGCAACAAATCTGCCAGCAGGGGATAGCATGGCAGAAATTACTTTAGAGCCTGGGCTGTCTTGGACAGTCAGTGAGGTGACCACTTGGGAAGGTATCAGGATGAGAGGTTCCTTAATGGTACTTATGGAAGGCACAGCAAATAGGGTCTGATCCAGCAGATATTGGAATGCTTCTTTTCTGGGCACTTCAGTGACAATTATGTCGACAAAAGGAAGACAGTTCAGAAAGAGAGAAATAAAGAGATGAGGAAGCTTGAGAGAATGACTTGCAAGGAGTGAACAAACTGCACTGAGTAATAGAGAACTGCTAAGTGATGTCTGCCCCACAACATGAGTACACCTTACTGGTGCTGCAAGGCTGTAAACACCGAAGTCGAGAGGTTACTGAGGGCACCAAAACTCACAGCGATATGAAAAGAAAATTAAAACCAGAAAATTGAGGTTCAAAGACAGTGAGGTTGTGCTGGAAAATGCATAATATCCAAATGGATGAAGGCCCACAGAAGTGGAGGTAGCTGTGACGGTTTTGGAACAAAGGCCCAAAGGGGCAAGGGAGGTGGAGGAGAGCAAAGAGGAGGGGGAGCAGCAGAGGGAAAGAGAAACTCGCCGTGGTGATTTTTAATAGCCAGACCCACCAACCTGAATTCATCCCAGCCCTAATGACTAGACAATCCTGGCATGACCTGTGATACCATCAAGTGTCACCATTGTGTTACACACTCAAACCCTGCCTAATGTGGTATTTACCCGAATCGAGAATGGTGTAGGAGAGAGGAAGGCAGCTGGCTTTTCCATACCCAATACCTCTGCACAGGGCCTCTAATAACCAGCATGAACCTTGAAATAAAAAATAAAATAAGCCTTATTTTCACTGTCTTTTTCTTTTAAATGTGGGTAGCACCTTTCAAGCAGTGACAGATCCCAAAGCCCATCCCTCCCATAGCTGCAGGTAATATCCTGATGTTCCCTATGGGGTGTTGGCAGATACTGTATATTTTAGCACATTTTGACAGGCCTCTACAGCATCTTTGAATCAATCAAGTTCTGCTAAATCTAATAAAAAATTTACCATTAACTTTTGAATCAAAGTAAGAAAATTGTAAAAGCAGAACGGTACCAGGCCTTCTGTCTTGGTTTTAGGAAGATGCATGCTTTTCTGCCAATCTCTTTAGAGGAGTTTTCTTAGTCAATCCCCTCTGTGTCTGGGAAGTATTATTAGCACTTTGCAATTAAGAAATGAGTGACAGTTTCGTTTTGAGGACATAAAAAGGGGATCTGATGACTCTGGGTGCATGACTATTTCAGCCATATTTGAGGCCCACCTTGGGTCAGATTTTGCAGAGATCTCGAGCACAGTTTTTCAGCTCCACTGTCAGTAATGAGTATTTCTGAAAACAGAAGTATTTGAGATTGAACTAATAGGAAATAGATGTTCTCCAAACCATATTAAAAAGTGACTCATCCTGGATCACTTGGGAAACCTGTAGCAGATTTGGGGATCAAACTAAGCTCTTCTAGATCACAAATACCTATCAGTCCTAATGAAATTCAGTAACCCTCTCCAGACATAACATTCATTTCCTCAAAGTCCCTCTCACTGCAGTTTTATTAGTAGTAGTACACAAGATTTCAACCTCCTTGGGCTGCTCTAACTGTGCTGAAAACCTCTTTGTAGCAGTAGTGCAGATTTATTCAATGCTTCTATGTGTCAGGGATAATGAGAATTATTGAATTCCACTTCATTATACGTTCATGGATTTAGGAGTGGGCAGACAGGGAAGCTGTTCACCCCTTGCTCCAAGTTGCATGTGCTGCTGCACGGACCTGGGTCACTTGGGTGACAGTGCATGCCCTGAGTAAGCAGGATGCTCTCTGCTGTTTTTATGCTGAGGCATTTAATGTATAAAAACAGGGCCAATGGGAGCTTAAAATGTGAAATGTCCCTTGGGAGAAGGTGGATTTACAGGTTCTGATGCTAACAGAGATATTTCTTCCATCTTAGTACCCACATAGCAGTAGTAGCATCTGACAGTAACCCAAAGAGGAATGGATGTCCTATGCTGATGAAAGAACCTAATTGCCAACGTCTGATTTCTGTGCATGGCAGTCCGTAACCTCAAGTTTTCTGGTTGAAGGGCACTCTTTTTCCTTTCTTTTGTCTGCATTAGAGGCCTGATGTGGTGTCTGGTGAAAGAAAAAGGAAGATTTTTTGGTGCCTTAACGAGATGTTGAATCAAGGCTGCAGCTCTCATATATATGCACGTGTGTAGAAATTGCAATATGTTGTATATACACACATTATACGATCACACATATGCATTTGTATATACTGTTTACATGCATCGATGTTATGCTGTATGTGTTTTTATTATCATGGTTTGTAATCCCACCATCATTCAAAGTCTTACCAAATAGCACTGTGGGCAGCGTGCCAACTTCTTTCACATCCCTGCTAAAGTCACTTGGAATATATCTGAACGTGGCAAAACGCATTTGCCAAGTTATGTGCATAAAAACATCCTTTGATCTTTCAGACTCATAAATATGTAATAAAGTACATGATTGCCCTACTGATCTGTCCTACATCAATCTTACGTCTCCCTTTTATTGATTCATCAAAATAAGATACGATCAAGGTACAAAAGAGTTAAAGAAGCTATTTATTTTAATGTTTCCTTGGAGAGCTTGCATGTTATTTTGAGTACAAATTATATATATAATATTTCATGAATGATGTTTGAAGCATTAAAAATCACCTCTGCACTTCAAGTTAACACAAAACTCTGGCAGTCAGCCATCTTTTATTTGCTTTTTTTCTTTTCTTTCTTTTTTTTAAAGGAACATTGCAAGATGTGGTATCATTTTTCTATGGCCATACTTAAGGTTTTCTGCCTTCTATTTTTAAATCATGTGCTCAACTGGTATTGTAATCCAACTTTGAAATGTTCAGGAAGTCATACTTTGCAATAGATTTAGTATATGGGCTGTTTGGATTGGATAGTGAGTCTTGGCCAAAAGCAGGGATTATCCTGATTTGTACTGAGGGTAAAATGAGAGCTGTGAAGGCAGGGAGGTATTGTAGAAGCAATAACAGAGGTAAAAACTTGGGCTGAAAATACACAATACCAAGCCCTATCTCTGCCTTGTCGTTTCTGAACATCTTTAAATGCTAGGGTTCAGGCTTTGACTCTATCAGGTGTAAAACCACTGAAGCTGAGAAAAGTGAAATATATTTGGAAAGAGGAAAAATTATGCAAACCATAAATAGAGTCAGTTACACAGCAGGTAATAAAATCTACATTTTGTTCCACAAGGGAGAAATCAGGTGAAGTCCTTAAGTGTTTGAGCTGTTAGTCTTGCTTGCTGGGAGGAGAAGTACTTTTCCCCATGATGCTGCATCTACCGAGTTAAAGGACCATCTGAGTTTGCTTTGACGTATTTAGTGCATCCAACGGAGGCTGGTTTATGGCAGCCAATGCATTTTTCTCAACCACTTTATGGTGCTTACTCTTTGGAAGTGTAAAAGCATCCAGTTCTGAAAATGTACCAATAATGAATGAAATAATTTCTGGGCAGGACCTGCCAACCAGGTAGCAAGGAGTGAGCTTCGACACACTTCTCTGAAGCTGTAAAATATGGGAAAAAAAGTGACATGGGTGCAGAAGAGTTCACTTTTTTGTCAGGTTCTCTCTTGGCCTGCCATATGAGTTGTAGATTCTGGGAAAGTGGAATCTTTTTTATGCAGTTCTTGTCATGAATCCACCAGCAGTAACAGGCAGAAAAGACACAGATTATTGTGTGATTTTATGATAATCAAGATGCTTAGCTGACTTGGAGACTGAGAGAGAGAAAAGAAGTGCCAAGCGCTTTCTGATGTTTGGCATCTCCCCTTTGAGGGTCATCACACATAGAAAACATTAATTAAGTTTCAAGTCACCCAACAATAGAAAATGTTGTTACCCTTTCCTTTCACCACTGAGAATTGAGTCCAAGTGCTGTAATCGACAGTATGGAGTGAACCACTGGCTGAGCTGGAAAAATTATTCCGACTCCTGACTCTCAGTTGTGCAGTTAGCCAGCAGAAAGCATTGGCTTTTCCTCACTTCTAGTCAGCAGCAGATTATGGCTTCACGTTACCCTTGGAAATGCTGTCAGTGTAACAACCTTTGGAGACAGCAAGCCATATGCTGATTCCAGTGACGTGGGTATAACAAGAGAAGTAGTTTTGCACTGAGGAGGGAGAGCACAGCCTCTTCCCACCAGTCACACACTGCACAATCCACATGAGGATTTGATCCATCTGCATATGCTCTCTTGTCTCCCACTCTGCTTCCCTGAAGACTGGCTGTCCTCCTTTGACCTCCTTCAGATTCCTCACTGTTTGTGTTGTGGCCTCTTCTGCTTTCCTGTAGGTCTTGCCAGTTCCAGAATCACAGAATACTCTGAGTTGAAAGGGACCCACAAGGATCATCAAGTCCAGCTCTTCAGTGAATGTCCCAGACAGGGATCTGAACACCCAATCTTAGTGTTGTGAGCACCGTGTTCTAACCAACTGAGCTCATCTCAGGGTCTGGTATCACTCTTTGGAGCTGAGTCACCAGGTCTCACACCTTTCACAGCTGAGAAGGAAATTAATTTGGTCCTCCCCAGTCATATGTTTTCCTTGCAGATACCTGCAGGTCAATAGCTGATGAAGCCCAGCACTGAAATGCAAAGGGAGGAAGCTTTCCTGAGCTTTTGTGCCAATCTCTAACCTCAGTCTGATCCCAAGTTTTTTATGCTGCTCCCGGCCAGGTGGCAGCTGCACTCCTAGTAGCTGGATCACTCCTCATCCTTCCCTTTGGTGGCTTTAATTTGAATAACTTCACTGGCACCATTCCCTGGGGCTGTTCCCTCTATTCGGTCTGAATTGAGAGCAGCCCCAAAGAGGAACCATCGTGGCTCGTTTGTGCCACAGGGAAAAGAAGGCTTGAAACTGTTGTCAAGGCACAGGTAGTAAATCAAAGGAAGGACCTGGCAAGAGTGAAAGAGCCATGGGTGTGGTGAGACTCCCTGCAGCCCCCAGGGACACCATGTTGGGCTTTGGCCAATGGTTATTGTTTTGTCCATGTTACTGATGCTGAATCATTGTTGTTTGCCTTCCAAAAAAATAGATTTGCTGACTGTTCTTTCTTGTCCAGTTCTCAAACCTCATCTCCAAAGAATATTTCAGGTCAGAACATCTCTGTTTCTGATAATATGGAGGTAAATCACTGCAGACTCTGCTTGACATCCTTTCTGTGGGAGAAGCTGGGTTTCTGGGCTTTTATTTGTTATTAATCAAGCTGTTTTCAGACTTTTTATATTAAAAGAAAAACAAACAAAAATGCTGGAGGATGAAAATCTATCATTAAATGTTCTTTATTCAGTCAGGAAGGCAGGGAACTATTAAAAAAGATTTTTCTAAAATCTTTCTGGAATTCACAGACAATAACCCGAACCAGAACAGTGAACAGACATGGCAGTTAGGTGTTAGAATGATTTCTATTCCTCATTCTTGTAGATGTTGCAATCGTTATTTTAATAACTGCCCTCTATTGCTTTATATTTTTATTTATTATTCATTATTTATCCCATTTATTTCACTTTTGGAAAGCATTTTTACTGAACAGAAAACCTGCTTCCTGAAACCTTCTACTTTTCCAACACTGTAACCATTCAGCAAGAGTAATTAAAGCCAACAACTTTCATTTCTTCAAACAACCTGAAAGAACCCCCCCAGGTGAGACAGCAGTGACACACAAGGAGCCTGGTTTAAGTCCCTCAGATATGAGCCTCTGATCCTACTTTAATATTAGTCACATCTTAAAATGAAAGAGGAAATTGAAACAGGTTTTGTTTCCATAATTGTTTTTTAAAGCTGGCATATTAAATCTTGGTGAATTATTTAGTAGGAAGGATGACTCTGCACCTTTGATTTGTAAGTTGAATTTTTATTCTTAGCTGCGTTTTCCTGGCAGGATTAAATGCCAGGTTCTCAGCTCTCTATGGAATTAGTAAAACCCTGTGGTAGATACTATAGGAAATTAAAACACAGTGGAGAGAAGTCAATTGTTGGAAATATTATAGGTTTGTTTTCACAGGATTCCTTGGTAGATGTTTCTATTCTGCATTTTTCCAATTTTTACAAAAAATTTCTCTTTATTCACTGGTATCAGAAAAAGATTGACACACTGAAAAGGCTTAGGCTGGTCAGTGAAACTACTCTGATTTATATCTACTGCAATTGTGCTGCAGGATTTGTTGTTGAGTGTGTGCTGCTAAGGCAGGTTGCTGGGAAAAGGAAAATGCCATTTTCTGGTAAAGGATTTGCCACCTTGTGGTTGAGTGAATTCAGTGGAGGAGCCCTCTGCTGAGGACGGACAGAAGAACAGGGAGGCACCTTTGCTAAACCTGGAACAGTACTTTAGGTAGGAGTTTAGGAACCACCATGGAGGAAGTGAAGCCTCTAAAAGGGATATATCCAGGAGAGATTCAGGTTGGATAATAGGAAAAATTTCTTCACTGAAGGAGTGACTAAACATTAGAACAGGCTGCCCGGGACAGTGGTGGAGTCACTATCCCTGAAAGTGCTTGGAAAATGAGTGGACGTTGCACTTTATGTCATGGTGTACTGGGGATGGTGATTCTTGGTCAAAAGTGAGACATCATGATCTTGGAGGTCTTTTGCAACCTTAGTGATCCTATGATTTAGTTTAGAAACCAAAACTAAAATACCATGAAAAAACCTTTATCATGTCTCCCTCCACTGGCTATAGACATAGCCTAGATGGCTGAGACTTACAGATACATAAACTTACAGAGATGGCCGGACTGAGGTTCATGAATACTGTCCTTTGTGTCTGTGTTTTCTTCTAGAAAAACGAAAGAAACGAGGCAGGGAATAGTCTTTTCTTCCCTGTGTGGTTCACACATTTTTCTCATCAAAATTTCTGTTTTCCAGGGCATTTGTACATAGCTGACCCCATCTTTTTAGCCTTGGGTGTCACCTTCCAGTGTGTGGCCTGAGAGCGAGAGGCATCACATCAGGCAACACCTTTAAAGGTGGTCTTTTTTCTATCTGCCTTCCCCTACTTCACATGTTCATCCTCAATGTCTTCTCATCATGCACTAGTTTTATTAAGGAACAAGGGGCTCAGAGTAAGTTTGGAGAGGTAAAAAAAACAGATATGTTAAACTTCAAAAGTACAAATACTGAGGGGAAAAAAAACTATGGGGGCGGAGGGGGGGAGATTAGAACAAAATTAATGGGTCAGGCCCGTTCCGTTAAACTTGAATTTTTTTGGGCACTTTCTGCTCTCAGAAGGAGCAAAGAGCAGCAGAGGAAATAATTATGATATTTTTCTCCTTACTGCAACTGAACATGAGTTAATGCAGACTTCTAAGCTGCCTTACTAATAACGTGCATTCCAAAGGGTCTGTGCATGTTTCCAATTTAAAGCTGTAAATTAGATTTTATCCTCAACTTGGCATCCATGAAAGACATTCATGGAATACACCTGCATAAAGGTCCTTATTCATCTCTCTCATCCCTGTTCAGGGTTGCTTTTAGGCACTATAATGGAGTGCAGAACCAGACTTTACCTGTGAAATCCAGTGCCTTGAAGAGGGAAGAGAGTAATAATGCTTTTTATTTATTACTATCTTCCAGCTTTGCAGTCCTTTGGCAGTTTAACAGGAATTCAAACATACCATCAAGAAATGAGGATGCTTTCATTATTTAGTGTATCTGGTAGGAGTATCTGTGTTTAATGTTTTTAGACCTTGAAAGGCGACATAGGATGCTTTTGATACAAAGGATCGAATCCACTCTTCTTGGGGTGGAAGAATATATTATTTATACCACTCTTATACTCTTATACCACTCCTGTATCTTATGCCACCATTTTAGGAATACCTTAAAACATGTTTCTCTGTAGATTCTCTACCATATCTATTTTCTCCAAAGCTGTTGTTATGAAAATTCTTACAACCATGGCCTTTGATAAGAGTAACTCCGTCTTGCTCTACCTGCTGGAAAAAAACATATTCAAATGTCAGTCAGCAGCATCACTCTCTGTTTTCACTGGCAGAGGAGCATCGCTGTCATACAGGCTCAGAGCAGGGTGGCCCCTGTGTGGCCACAGTGATCTGACTGAACTCGTTCTTCCAGGCAAGCTTGTAGTGTCTCCCTCTTCAAAGCAGTTGTCCCAGTCCATCGGTGGGGTTGTTATCACGCTGTGCCTGTTTCTGGTGTAGCTGTCTGCTCCTGGATGCTGTTGCAGGCTCACTGCATCCCCGGGGCAGCGCGGCATCATCAGCTCATTACTCTGAGCTGTGCCCATCAGATACAATCCATCTTCAGAGGAGCGTTTTTTGGCTCAGGGGGTGAATTTTCTGAGATCTGTGTGTGGGTTTCAGCCACATGGCTCCTATTGACTTTAATGGGAGTCACGCTGCTAGAAGCCCATGCGCTCCCCTTGGGGTTACGCTCTCCCCTGATGTGTGTGGACTGCTCCACGCATTAGCTCTAAGGGGGAGAGTACACCTCTGCCCTGCCTTGTCAAGAAGAAACCAGCCCCCTCTCCACCCTTACCCCCACCCCTTTGGCCTTGTGTGTTTATGGATGAGCAACAATGGAGACTCATTTCTATGGTAAGTTAGCAAGATTTATACTATAAATATTACATTACAAGGTTCCGACACGGTGCTATTTTCGAACACATCCACACATTGCTGCAGAGCAGTGTGTCACTGAAATATTTCCTTTGAAGAATACATTTTTGAAACACATCATAAAAATTGTAGCATTGGGGTTTCTCCATTTGCGCCATCATGGTGTGTGTCAAAATGACTTTATTAAAATATGATATTAGAAAGTTATAAATCTATTTCTTTTCTTTCTTTTTTGGGGGAGGGGAGGATTCTATAAGAGGTTCAGAAAACAGGCAGCATAGCTTTAATTGAAGGAGACAATGTTGTCAGTATATGTGTTCCTACAGTTATAAAGCCCAGCAGTATAGTATTCATCAAGTCTGATTCCACCTGACACTTGACTGAAAGCATTTTGCACTAATTTGCTTTGTGCTTGTCTAGTAAATCTAAAAAGAATGAGTGAAGGGGTGATAGGTGGCCATTAAACAGAATAAACAGCCTCTGGCAAGTGAATGAGTTTTACAGACTTGTTGCTTTTGGGAGGGGGAGGGTGGAAGGGGAGAAGATTATAGGTCTTTGAATCAGCATGTGGCTGCCTCTATCACTCTGTAATCACAACTGTTTTCTTTGGCCCGGAGACCCATGTGCACCTCCAGAGAGGCTACTACGGTGAAGAAGGAAGCTCTGCCCCCGAACCTCTGCAGGAGAGCCCTCCAGACATATGATTCATATTCCAAGTGTGATAGAGGCCTAAATGGCAATTATTTTATCATATAAACACCAGTAAGATAGATTTCAGTCTGGAGCTGATTGCTTTCCTCAGATAATCCTTTTCAAATTTTCCCCTACATAAAATATAACAGCTTTAGGGTGGTTTCAGGTCCCCACTTATGGTTCAACTTATGGTAAAAACCTTGGGCTTGTTGTCATCTTTGTCTGACTTTGCTGATAGCAGGCAGGAAATAGCTGTGTAAAGGCAGGAGGGGGTAAATAGCTGACTCTGTGGTCTGTAATTGGTTCATAGTTTTGGCCTGTGAAGAATAGAAAAGAAGGCAGAGGAGGGCTGGAAGACAGCCTAACAAGGAACACATGGGCATCTGAAAACTAAACACAGCTGGACCAAGAAGTACATTTGACCGCCCGTTCCCTGCTCTCAGACTTCTTAACATTGTTGTTGTTACTGGTGAAGAATATATAGCACCGGATCCTGAGGGGGTGGATGGGAACTTCACTGCGATAAAAGGCGAAATATCATGACTAACAAGAAATCAAAACAAAAACTTCCTTTCTCCATGTTCTTATTTATTTGGTTGCTTGCCTGCTTGGGGTTCTCTTGGCAGCCTCGTTCTTGCAGTTTTGCTGGACAGAATTTCCAGGGTTTGCTCCCTGAAAAACAACATTAAACTTCAGGAGGGTTCCTTTTGCTTTCCCTTTTCCTTGTCTTCCTCTCCCTTGTTGCCTTCAAAACACAAGTGTGGTTAGAAACTCATGGGCTGAGAGAAGACATAATGAGCCTGAAAAAGAGGATAGCATGATGAAAAACTCTAGCTGTTGATACATCAAAGAGAGGAAGTTTTAATCTTCCCCCTCCAACCTCCCCTTGGAAGGTGGGAAAAGGGACCACACCAACTCCAGGTCTTGCACTGAGGCTGGGCAGAGGCTCTCTGAGAATTTAGAGCTATTCTGTGTCTGGGATAAGTCAGCTTTGTTTTGGCTGCTTCTAGGACAGATGGAAAAACTTCTCCTCTTGGTATCCCTGAATTAAGGCCTCTCATTACTTGAACCTCATTAAAATAATCTCTCATCTGTACTTGTGCCACGAGGAAATGGCTGATCCCTCCCCATTCCTCTCCCCTGCTATCTGCGCAAACGTATTTTTCTTTTCCAAATTAGAAAATCTCTCGCTGCCGCTACGCTTGGCTGTTTACATTCTGAAAAGTTAAAAAAAAAAAAAAAAAAAAGGGAATCAGCCCTGAACCCCTGACTGCAGAACTGCCATTAGCGTTGATTGTGTCCAGCAATGCACGGTCCACTTCAAGAAAGGCAACATCCTCTATTTTTTAAGCCAAATGTTGTGCACCGCAGCAAGAACAAACAAGAGTGACTTTCATCCTTCAAACACTGAAGCAGCTTTGCAAAGCCTGACATGAAAGGGCCTCCCTTGCTCTCTTGTCCATGTAGGCCTGGAAATGGAGCTGAAATGGCTAACAACATTGGTAATAATAGGGGCCTGCCTGGCATCAAGAGGTGAGCCGAAAGACTTCAAAAGCTGGCTCGAGCATGGCTGCAGGAGCATTTGCTCTGGGATTCAGGCTCCAACTTTTATTCTCTCCCTTTGAAGAGCTTACAATTGGGCGGAGGGTGGAAACCAAGCATTTTTGACATGAACTCTGCCATGGAAAATTATGAGAAAGACGGAGATGAAAAGGAATGTGTCCTGATTGTGCTGGCTGTTTTTTTTATTTAATTTTATTTTTAAAAGTCTGCAAAACAAGGGGCTAGCAGTACTATAATCATTGATCCTGAAAAGGTTCTTCAGAGATTAGTGCTATCAGTGCAATGTGAACCTCAAGGCTGAGAGGCAGAGTGGAGGAGAGAGACCCTTTTGCACTAAAATAACACAAGCTTTTAAAGGAATAGTGTATTACTAAGCTGGGGGGAAAAAAAAAAAAAAAGGGAAGAAAAAAGAACATAATAGAAAAAACCACAACACCTGTGCTTGAAAAGAAACAAACAAAACAAAAAATAAACAGCAAGCTTGGCTTACCTCCAAATTTCACAATCACCTGAGGGTCCCCATTGTTTGAGTGTAGATCCCTCAGCGCACAAAGACTCCTGTTTGTTTTGTAAGCTCAGATCAATCTTCGGGACTCTGGTGTTGGTTTTACTGCCTATAAACACGGAATAATTTTACTAAACCTGGAGAAGCTGTTGGGGATTTATTTTAGTATGGGCAGCTATGTGGATATCTGTGGGATTTTAAATATTTAAACAAAGTAATCTTATTGTTTCATCCATTTATTTTTGGCAAAGCTTCATTAGTATCAAATATGCAACAGGCAGGTGGGCAGCCCTGCTAAAAGGTCACCTGTCATTTCCAATTGCACCACTCTTTTCTGTTGTGTCAACTCTGCTAATCTTTAATCGTTGGGGCAATAGATAAGGAAAGGAGGTAAACAAGCTGGAAGTTAGTAGGAAAATGGAAGGAAAAGCAGGGGACAAGGTGACCACTCTCAGAAGCTGACCCAGGAGACTAGACCTGGAGTGAGACTTGGAGAGCAGAGTGGGAAAGTAAGAAATAAAGAGCAGGCAGGAATGGGAGAAGGATGGCTTGGAAGGAAGGAGAGCCAACTTATGGGAACAACCAGCGTTTTTAAGCTACCTATGCCTGATGGTTTTTCTCTGAGTGCTGAGTGAGAGCAGAGATTTGTGCCTGCCATCACTGCTGTAGCTCTCAGTAGAGATCTGCTCACCAAGTGTCCCATTTGCTGCCCTACAGAGAGGGTGCAGCCTCCTACTGCTGACCCTTACTTCCAAACTCGGGTAGCAATACATCTGCAGGGGTGGTGGGTAATGGGGAAGGTGGCCTGCACCACTATACGGATAGAGAATCATGATAGGGATAGAGGAACACTGAAGAGCCTGCCCAGAGGCCACTGAAATGAATGGAAAGACGTGGTTGGACATTCAAGCCCTTGAAAGCTGAACAAACAATTCCCACCTCGTAAGCTACCCCCAGATGTTGTCACTCTAAGCCTGCATCAATTTGACATTTTAAGATGAATATTCTGTATTCAGTGGCTCTCACTCCATGCTTTTGGCACTTTCTAGTGGTCCTGAGAGCTCCTTCTGAGCACAACTTGTTTTCCTTCCCTCATTTGTAACCACACCATAAGGGAACTGTGTATACACAGTACACTTACCTATTTTTCTCTGAGTGGGGAGTTGTGGAGTGGCTGCTGTACACGATTGCCTGTCAGTCACCAATTAGCAATCCATTCAGAATCCCTAAAGCTGTGATCCACAGCCAGGAGAGAGTTTGAGAACACTTGTTTTGAATCATTCTGCACAAATCTCATGCCATAGATCTACAGCTAAATGAGATCATATCCCCATGTCTTTTAAATATCAAGACATGCAGGTATGCCTGGTTTTGAACAAACAAAAACAAATTTAAAGTGAAGCTTTCCATGTAAAGCAGTTTCTTTGACAGTATGTCTTATAAATTAATATAACTCCATCTGAAATACGATTTGCTTTTATGTCTCAAACTACAATGACATGAGTATTTCGGTTGTTAAAATATAGAAGCTAAACTGCTGGATGCTGAGTTCTTAAATGCGTTACTGACATGAGTCTTTCAGTTGCTTTTTCCAACCTCTTTTCTCAAAAGCAAAGAGAAGCTGCTTAGCATTTCTAAAGCCCAGCTTGTCAGTCTGTTGCTGTTGCTGAATTTTATACGTTAAATCTTTGAATCGGTACTGAGAGTTCTTAACTAACCAGTTCTCTAACTTTAGGGAGGGAGCAGAACAAGAAAACAACGTCCCTGTGCTACAGGGACTACAGGTAGAAAGTGAGGCTATATGGGGCTGCCAGAGTTCTCTGAAGGCTGAGTGCATAAAGCAATCAAAGACAGGGAAAGTCTAAAATAATAACTTCAATAACAATCTGTTAATTCACAAGGACAAGGAAAAGAACAGCCTTTGGTTGTATTGCTAAATTTAAGAAATCTGCAAAGCACCAAAGCAAGAGGGAATCCAGCAGCAATTCCCAGGGCTCCCGGCTCACTCACTAGCTGACTTGATGAGCCTCTTTGATCTGGTATTGACATCATATCAGATCTCCTGAACTGTTTTGCCCACTTGCCAAAGCCAACTTCCCAGAAGCGAAAATGTGCGTTCCTTTCCTTGGGGTAATTTTAAACATTGACATGAAACAGACCTCTCACTCTTCCTCTGCTGTGGTCTGCCTTTCGAGTAGTTCCTTCACTAGTGTCTTCTTAAAAACACTTGGAGGTCAATGCCGGGTTGGAATTGCAGTGTTTTCATCTATTGTGAGTCATGCGATGATTAGGTATTAAGTGTATGAATACCAAGAAGAGAAAAGAGAGAATATATAAGTTGGTTTGGGAGCCTGGGATTCACAGACATCCAGGGTTTTTTAGATGCCTTGTGTAATGAACATAGGCTTAATTAATCATTTTTGGCTACTCACAGGGTACTGTAGTACACAGAATAGTCACTGTTGTTTCAGTGATACGTGTAATTTTCATGGCAGGAAAGAAATGGTAAATTTCCAGTACAATGTAACACATGGAAAAAAGCCAATGAAAAAACTTTCCTCTTCTCTCCGCAAAGGAATTTTTGACATTGGAAATAAAAGTATAATCTAAGTTAATGGCTAGCTCAAGTACCATGTCTACACAAGTGCCAAAACAGCATGGGAAATATGCTGCTCTGTTCCCAGCTAGGCATTCCAGATCTACTTGTTAAAGAGCATCCCAGGCCCTCTTGCGTTACCTTGACTGTAATGATGACCCTGTATTTACTTGATTCAGCAGTATTAGGCATATTTAGATCCCAGATTTCCTCCACATGTTGCTGGTTGCCATAGCCCCTTCATGGGGATACTGGAAAAAAACCTCGCATGAATTATAAGTGGTGAAAACTGAGCTACCCCATGTAACTGTGCACAAAGAGACATCTATTTTGAGTAGGGAGTGTGGCAAAATGGGTTCTTCAGGAGTTTGGGGACAGTGGTTGGATTTATTTTACTATACTGTCTCCCTTTTGGACGTCAGTTGGCTAAGATTTTTCTCTCTCTTTTAGTCAGCACTACTAGGGAGGAAATATGGCTGGAAAAATACTATGACAGGGCTTTAAAAAGTTACAATGGCAAAACTGCCCTTAATCAAGTGGCTAGTCATTAATCTTAAATACAAGTGGATTGAATACCAAGAGGAAAAAACTCTTTGTTGGGGGTCAGGAGTAAAGGCATCCAGGTTGTTTGTAAAATATTAAAAGCTAGAGTTCACTGAGCATCTGTCTTGTGCATTTTAATTGTATCTCCATGAACCTGAACTGCGGGGCCCTCAGTGAGCCCTACCCAGTTGTGCTGGCTCACAAAGTTCAAAGCTAGGTTGTAAGTCGTTTTTATTTAGCACCTACTGACAGAAAGTACTGAAGGTGGAGAAACATTAAGTACCACTTAAATCTGTTCCTGTACATCTTGTTAGAGATATACTGGAGTGATACTCTGGCTCTGAATTCACTGAGATTAATTATAAAGTCCCCCTTGGCCTGACTATGCCATTGGAGACTCCTCGGCTCCCATCCAGCACTCAGCAGTGACTGCTCAAATCCAACATCAACACACCACAAAGTCAATACTACCAACTATTGATTCGGAACAGCTCAGTGTTCTTAACTGTGTCAAGGCAGAAACTGGGGGTGACACTGGTTTGGAAACAGAAAATGTGTCTAAAAAGGGCTACTGAAGTTGCACGTAGCTGTTTTCTGAGAGCACAGCTCAACTAAATCAAAGTGCTAAAGGTGCCGGGGTTGGGATGCGTGGACAAGACCCTCCATCGGGACTCGCCTCCTTTTTCAAAGGTAACATGAGTTTTGTCTTTGGCTTCCCTGGGAAAATTGTCCAAAATATTAGGAAACAAAATAAAAAACCAAAGGTGGGCTTCTCTTGGGTGAACCTGTCTCTAGAGAGAAAGCAATCACTTTGATCTGAGCACTTGCCCAGTCCACTGAAGTCCATTTCAGCTCGCTGAGAGAGGTTTGGTGCACTGTTAATGCAGTGAAATGTAGCACAAGTGTTTGTTATTGCAGTGAGTATCAAAGGAGGCAGTACAGCTTTGCCACTTACTATAAAGTGTTTCCATGAAAATGGAAATGAATGCTACAGGGGTCTGTTCCCTCTGAATGCACAGGGGAGCGAGGCGCTGAAGGGTTGCTTTCATTATACCATTAACAGGGCAAGTTACTTACTTTCTTTTTTCCTCCATCCCTCTTCAGAAGCACAGGGGCTTGAGGCTCGTTCCTTGGGTCAGCCAGGCAAAGCTGTGTGTTCCCTGCCAGCCAGGATAGTAAATCCCACTCTTGTTCCCAGATGCCGTCCCTGGGCCCAGCAGAAATCCATCCCTTGTCGTCATTCCAGCTGCGCTTTCTCTGTGGGGAGACGGCAGTCACCCATTTGGCGAGGAGGGGCAAGCTGTAACGTCTGGCCAGAACCATCTACCATAAACCATCGCTTCCTGTTATGACACTCATGTGTCTAAACTTATGAATTTATTTAGGTTGAACTGTCTAACCTGCTCCAGTAAGAGTGAACTCAGCAGGTACTAATTCATGCAATAATAGGAAGCGCCAGAATACAACTTGCAGTGTTAGATCTTGGAATGAATTTCAGTGTAGTTTCGTTCTTTGAAAACTCTCCCACAAGTTATCCAGAAACATCTTTTCCATTTCCATTTTTTCTTCCATTTTAAAAGGTGTCATTAGTATTCTTATCATCTGGCCATAGCTTTTTCATTTTTCTGTTTCCCTGATTGGCAGAATAGAAATTTTAGAAATTTCAAATCTAGAACTTGGGCCACCAAGGATAAAAGAGAAAGCATTCTGTTTT
This sequence comes from Oxyruncus cristatus, assembly GCA_013399855.1. Lineage (NCBI taxonomy): Eukaryota > Metazoa > Chordata > Aves > Passeriformes > Cotingidae > Oxyruncus > Oxyruncus cristatus. The sequence continues at coordinate 2,997,196 of VXAY01006543.1, read as the reverse complement.
GATTTATACATCTGTCTTAGGGAATTCTTTCTTTGTCTGTAAGTAATGTGATCTTGTTGTTAGAAAAGGGGAGACAGCCCTTGGGGACACTTGAGTTCTTTCCTGGCTCTGTCACTCAGTCAGATTCTTTACACCTAAATCTACCCTTTGGGTTTATTAGTGTGTATAAGAACACCTAACCATCATACCTGTGTGTTGTGAAACTTAATTTATATTTTTGAAGCTCTTTCAATTTGTCACAGTGGAGAGCTTGTATAAAACCTGTAATTACTTATTTTTAAAGGTGCAAGGTAGTTTCCCCTCCTATGAACATTAATTTAGGTTAATCACATTTTGAGTACAATCACACAATATTTCTTTCTAGAAAACATTGAATTTAGAGACCCATTGTGAGTTACATCTTTACACCTGTAAATAATAATATCTTGAATGTGTGAGCATGTGTGCGTGTGGCCATATATGTCTGTATATATTTATATATGCATGTTTATACACACACAAGCAGGAGAAGAGATAGTCTTTCCAAATAGTCTGGAAAATCTCTGGGACTACGCAGCTGGCTGTGCATTTCTTTTATTTAAAGAAAACTTAGGCAAAAAGCTTGTGTGCAGTCAAGAACTTCCCCGGCTCTAATTAATTAATATGAAGTGTAAACAGATCATGAAATATTTTTTAGTGCTTAATACATAGAAATGTCCTGTGTTGATGCTAATGAAAAAGTAATGCCTGGAATATTTCACATTGCGGGGCCTGGGGACACAGATCCACGGAAAAGCAATTCATACCAAACTGCTTTACAAGTGCAAAAATTCTGTTAGCCTAAAGCTACAGC